>CM053752.1:61608687-61623742 GCA_028658305.1 Pachyuromys duprasi
TGAGAAAATGCCTCCATAAGATTGGGCAACGGACAAGCCTGCAGGATATTTTCTTTGTGATTGATGTAGGAGGGCCCAGTCCATTGTGGGTGGGACTACCCTGAGCTTATGGTCCTGGGCTCCATAAGAAAGCAATCTAAGCAGCCTTTCTGGTCTCTACCTCAGCTCCTGCATCCAGGTTCCCGCCCTGTTTGAGCTCCTGCCCTGACTTCCTTTAATGACGAAGAGCGATGTGTAAGTATGAACCAAATAAACTGTTTCCGCAAGTTGTTTTGGTTGTGGTGTTTCATCACAACAGTAGTGACCCTAAGACAAACAACTTTTATAAAACCTCTGGGTTAGGTTTCAAACCTGGGACAAATGGCTGAGATGCCTGTTTGACATATCAAAATCGGACCTGGTGGCCAGGTTCCCCCTGCTTCCCCCAGTCCCTACCTGCTGCAAGGTCCTCCTGGCCAGCATTCCCAGCATCCTCCCCTGAACCCTCAGCCCAGGGGTTGGGCCGCTCCTTCCCTGCTGCCCTTCCCTATACAATCCAGTCATTTCGGTTGCCTGCTGGCTTTGTACCTCTGGGTCTCCTGGCTGCCCACTGGTTCTCCCTTCTCCCTCCTCGCCGCCTCCCCTCACATGACCCGGTTCAGTCTAGTCATGTCCGCTCTGGACTGTCCCAGATGTCCCTGCTTCTGGCTATACTCTACCTCACATCTACAATAAATTTTTATTCGTCTGGAGCTGAAACCCAGGAACAGGCGTGTTCTTTCCTTATTTCTTTTTTCTTTTTCATTCACTTTGCCTATGGAAATTTCAATTCACTTTTCAATTTAAGCCAACCACCCCTTTTTCAAATATATGTTTTCTTCACACCGTCTAGATTCTATTTGACAGGTCCCAGAACACATAGTATCTGCTGGTGTTTGCTTTGTTTTCCCACATTCTCTCTACAAAGCTACGTATCTTAGTAACCAAGTGTCCCACACACCTTCATGTTCTTATGGAGCTTGGTAAGGGCTTCCGTGTGGACATGCGCTGGTTGGAAAAGAGGCAGAGCAGGGAAAGCAAAGTTGTTGGGCAAGGAGGAGAACAGAGAAGAGCAGAGAAGGTCAGGCTCCTGAGATAAGCAATAAGTGCTAGCAAGTACAATTAGGATTACCTAACTGTAACTAAGTACTTCAGTACTAAGTACAAAGTTCTGAGTCTAACCCCACAGTTGCCAGGGAAGAGTACGTTGCTACAATGACAATGCTTTTGAAAACTACTATGACACCACTTGAGAACATTTAACCTGGAAAGCTCACTCAGAACCCATGAGAACAGAACCTCCTAAATGTAAGACAACCTACCACAGCAAAGATGAAAACTTTCTTTTTTTTTAAATCACAATCACAAACAATCACCAACAGGACAGTTTTGCAAGCCTTTCTTCCAAGATGTGAGTTCAGTATCCATATTTAATTGAAACAAGAACTGAAAGTTTAGAAAGGAGCAGAGGACAGCCAAGGAGCTTGGAAGGAGAAAGGACATATAATCATGAGTGGAGAGACCTTACACAACTTAATTTCCACAGCATTTCAAACAGACAATTAGTGGCCTTCTTTTAAAGGCACTAAATTAAGAAGAAGAAAAAAACCAATAAAATAGAAAAGCCACCTTTTCATTGCTTAAGCCCCGGAATTAGATCCAAAACTATTATTGGCTGTGGAGAGGGAAGGGAAGGGAAGGAGAGGGGGGGAGAGTGGAGGGAGAAGAAGGGAGGGAAGAGAAGGGAATAGGAGGAAGGGGAGGGAAGTGGAAGGGAAAGAAAAGGGAGGGGGAGGGAAGGGGAGGGGAGGGAAGAGAAATGGAGGGGAAGGAGGGAGAGGGAGGGAAGGGGAGGAGAGGAACAAAATGAAAGCTATCCATAAAAAAATGAGATTATAGGGTGAGTGTTAGAAGAAAAGACAATTCATAACGATTTAAGAGCTTTTTGAAAACAGAGTTACTCCAAAATCTATTTCACCCTAATTTGAGTTTCTTAATAAATTGCTACTTAAAAAAGAATCATCCACATGAAGTTGGGAGAGAAGTGAGGTGGGGATCCTGGTGGGGAGGACCTGAAGATAGGTAGTGATGGACAGTTACGACCAAGACACACTGTACACATGTGTGAAATTTTCCATGAGCACATAAAAATGTGGCTGGAGATCCAGCGGAGTGGTAGAGTATACATCACACACCAAGCCTGAGGTTCAATCTTCAGTGCTGAAGAAGAAATGTCAAGTCAGTGGCATCTTTCGGGATGTTGTTTGCATGATGGTATGAATATGAACTGTCTCCCGTGAGCTCCTGTGTTTGAACACTTGGTCCCGTGCATAGGGTGCTATTTGAGAAGCTTATAGGAACCTTGCAGTAGGAGTCCACCTGGTAAAGTTGGGTCAGTCAGGGTGATCCGAGGGTGACAGCCCAGACTAGCTTTCATCTGGTTACCTGGAACCTTCCCATGTACTCCTGTTCACACAGCTGTCCCTACCAACACCCCTTCTCTCCCATGATGAGTCTATCTTCAAACTGTGAACCCAAAGAGTAAAGCGCTTTGTCGCAGCAATGAGAAATACAACTGCTAATTCAACCACTTTAAAATGAGCTTTTCTTTTCTTATTTCTCATGAGCCCTGGAGATCCAACGTGTATGTACTAACAGCTCTTTGCTTTCACAGCTCAAGAATACCTCATGCTAGCGATGTACCAGAGTCAGGTTTAATCATTTATTTGTTGTAAGATGTGTTGGTTTCAAATTGGTACCTTTTCAATATAAATAAACCAGGTGTGAACATCTGTGTTATTTAAAAAAAAAGTCATCCATCAGGGATCTTTTAATAGCACTGATATATCTACTTATATCTTTCAAATATGTTGGTAGAACTAGATAAGGGAAAGACAAAAATGCCTTCCAGGAAACCACAATGTTCCCTCTCATGAATGAACAGCAGCAATCAGGTTAGATTCATTAACCAGGGCATGTTGTTCCCTTGAGGACTATCAAGCGTGAATCATTTGAGTTGGTCACAGACTGCTCCAGTTTAGTGATGTGGTGCTGTTAAGTAGGCCTGGTTTGGTACAACTGAGGACAAAGACTGGATGAGATGCTGGGTTTCTCAGGCCACTGAGAGAACTGTCAACTGACATACACATAGTTGATATTTTGAAAAGTTCTGTGTCTGAGACTGAAAATGTCCCCTTCCAAATTCCTCAAAAATTTCCTAAAAGGACCTGAAATAGCAGCTATCAAATGTCATTACTATTTTTTATTTACACAACTCTAAGCCAGGGAACTCTAATCAGAACCAGTTTCTGCAGTTGGAATTTATCCATTCCCAAAGAAGCGTTTGCAAGACAGGGCTCCCTGTGTGAAGGGCAGAGGCCTCCATCTCCTGCCAAAAGAACTGTCGACCCCTGCCCAGTGGTCATCATCTCTGGCCTTTAGTACTGCCTGCCGCCAAGAGAAAATGTCTTTACCAATGGTATGCAGTGCACACAAGCTCCAAACACAGAGGGGTTTTAGAATACTGAAATGTAAAATGTTTCGATCTCAGCATCAAAGACTCCGGTCTTTAAGGAGTTCACTGAGCACAGTGCTTTCAGCTGTCTAAGTGCTCCTTTTGTAAACTCCCAATTTTTAATGGCTTTACAACTTAGTGCTAAAAAGGAAGGGTGCGAACAGTTTTCTCTCTTAAAATGCATGCAAAAGTCTAGCAATGGAATATTGAAAGTAAATTACACGACTAAAATCAGTAAATACATCCTGTTGAGAAGGCTTAATTCCAAGGAGTCAGCCAATTCTAATCAGAGTTAGGTAGCCTCCATGGACACTAGCCAATCCCAATTGAGGCCACATAGCTGAGGTGTCTGGAATCTACTGTTATACCATCCCAACAGCCCTGATCTGTTCTGATTGGGCCTGGTTGACATTTGAATGATCTGGGGCAGATTTAGTGTCTATGTGTTTGGCTAATCTGACACCATAACAGGCTTCTTTTCTCCACTTTCTCTGACTAGGCCTGAGTTTCTGTTTCTCGGAGTTCAAACAGAGAATTCCTAGAAAAGCCACAACCTGAGGGCAACCAATAAACTCACAGGTCAGGCTGACCAAAAGCTATGTTTATGAATACATGGCCTTGCTGTTCCTTAAGTAAAGTGCAGGAAAATCCCCAAACAGTCAGCTAATCCTGAGTCTCCTCATACCCCTATGTCATTCCTGACCAATTAGTTTAGGAGTTACCTCACAAACCTCCTAACTGTCTATAAAAAGAGCCTCTGTATTCACTTCTGGGTCACCATTTTGCCTTAATGGTGATCCCAGCATGCTGGTAACTTCTGCAGAATAAATGCGCTTTGCTTTTGTCTACTACCTGAGTCTGGGGTCTTTCTTCAGTGATTCTAAGACCCTAACAATGTGCTATTCCTAAAACAAAACCCCTAGAAGCTGATATGAAGCCCTAACTCCCAAATGATGTGCAAAACTTAGCAAAATGATAAAATATTGATAGGAGGTCCGGAAGAATTTTTTTGGTCCATGTAAGCACAACCACACAAATGCATACTGGTCACCACATAAGAGTTTGCGGTCTTAACATTCTACCCTTTTATCCCTCAATTCAGTTACATTGCTGTTCTGTGAAACTCAGTGATGGCGAATGACCTGAGAATTATGATGAAATATGACCTGAGAATTCTAAGAAGAAATAAACCTTTCCCTCCCAAAGCTGTTTGTGATCATGATATTTATAACAGCAACAGAAACCCTAATCTTTCCAAAATGTGAGCAAGAAATGAGAGGGTCAGTGTTCAGTCTTATCACAGGCTGTGTAAAGTGTTATAAAACCGTGTAAAGTGCCTAATAAACATATCTATCTCATTACATAACTAGCAAATAGGTATTTTTCAGCTGATTAGTGTTATTAAGTTGCGTGGGCCACAAAAAGAGTTCACTAAGGCATCAAATAAGATATGAGTAAGGAAGTTTAGGAGACTCTATGCCATCTTCATGCTCCCTGCTCATTAATCACCTACTATATGCAAGATGTATTCTGTCCACTGAAAAGGAGACAAAGAAACAGTTATCTTTAAATACGTCTGCTTACTATTTAGAAACAATAATAATGTGGAAGAAAGTAGAGGCAAAATGTTTCAGTGTCCAGTGATCTGCACAATTAAATTATTCTGGCTAACAATAGTATAGCAAGAAATCAGTCATGTATGAAATTTTTTCTCTTCTTAACTTCTTATTGGTTCTTTGTGAATTTCACATCATATTTCACAATACCATTCATCTCCTGTCCCTCTATATCCACCCTCAGCACTTTCAACTTAACCCTCCAAAGAAAGAACAAAAAATAATAACATAAAAGTAAAACAAAACAAAACAAAAAACCCAAACCAAAACAAGATCTTATTGTGGAAGCTGTAGTATGTCACAGTGTGTCCCATCATATACCCTTTTGTCTATATATCTGGAGGGGTTTTGTTTGTTCATTTTGTTTCTCTGTGTAGCTTTGGCTGTCTTGGGCTCATTTTGTAGACCAGGCTGGCCTTGCACTTACAGAGATCCACCTGCCTCTGCCTCCCAGAGTGCTGGGATTACAGGTGTGTGCTACCAAGTCCAGTCATTGTCCACACATCTTTACTTGCAAATGCTCACTGCAATGAGTCATTGGTGTGGTTTGAGGCCTCTGGCTTCTGCTGCACTCTCAATACTGGATCCTCACTGGGACTCCTCTCAGATATCCTGTTGTTGTCCTGTGTCATGAGATCCCGCAGCTTTGGATCTGCAGGGCTGGCTCTTTCACGTGCTCCAGCAGTTCATAGATGAGGTAGGCTTTTGGGCTGGACCAACTCAAAGCCCTAGATGTGGGCCTGGTGGTAGCTGGGTTGGTCAGCCCACCAGCTCTCCCCACCCACCCACCAGGGCAAGCTCTCCAGGACTTCCCCATCTAGCTCACCCAATGCCAACAAGGGGCAGGGCCAGCGCTCCCCTTCTCATGCCCTGGGGCTGGCTCACCGGAGCCTATGCCAGCAGGACCAACTCTACTGTGCTACTCAGGCCATAGCCAGTGAGAGCGTCACAGCCAGTGAGGGGCGGAGCCAGCTCTGCACAGCTCTTGGACATCAACATTATCTTAGGCATGGCCTTTGGTAGACATATAAGCCATGGACATTGACACACACCCTAGTTGCTGCATGGCTATGGACCCAGACATGGCCCTCAGTGGCAGTCAGGACTTCTCCATGGCTTCAGGTTGCAGGGCTGACTGCTCACATCAGGCTGTTCTGAGCAACTGAGGAAGACATCCAATGTGGACTCCACATGCATGCCCACACTCGTGCACGTGCAAACAAACATGGACATGACTACATATCCCACAGAAGGAGTATGCATTTCTGTAGCGTGTTATTGGTGTCACCACTTCCAGAATACTTACCTCTCTTCACCCGTGATGACAGCTCTCAACTGATTAAAATTGGGCTTACCTGGAGAAATGTTGCTTGTATTCCCTGGGTCTATTCCAGTCCAAATTTATCAGAATCATTGGCATGGGACCAGCAAAACTTACTGCATTTGTTAATAAATATTCTCTTTTTTTTCTTCTTCCTAATAAATACTCTTATTTTACACATTTTTACCCTTGTTTTCAAAACGTCCACCATGCTTTTAAAGTGCAAGCAAGGCTGAAAATCACTGAGCCGGAGAGGCCATCGGGTTTACTGAGAGCATCCGATCTGACTCGAAGCCATCTTCTCACAGTTCATATTTAATTGTTCCTTTAATATAACAATGAAAATTAAATGACATAACTTCGTTGTTTTTTTTTTAATATTCTATCGGTTGTTCACGGCTCCTCTGCTCTACACTCTTGGAGAAGTGAACGCCCCAAAGCAACAGCGACAGTATGCTGATCAAAATAAAAGCTGACGTGGCGGCGGCGGGTCTTCTGAAGACCGCCACTGGGTTGTTGTCAGGGAAGGACAAGGCTTCACCACTGATTCCCAATGTTTTCTGGTCATTTGCTTCTCTGTCTAAGCATATTAAAAATGCCCGGTTCTCTGTACTTTTATCCAATTCATTTAATTGCTTTTTAAAAATATAATCTTTATAAAAAATTTGGAATTTAGAAAAATCTAATGGGAAATAAAATATTTTCCTGTTTTAGTTCCCAGAAGTAACTTGATTTATATTCAGTACTTAAAAAAAAAGACATAGTGAGTAATATAGATCGATAGAGCTTTGAGCGCAGTGTGTGTGTGTGTGTGTGTGTGTGTGTGTGCTTGCATAAGCATGGAACAGATCAGAAAGAAACCCACCGAACCATTCCCATTGGCCATCTCAATAACCCCAAGCACTCAGGATCTGATTCACTACAGTTGAGTGTTCAAGGAAGAAGGAACAAAGGTAAAACCCACTGCTAGTCAATGAGATAGTACGGTGTTTCTAAGATCGAGCAGTGAGCCTAAGTCCACGGTGTCCGATACCCTTCAAAGTCAGCATCATATGACTACAGAAGTGCCACCGCTTGTTGGGACACTCCCTTAGAGCATGGTGAGTCCTCTCTAGCCTCTCACGTTTGCAAACAATGCGTTAATTAAATCTAAGCACCTTCGTCTGAGCCTTTGATTACTTCTTGGGAAGAGAAATGGTAGGCCAAAGGTGTGGATGCTTCAGAGCTGCTTGACATAAATTGCTAAAATGCTTCCCAGAATGCAGAACCAATTTATGCTTTCAGCAGGAGAATATTTCTATCTTATTTTACTATAGTCATGTATTAGTGTATCTGTGCATGTCTCCCCAGGGAGCTAGCATGTAAGAGAATGTTCAATAAAGCTTTAAAAATCAGCGTGTGTTCTGGTAACTTATCTTTCCCTCCCCACGCTGTTGTTTGCTTTTGTTGTTCACAACATCCCTTTTGTGGGCCTAGGAAACCCTTACCAGGAAAATTCAAGACACAGACAATAGACAGAGAACAAGAGCTTCATTGGTGTCCTTTGGTGCATTGCTGTCCCACTGGTTTGTTCATACACTTTACAGCAAAAAAAAAAAAAAAAAAAAAAAAAATCAAAATCAGAAATGGCTTCCTAAGACCTATTTCCCTTCATGAAGAAGTCCCCGTGCCAAGTATGTTGAAGTCGATGAACAGAACGTGGAGCTTTCTTAGAAACTGCCCAGTGCGTGTTTCATTAACCCTCCTGTCAGCATTCCATTTCACCGGAGGAAACCATCGAGCTGGAGGAATACTTAGCTTTAAATGGAATGGGTCTCAGCATTTTCTTTCCAAGGCTCCGTGTCTACGTTATTCAAACCTTAGGAAAATGCAGGATTTCCCTGTAATTTGCTATCTCAAAGGAGTACTGGGTAGCCAAGAAAAACTCAGGCACCAGGAGAACCTGGCCTGCCTAAAACCTCAGCCAATATGAACTCACAGTATGAAAGAGATGAGGGGTGTGGCATTAATTACAAGCAATATAACCATTTATTAAGTTCCTCTTTTCGGTGAAACATAAAGCGAAAGACTGTAAAGGACAGAGCAGACACGACACAACGCAAATGCAGTATGAAAGGATTGTCCAGAGGCAGCGCCTCAGCGCTCGGTGCCAGTTAAACCCTCCGTCAACCTTCCTGGATTATGGAGGTGTCAAGTCCAGTCTGAGCAGCATGTAACAGCAGTTTCTCTAATGCACTAGATGTCAGCAGCTATGTTCAGTTTTAACGCATGCTGGTACCGTACCTGATTTCCTCAGCTTCAAACTCATGGTAGTTCAAGCTCTAGTGGGAGGGTCATATTAAAAACAGTATGGACAAAGGAAAACATAAATTCTAGTCAAGGGTATCAAATGCCTTCATTGAAGAATAGGTTAGGAAGGAGGGCTTAAGGGTGGACACAAGACTCTCCCTGAGAAGGGGAAATAGAATAGATTCTGACGGTGGACCTGGGTCCAGTGGAGTTGAGAACAGGAAGGACCAGGTGGGGGAGGGGAAATACTGGGAGTAACTGGATTTGGGGGAGGGGAGTGCATGTAGAGGTCGAAGTGGAAACTCCATGGAATCTATGAAAGTAACCTTAGCAAAGATGCCTAGTAACAGGGGACACAGAGCCTGAACTGGCCATCTTCTGTAACCAGGCAAGGTCTCAAGTGGCACACAATTGGGACAAAAACCTTTGACCTACAGTTTGTCCTGCCTGCAGTGTGTGTTGGGACTGGAGCCTAGCAGAATCATCACCAAAGAGACCAGAGAACCAGCAGCTGATGGGAGCAGATGCAGAGCCCCACAGCCAAGCATTAGGAGGAGCTTGGGGAGTCCTGAGGAGGAGAGGAAGGAAAGACCGAAGGAACCTGAGGAGTCAGGGACACACCAAGAGAACTTGGCTCACAGAATGGGAACTTGCAGAGATCAGGTTGGGGGGGCGGTCTGTAGGGGTCTGGCCTATGTGGCTGTACATATGGTATGACTCAGTAGCTTGGTGTTCTTGTGGGAACCCTAACAGTGAGAGCAGGGGTTGGTGGGGGGGCTGATTCTGACTCCTTTGCCTGCTTGTGGGACCCTTTTCTTCCTATTGCTCTGCCGTGCCCAGCCTTGATGTGATGTATGTGCCTGGTCTTATTGTAGCTTGTTATGCCATGCTTGTTCGATGTCCCTTGGAGGCCTGCTCTTCTCTGAAGGGTGAGGGAGGGGAGGTCTGGGAGAGAGGAGGGTCATGTGGGGTTGAGGGTGGACACAGTGGGGTGAGGAGAGAGGAAACTGCAGTTGGGATGTAATATATGAGAAACTTTTTAAAAATGAAAAAAAAAGAATAGGTTGAGACTAAAACCAAAAGAGTATATGAATTCTAAAACCTAGATTTTGAGATAAGGACACTTCTGGAAGAAAGGAAAGCGTGAAGGAGGTGTCACCAAAGTTTTCTTTCAAAGGGGAGAAATGTAGTGTTAAAGGGAAAGATGAATGATAGAACGTCACAGCAACTAGGAAGAGTGAACCAGGGAGCAAAGGGACCCATGCTGCCCATGAAAGGAAGATCCAGCAGCTCATGGCAAGACATTGTGGGTATTAAAAGCCCTCTTTGGGGGAGATATTATAAAATAAGCTGCTTACTAAGAAACTGGAGACGGCTCCTGAAACACCAGGATCAAAGAAAGAAAAAGAAAACCTAGAGCAAAAATCACAGGAAGGATCCAAAGCAAAAGCAACCTGGCAACTAATCCATGTAGTATTTGGTTTTTTTTTTTAATGTGCTAAGATTTTTGTACTTTGAGGGTAATATTTATTTAACAATTATTTATGAAGCAATAAGCATCAATTGGGGTGATAGGCTGTCACCCACCGATGGCTAGGCAAACAGACCCAAATAACATTGATCCACAGTCTATGAACAGTCTCTGGAGGCTATAGACAGATCAATAGGCCATTTCAACTGAGCGAAGGGAGCTCAGTTGGCAAACCCTACAGCCAGATCCAGGTCCACAGGATTCCTGTCAGAAGGAAAGTTGTTGTCAGGAAGTCTCTCTTCACTGTAGCAAGCAGAGGCTGTCCCAACAGATGGAACTCTAGGCCAGTGGAAAAAGACACCAATCCTAATACATCAGAGGGCCAGGTCACAGCCAGAACACTGAGCACTCGAGAGATGGAAAGGGGACCAAGAACCAGGTCTTCAAAATACGCTGTTTCTATAAAATGAAACAACTCCAAAAAAACTTTTGCATAAATAAAATTCATATAATATAATAGTCATAGTGATACTAAAGATTATAGCAAATGCTAATACATGATCCACATTTGTGAATGACCAAAACACCTGTTTTTTTTTTTTTTTCAAAACACCTGATTTGCTTTCATTACTTTGGGTTGTTTGTTTAAACATTCTTTGAATTAATCTGGGATGAAATACACAGAAAAAGTCTAATTTGAAGTAAAGATTTATTTGGTCAATTAAACATTGGCTAAGCAAAAAATGCCAACACTGGGAAGTATTGTAGGCAACTCACGTATTAGGTCATTTTAAGTCTCGCAAACACTTCAGATACTATTTCCAATTTTAACATGACAAAAAAAAGACTTGTTCAGCATCTCACTACAAAGTGGTGAAGACAGTATTCCCCAGTTAGAAGAAATCTTATTTTAGGCTGTGTGGTGGTGGCGCATACCTTTAATCTTGGCGCTTGAGAGGCAGAGGCAGGCAGATCTCTGTCAGCTCAAGGCCAGCCTAGTCTATACAGATATAGTTCCAAGACAGCCAGAGTTATGTAGAGAGATCCTGTTTCAAAATCAAAACAAAACACACCAACAGACAAATAAATGAACAATAAAAAATCTTATTTTTATTCAAGCAGGAACACTTGACATTTCAAATGATACGATAGTAGCTGATAGTGAGGTTGTAGAATATTACATGAACTTAATGTAATCCCCCAACTCAAGCCATGCCAAAAGCTGCAGAGAAGCAAATTTACCCAGAACCAGGCAGGCTGCCGTTTGCCACCCCCAAATCTGAGTAATAGTTTCTCTAAAGAAACTATACAACAGTCAGATTTATGGATCAGTAGATTCTGGAAACAAGTCATGCTGCATGAAAGAAATTTTCACACCTCTAAGACAAAATGTTCTGTAACCATGGTAATAGGAAGGGACAAGAATAAGCTCTGAACATTAGTCAATATGCTAGCTCCATGAGTTCAGGACCACAGCCCTGGGTCTGGAACTTAGTTAACTGCCCACTAGGTGCACTGCCAAGGCAACTGAGCATCAGCAAATCAGGAGTGGACCCACCCTGACAATGCCAGCCAACCCGAGAAAACAGATTCTGCTGTTTGTGTCATATTTCACCCCTCCAAGAATTCTCTTCTCAAGGGGGAAGCACAAGACTGTAAACTCTGTTTCTTAGCAGGAAGACTGTATGGGGTCAGCATTACATTGCACATCAGCGCATAAGCAACTCTGAGAGTCCTGTTTGTTTTTCGGGTATGAAATGGCAGTCTCTTCATTTAACAGACGGTCTTGGCAGATACTGCACACAGCATTCCTTCATTAATAAATGACTAGCATTCTCTTGAGCTGCTTATTGCACCCTTCACACTAATGTTACATATGACATAAAATCGTTTGCCTCGCAGATCATGTCAATGTTGAAGACTTCTAAAGCAATAATAAATAATTTAAGGGAACAGAGGAGGGAGGAGAACATCAACCCACCCACAAAAACATCAACTCCAAATTTACCCTGCCTATAAGATGTGCAGGGATAAAGCTAGAGCAGAGACTAAGGAATGTCCAACCAACGCCTGGCCCAACCTGAGACCCACCCCATGGGAGAGAGTCAACCCCTGACACTATTAACAACACTCTGCTATGCTCACAGACAGGAGCTTAGCATAGCTGTTCTCTGAGAGGCCCCGTCCAGCAGCAGATAGAAACAGATGCTGAGACTCACAGCCAGACATTGGGCCAAGCATAGGGAGTCTTGTGGGAAAGTTGGGGGAATGATAGAAGGACCTGTAGGGGACAGGAGCTCCACAAGAAGACCAACAGAGCCAACTAACCAGGGCCCAGGGTGTCCTGTGGAGACTGAAGCACCAACCAAGGACCATGCTTGGACTGGACCTAGGCTCCTACACAGGTGTAGCCGATGGGCAGCTTGGTCTTCATGTGGGTTCCCTAGTAAGGAGAGCAGAGGCTGTCTCTGACAAGGACTTGCTTGCATGCTTTTTGTCACTTTCCCCTGGCGGGGCAGCCTCAACAAGCCACAGGGAAAGAGGATGTGCTCAGTCCTTATGAGACTCGATGTGCTGGGATGGGGTGGTAAGGGAGGAGGGCTCCCCTTTTCTAAGGAGTAGGGGAGGGGAAGGGAGAAAGGAAGGGAAGGCAAGACAAGGAGGAGAGTAGGGAGCAGGCAAAAATTGGGATGTAAAGTGAATGAATAAATTAAATTTTTAAAAATAATATATATTTAAATAAAAATGATGACATACTAGGCATAAATAATTAAATTCTGAAGAATTAAAAGAATGGGTACTTTTCAGCTTTCTAGTGCTTATTGGGGTTCACTGAGAATCAGAAATACAATATATAAAGATTTAAAGACAAATAAGAATTTGAATTTTTTCATCTTACTTCTACCCCATGCCTTTGTTGGACTTCCAAGGTGGGGAGACCCTCCGTTCCTTGGGATAGATGCCAGACCCCAATAACCAACGAAGACGAGAGCTTGATGGAACAGCAAGAGGCTTTACTCAGGAGCCGGTGAGCCGGGGCTCTGAACACAGCTCCCACGCAAGGGGGTGGTGCAGAGCCATGAGCAGCAGAATCACAGAGTTTATAAAGGCAAAAACTGCAAAACAAGAGGGGGTCTAGGGGTAAGGGACTTTTTTTAATGGGGCGGTCAGTGATTGGCTGTGCCCAGGCGTGGTGACTAGGGGATGGTTAAAGACTGTTTGCATTTCTCAGTCCAGGAACAAGAAGGGCATTTCTTAGAAATGTAAAGCTCACAAGTTTAGGTTCCCATGATTAGGGCCAAGTTAAAATTTTCTACCCTTACACCTTACACAAACTAAGTTCTGGATTAGCTAAGACTTACAAAGTATGAACAGACAATTTTGTAAGATGAAATGAGGGGTTTGGGGAAGGATACTATTATGTGACATTATGTAAGGAATTACTGAGCTAGAATGTAGTCATTAGTAAATGTGACTCCAGTAAACTGCAGAAGAATGTTGCAAAAGACTCTAAACACCAGCATTAGCCTGTTCAAACTCTAGAAGAAAACAGTGTGCAAAACATGGGCACTATAAAAGATTACTGTTCCAGAGAGCAATGAAGTGAGAGGGGAAAGCACCCAGGAGGAGCACATGAGGAGGGCAGGACAACTCACTAAGAAGAACAAAATGAAAGAACCTAAGCAGTCATGACAACAGGACACGCAGGCATATGACTGCTTCCAATAACTACTACACACAGTTAGACCAGGCCATTCTCATGCTCTTCACCCTCTTCTGATGACTATAGATAGCCTTAGGAACACAAAAACTGTACATGCTACAGAAGTTGCTGATTCCATTTCTTTGTATGAACCCCTGGGAAAATCTCCCATACATCTAAAAGGCATCCAGGATGACTGAACCCTAAAAAAACATCCTTACTGTCCAGTAGAATGGTTTCTTTATACAAGGAACATTACAAAGTTATTCAAATGAGGTACAAATGTATCACCAAGGGAAGTCTGCCAAATATGATGCTGAATTAAAAAAAAAATTCAGAATGTTACACGTAACATGCACATCTATTTCAGTTTTCAAACAGAAAATGACACCAGTTCCGTAATGGTGATTAATTGCAGGGGAGGAGAAATTAAATAAGAATGGAGGTTGAGTCCATGTTTAAATTTTATTTCCTAGAAGAAATAGAGAAGTGTAAGCCAAATATAGCACAAAGCCAAGATTTGATGGATCCCGGTGGTGAGAACAGGGGTGTCTGAAATACATAGAGATTACACATCTGAGATCTTTCATGGTGAAGATAAAAAACTGTAGACGAAAGCAGAAGCAGGAAAAGCAATTGCTATGGTGAATGTCTGCACAGAATACAAAGCACAGCTGAGTAATTTATTTTTCACTTGTAACCAAAACGGACCAAAAATTATTTCCAAATACTGATGCCCCTATTTGGTTTTGTCCTACCACTTGTCTAAACTCACACTGGATTTATTCCTTTAATTTGGAAACCCTTATCATACAGAATAATGTTTCATGAACAAACACTATTGGGCCATAACAACCCTGGCTTTCTTTTGCTCTCCACTCAGGGACAGAATGAATGCACGTCACCTCTGAAGTCTTTCAATATGTGATTTTCCGATTTTAGGATGAAATCAGCCTTAAATTTCACAGAGCACACTCTCTCTGATCTAATCAATATAGGAATCAATCAGCTGCCTCCATTAGGATGCTAATGCCCTTCTCCTTTATAGAGTGCATCACTAGAGAGAAACATAATTTACTACTCCTTTGAGGTTAAAGGGAGAAAGGAAAAAAAGATTTCACCC
>CM053752.1:61624242-61639014 GCA_028658305.1 Pachyuromys duprasi
TAATATCTGCTTTGATACATTGCTATATTGATTCTTTCAGAGGCCCTCTTTGGCATGCTCCTGTTCTGTTGCTTGTTTTCTCCTCCATTCAATGTCCATCCCATTTGTTCATCCAAATGAGCATTGATCATACCAACCTGGGGTCCTCCTTCTTGTATATCTTCCCTAGGTGTGTAGATTTCAGCATGACCTTCCTATCCTATAGGTCTATATAAGTGAGTATATACCATATGTTTCTTTCTGCTTTTGGGATACCTCACTTAGGATGATAGTTTCCAGGTCCCACCATTTGCCTGCGAATTTCATGATTTCCTCCTTTTTAATTGCTGAGTAGTATTCCATTGTGTAAAAGTACCACAATTTCTGTATCCATTCCTCAACTGAGGGACATCTGGGTTTTAGGTGATGTTTCAAAGACAAAACTGTTTCTATGGTTTTTTTTTTTGAAAAAGGAAAATAAATAATTTTATTCCACAAGATGACTTAATGCTCCTTAACATAAGCATACATACACTTTTAAAATGGAAAACTAAAACCACACAAAAAACAACTCCAGCATCACATACATTTCCTTTTCCCTTTATTCAACCTTTTCTGACATAATATCATAGAATAAAAATCGGGACAATAAAACGGTCACATTTCTATATTTAACTTCCCCCAAATCACCCTAAGTTTGTGTAGTAGCAGGAGGGCTCAGTCCTATGGTCCCAGGAGGGCGGGGGGAGGGGGAGCAGGGTGCTGCCCTGAGTTCACGGTCAGCCTGGGCTACAGCACGAACTCTGTTTAAAAAAATAGAACAGTAGTAGTAATTACTTAGTGGGTACCCCCGAGTCCCAGGTGTTTTACACATACCTTCTTTACTTCAATTCTGCCAGTAACTGCCATTATCCGTGTCCCCAGCTCAAAGAACTTTATCTGTAGTTCACTTAAAAGCATTCCACATTCTGTTAGGGGGAACAGATATGAATTTGGACTCCTTGTGCGTACGTCATGTTCTGACTGCCAAAGTGAACAGCCCTGAAGGATTTCCCAGCCACGCCCACCACACGCACAGGAGCTGTGTGAGTGTACAGAGCCCAAGGTTGGCGCTGACCTCAATGGAGGCCAGCGTCTTCACGCCCTGAGCCGAGAGACCTCATCTCACTCTCCCTGTGCTCACACTTCTTGACAGCTCGCACCTACCATTTCATTCCTATCCAACCTTACATGCCAGAAGCGCGACAGAGTTAGCTACTCAGTCTTATAAAGTGCTCGAAAACACGGCATAACTTTGTTAAGCTTTTGTCACACACACACACACCTTACATTTGATGATTACTGAGGACAAATTAGTACACGATTTTGCAGTGTATATTTAGAAATGTGTCTCATATGCCAGAGGTCCTTGATCAGTATTGTGATAAGAGGGGGGAAATGCAAAGATTCCTGTTTAGAAGAATCCTAAGGACATCTAAATTAATCCTGTAGAATGAGGAAAAAATTGAAGGTGAGAAAAAGGAGGAAAGCAGGAGTGAGGAGGCATGAGGTCATAGCCTGGACCAAAGTGACAAACTAAGTGCTAATCAGAGTTTAAAAAAAAAAAAGTGGAAGTGAAAAGAAACAAAAATGTAGAACAGGGAAAGAAACTTCTTCAGAAGGGCTCTATGATTGAGAATGGTACGTTGAGATACTGACATCAAAGGAACTGGCAATTCTCAATCTCGAAGTATATCACAGGGTCAGTGAACTAACTTCTCATCTCCCAGTCCATCATTATACCATCAGCATTTGCCATAGACTCATAAATCTGGAGTAAACCCTGTTAATTAAAAAGCATTTTTGAACCATCGATGTTCTTCTTGCTCCTGTAGCAGAAGACCAAGAAGATACTTAGCCTCACACTAAAAAGGAGACAATAACCAATAAATCCACTCAGCATATTTCTCAGCCACCTAATGTTAGACATTGTGCGATATAAAAATGGGTGGATAAATATGGAGATGATCTTAAAAGGTTCACAAGCTTCAGAAGAAGAATGAAAAACTGAGAGTGGAGACAATTTAAACAACATGTTAACAGATATAGACTCATCCGATAGAGGGTCTGTGTGGCTTGTTGAGAGATAATTGTGAGTCAGCAAATGTAATGAAGGCAGAGTTAGGTGGGATCCTGCTGGAGTTAGGATGAGAAAGAAGCAGGACAGTACTGAAAGAAAAGAAAAGTGAACAGATTTAAAGTCCACCTGACGTTAAGACCATGTAGGAAATAAGAGAGAGCTTATTTTGGGGCATATAAATCCAGTCAGGATTTGCGGACGCAAACAGGGGGATTCATCCTCGTGAGGAATCCAGGAGGGTGACTTACAAACACAAACCACAAGGATGATGGAAGTCACTGAGGCAGACCTTCACTGACACGGGACACCCATTTCTGCATCTGAGCTTCCTCTTTTCTGCTCACAAAATACCTGACTCTTCCAGTAAAGGCCAAGGCTGAGCTCACCATCTCCAGCACAACACATGGAAGATGGGTTCAGCAGATGTGGGAGGTGGGAAAGAGAAGAACAGTACAACTATGTACTATCTGCCATGAAAGTTACACACAGGGCAGGGGGAAATGACACCGGTAAAATGGTGACCACAGAAGAAAACCAACAGATATATGGCAGAGAGTAATACAGCCAGAACGCTGCCGTAAGTAATGTTGTCTTACCATACTGGATGAACATGGATATATAAATGTGCCATCTGAACCAATGTAGTGATTGAAGAGAATCTTCAGACCTGCCACATACGCACTCTAGAAGACTCACTTATTCATTTACTGTGTTTTTCCTTCACTAATTTTTTAAGTTTTCAAAGTTTTTAATAATTGTTTCATTTCAACCTATCTGCTAAAATTTAACTAGCTATTAAGAGAGACAAGCTAAATAATTTCAGAATGAAAACACAGATGGGTACAATTTTCAGATGGCCTAGCAAAGCAGGGGGAACATGTGGGGGCAGGTGGGGGGCTGATGGGGACCTCTAACACAGTAGCAATATGGTGAGATTTCATTCTTACATTAGAAATTATATTCTTCATGAAAAAAAAACAACACCAGGGAGATGAATGGCATGAGGTTGTTTGAATCAGAAAAATAAAACATGGGGAGACCCAATATACTATTGCCAGAGTCCAAACAGATGGCCAGATGGGGAAGAGGCTGAGCGCATAAACCATCAGGGACAGACACAAGCCCACGGTGGCTATGCGCTTAAACACAGGGGATAGCTGGGGCTCCGTGATGACGTCTGGTTCCCCAGGCAGGATGATTAACGGAACGCTGCAAACAGAGGTCTACAGGGTGGGGAAGATGTCTCGGATTAATAACCGATTCACTGCCGTAAATAACAGTTCTCCTTGTCACTGGGGTGATGTGGTCTAACCTTCCCCTTCGATGCTGAAAGCCCAAAGAAACAACATGCTGTCTGTGAACCCTGAGAACCCTGGGCCCCAGCCTGAGGGAGAACAGCCATGATCTGCCCATATGCTTCCTCGGGAAGCCACCTGCTTCGCGTCTCAGCTCTCCAAGCCTGGAAGGTTTACAGAACTTAATGGACTTCTTTAAAATATAGAAATTGCTATATCAGGGGCCTTAGGTGGTAAAAGGGGAAACTGGATATCCTTTCTCTTCCTTTTAAACTGTGAACCTCATAATAGCAGAACTCATCTGTCATGTTTTAGCACCCAGACCCCAGGCATTCTTAAATGAATAACCAAATAAAATGCATGCTATATATAGGAAAATATATCTATGTACACAGTTTTACTGTCAGTTTGATACCTTTTCTTCAGCACTGGAAATTTCCAGAGACATGGCCTCTTGTGTGAACACATCTCTAACCTAACCTGAAACCAGGCAAACTCCATGAACAGAATTCCTGACACATTGTGGGTCTCAAGAGCTTCTGCATTTAGCAGAAAGGGGCATCACTTCGCAGAAAACTATATTTCGTAGAAGTCTCCATTCATATGATGTAACAACAATACGTAATGAGACTTGGGGCTCTGACAAGGAAAGAGGGCAAGTCAAGTGTTTTCATGAGGCTGGCGTATACCACAGAGAGGCAAGAGAGGGAGGCGTTAATGGACACCAAGATAGCATCCGTCTCTGTTAGGTTATGAGGAAGACTGACATGCTAAGAATACAAGAACATGTGGTCAAGGCCATGGCACACCCATGCTTTCAACAGCGGAGAACGTTTTCTACCATCTGTTAATGTGCTGGTTAGCTTTCTGTCAATTGGACACAAGCTAGAGTCATTTTGGAAAAGGGAACCTCGATTTTCTCTTTTGAGGTTCACCCCACTTCTAACTCACCCTCTCTGCTTCCTGGTCTGTCGTGCTGCAAGGTCCTGTTGCCATGAACTGGGGACCAGAGCAAGCCCTGTCCTCCTCACGCTGTTGCTGTTACGCATTTTGTCACAGTGACAAGACAAGCAAGGCAGGTAGCATGCATGGGGTCTGGCAAACACTAGCAACCAAGTATGTTTGTTTCAAAATAAAAACACTTAGGGCTGGCGATGTATCTCAGTATAGAGCACGGATCTCTGGTTCCAGCTTTGATCTCTGGCTCTGGTTTAAATCTCAGGTTTGGAGGGTGGTTGGCTGGCTGGCTGGCTGGTTGGTTGGTTGGTTGGTTGGCTGGCTGGCTGGCTGGCTGGCTGGCTGGCTGGCTGGCTGGTTGGTTGGTTGGTTGGTTGGTTGGTTGGTTGGTTGGTTGGCTAGCTGGCTGGCTGGCTGGCTGGTTGGTTGGTTGGTTGGTTGGTTGGTTGGCTGGCTGGTTGGTTGGTTGGTTGGTTGGATGGATGGTTGGTAGGTTGGTAATTAGGATTTGTTTGTTTTTGAGACAATACCTCATGTAGCCCAGACTATCCTCAAACTCTTCTTCCTCCCAAATGCTGTAATTACAGACATGTGCCTCTATGCCAGCTTCAGCAATGCTTTTTGTTTGTTTGTTTTTGTTTTTGTTTTGTTTTTAAAAAGTCTGGGGGACATCTTACAGCAATTAAAAACAAAGAAATTTACAGGCAAATGGTGGGAACTAGAAAAGATCATCCTGAGTGAGGTATCCCAGACACAGAAAGACGCACATGGTATATACTCACTCATAAGTGGATATTAGACATATAATATAGGATAAACGTACTAATATCTACACACCTAAAGAAAGAAGGAGAACCCTGGGTAAGATGCTGGATTCTCATTCAGAAAGGTAAATGGGATAGACATTGGAAGAAGGAGAAAACAGGGAACAGGACAGGACCCTACCACAGAGGGCCTCTGAAAGACTCTACCCAGTAGGGTATTAAAGCAGATGCTGACACAGCCAAACTTTGGGCAGAGTGCAGGGAATCTTGTGAAAGAAGAAGGAGATAAAAAGACATGGAGAGGACAGGGGCTCCACAAGGAGAGCAACACAACCAAAATATCTGGGCACGGGGGTCTTTTCTGAGACTGATATTCCAACCCAGGACCATGCATGGAGATAATCTAGAACCCCTGCACAGATGTAGCCCATGGCAGCTCAGTGTCCAAGTGGGTTCCCTAGTAATGGGCACAGGGACTGTCTCTGACATGAACTCATGGCTGGCTCTTTGATCACCTCCCCCTGAGCAGGGCTGGGGGATGTGTAGCCTTGCCAGGCCACAGAGGAAGACAATGCTGGCTAGTTCTGATAAGACCTGATAGACTAGGGTCAGAGGGAAAGGGAGATGGACTACCCCTATCAGTCGACTTGGGGAGGGGCATGGGAGAAAATGAGGGAGGGAGAGTGGAATAGGAAGGGGACAAGAGAGGGGACTACAGCTGGGATAAAGAGTGAATAAACTGTAATAAATAAAAGAGTAAATTTTTAAAAATCTACAAAAAAAGACAAAAGAAGTCTGGGGGAAGTGTTGCTCTTGCATGGTGTGGTGAGAAACTTAGTCTTAGACATGATGAAGCAGAAATGCCCATTATATTTCCACATGAATCCACAGGGAATCTTAGCATACAGCTGGCCTTTAAAGACCCTGCAGTAAATGAGGTCACCTCACGAAAGAAAAACTGAGAGCCAAAACAAAAGTAAATAAAATGGAAATGTGCTGATTTTTGTTGTCAAATACAAATACATTTAATAAGCATATTTCACAATACCCAACAGTGTTTCAGGGTGATGTTAATATGTAAATGAAGTTTTCCAACTTAAACATTATATAGCAAGTTGCTGAAGTTACAGACTTTCTACTGTACTTCTGGTAAGGAGTGCTGATTAGAGAAGAGGAGAAACTGAGTCAAGATGTTTCCCTCTGCTGTTGTCAAGCCTGCCTCTGAGCCACCGGATGCTGAACCCCCACAGTCCCTGAAAGAGGCCTTCCATACCAAAATCACTCGAAATGGCCACACACGCCATCCTCCTGACATTTATGTCTGTCCCTCACAGTCTTCTCTCAAGCTACGTTCTGATGGGGTCCCAACGCATACTACTGTTTATCTTTGCATTTCCCCATTTGGATTTTCAAATGCAAAAATAATTTCCACAAGATAGACATAGCCCTCAAAACCAGGCAGCCTTTGTGGTGCCTTATCGCTCCTCACAGTACTAGCTTTTCCAGATCCATCAGTTTTTCCCGGAAGCCGAAGAGGCGTGAATGAAAAAAAGAAAAATATGTTCCACTGAAAGTAAAGACGGTAACAGTTCCCAAGCCTGGCACACTGTTGCCTTGAAAAGTGCCAGTTACATCACAAGTTTAAATCTTTTTGGGCTGCAGTTACTGCTTTGACCTGCAAATTGTTTAGAGACCAAAGTTCAGTACATTAAATATTAAGCTTTATAAAAGCCATCTTCAGAAATTTCTAACCTCGGGGTCAGCCCTTAATTTGCTGGTACTGTTTGAGGCTTAGACTCAGGCCTAGCAGAACCTGAAGACCAGGGTCACCACCACAGCCTCCATGAAGGTCACTCACTCAGTCTCAGTGACTGTCTTTCCGTAAGATAGCCATGTGACAGATTACAGCTCCTGCCAAAGTAACAGGTTTGTGGGCAGAAGATGCTCTAGCAGCTTACTGTATAACTGATCCTATACGTCAACCAATTTAAAGTCATGTGATTTATCAACGCATTATTATCTATTATCCATTATACAAACAGAATTGAAGAGCCAACCCTGGACGAACTGACCACAGGGCCATATCCTAAGAAACTGCTGTTTTTAAAGCTTCTGGAAGGATTGCTTATATCTCTATCAAGCATCCAATTTGTACCCATCACTTTTGCAAAAATAACATGTTGAAAAACACACACACATACAAAAAAATTATGGGAGTCTGCATGTTCTTTGTTCTTTCCCTGGTGAGTCCATTTAGAAATGTTTGACTATCCAGAACAGGTTTTCTTAGCCTTTGGAGTACTAGGACTTTCCTTGAAGGCCTATCAGACACTGAACACTAGAGCACTGATGATGCATCCCTCTTAAGGCTCCCATGAGCCATCCACATCCTTCCACTGGTTCCCTAGAACCTCTGCAAGATAAACTAACAGGGGCAAGCAATCCTTCCCATAAACAAGAAAGAAAAAAGGGTTCATTATGGTGAATCCTTTTCTGTTCCAGGGGACCACTTAAATCAAGAAAAGGTCACAATGCGTTGTGTGACCTCCCAGAAATTTACTTCCCACATCTGTTCAGTTCCCGCGTCTGACAAGTTTCTTGAGTCACACGACATCTTCTTTACTTGAAATGCTATAGTACAGGAACAATTTTAAAACTCACATTCTTCTGATTTATAAACTTGAACTAGGTGGTTTAAATTATAACAAAAACTCATTTTCTCATATTTTCTAAGAATTCAATTAGATTATCATTAATTAATAGCTTTGTTGGATTTGGTAAGCACCAAGTGATTCAATTTCTTTGAAAGATCTGTCTTAGCTCATATTATTCACTTTTCAAACATGTCCAGAAATAAACAAAATCTCTTAATACAAGGTCATTTTCATTCTAGTCCTAGAGGCTCTGATTCCCAAAACAAAGACCCAGGCTCAAGCTACAATAGGAACACCTCAGACTTTTTAGTTATGTACTTTAAATTTTTGATATTGTTTCACTGCAAACTAAGTTTAAAAAGATTAGTTATTTCTTACATTACTATAGTTTCCTCACATGTAACTATAATAAAAGTAAAACTCCAATTAATACAAAGAAACACTGAGCCACACACACGAGCTTTATCCCTATAATCTCAGCTACTCAGAGGTTAAAGCATGAAGATTACAAGTTCAAGGCCAGCCACCACAACTTAGTAGTACCCTCTCTCTAGCTAAACTAAATAAAGGTTAGTGTGCTGGAAGGAAGCAAGGAGAAGAAAAAAGTTATATAAATCATAGCTTTTCTGCTCAACTTCCAGAATCAAACAGCACAAATATATTGTGAAATATAATGTGGGGCCAGGGATGATCTATATACATTAAATACATTAAAGTTGCCTTTATTCCCAGCACTGAGAAGGCTGAAAAAGGTGAATCTCTGTGAATTGGAGACCACTCCGATCTACACACTGAGGTCCAGGCCAGACAGGGCTAAGTAGTGAGACCCTGCCTGAAAACAGAGAGAAAAAGACAAAAGACAAGAGGGTCAGGCAAGGTGACACATACACTTAATCCCAACACTTAGGAGGCAGATGCCAGCCTGGTCTACAGAGCAAGTTCCAGGACAGCCAGGGCTACACAGAGAAACCCCGTCTCTGTGTATAAATAAACCAACTAATTAATTGATTGATTTTTAAAAATCGGAGGATAAAATACAATTTGGGGCGTAATTAACCTAGGGGTTCAAAGTTGTCTTTAAAGGTATGTATAACCTTGGAAACACATTCATCTGAATAAAAATGAGTAAACGTATTTTTTACCTCAGAGACACATATTTAGTTACTCCGAATCTTCATTTCACAGCACATTAATCATTAACTCATATATAGTTTATTTTGCTTATTTAAATAGCTGAATGTGCTCATCATTTTGGTGCTATTTCTTCCTTTGCATGGCACTCATTTGGTAACCCTGCCAACCCCTGCTATGGTCACCCAGACATTTACAAACCAGTCCTATTAGTGCAACTGTAAAAGAAACGGAACTTGTGTTTATGGCTTTTTAAATTTATTTGTTTATGTTTTATATACATATATGCACTTTGGCTACATATTTTGTCTGTGTGAGGGTGTTGGATCCCCTGGAACTGGAGTTACAGGCAGTTGTGAGCTGCCAAGTGGGTGCTGGGAATTGAACCTGGCTCCTCTGCAAGAGCGGCCAGTGCTCTAAACCGCTGAGCCATCTCTCCAGCCTCTGTGTATGTTTTTAAGAAATATAACCTATTTAGCCATACTGAGCCATGTTCGGGTAAGTGAATTTGGACTGTTTCCCAAGAAACAAGGGAGCAGACAGAAGTAGCGTGCGTCACAATATCCGGGCTACCTGCATCCTCTGGTCAGCTTAGTGCAATCCACACAGTAGGGGACAGAAAATGTCTGTTTAGCTGTCTGATTTGTTACTGTCACATCCTTATTACACAACAAGCGGACAGACACAGGAGCAAATGTATTGGAATGGCACCATAGAACAGTGAAGCACGGAAGTCAGTGACTCACCTAGAGCAGGTGCCTCAGATAAGAGCCTTCATAACCTGAGCAAGAAGCCAGACAGCTGGCCTACTGATCATGAGCTTTGGGGTCCACAGACAGAAATGATCGTTGCCTTAGCCCAGTAAGCACTCTAAAGTGCACTGTAAAGTGCAGCAGAACAAATGAATTTAAGATATGCCCATTAAGCAGGCGGGGGGTGGGGGGAAATGCCGGCAACCCCAGCACTCAAGAGACCGAAGCAGAAAAATCATAAACCTAACGCCAGCCTGATCCACATAAAGAGACACAATCTTAAAAAAAAAAGAAAAGAAAAATTTAATAAATAAAATAAAAACACATACTTTATAAACAGCATTTTTTTTACTAAAGTCTAAAATTGAAGTACAATAGACCCTGCTACTGACAAAAATTTATTTAAATTTTAAATGATTCCCTCAAGGACTGTAAAACACTTCCTGGGGGGAGGGGCACTGCATCTTAAAAAGAAACTGAAATGTCATTCATAAATGAAGTGAATTGCAAATCCCTGCGAGATGTAACACGACCTCCTGAGGTTCCTAGCAGCAGTGTGTGCTTCTGAGGCCAGCTCTGCTTCCTCAGGTACTGCGGTGAGCTTGACACCTGGGAAAGGATGGAAAGTGACTGCCACTTCCTCACCATCCCTCCATGAAAGAGCATTTGGAATCCCTCTCTCATTTTACGCCCGCCTCTATTCTCAGGCATCATCAAGCAGTATTTAAGAAGATAGCCTAATAATAATAAAGGCAGTCATAAAAATCATTTGATGCATATGGAAATCTAATGTCTTGGACACATAGATTATGGGTTCACAGAAGGACAGTTCAAAATGCATTCCCAAATAGAATCTTTTATTTTGTTGGTTTTTGTTTTTGTTTTGAAACAGGGTTTCTCTGTGCAGTTCTGGCTGCCCAGGAACTATGTAGACCAGGCTGGCCTTGAACTCACAGAAATCTGCCTGCTTCC
Source organism: Pachyuromys duprasi (assembly GCA_028658305.1). Taxonomy (NCBI): domain Eukaryota; kingdom Metazoa; phylum Chordata; class Mammalia; order Rodentia; family Muridae; genus Pachyuromys; species Pachyuromys duprasi. The sequence goes on from CM053752.1 coordinate 61,634,866, forward strand.
AGAGTGCTGGGATCAAAGGCATGTGCCATCTTGCCTGGCCCCAAACAGAAACCATTTGCCTAGCTTATGCTTCATTTAAACACTTAAGTGCAGAGCTTCTATAGTTTTAGAATCTTCTCAGAGAGTACGTATTCCAAAACATGTGTTCTATTGACTGTAGATGAAAAACACTACACTCATTCTGTAGCTAAGGCAACTTGGACAAAAGCAAATGAATGACATTAACACTGTGGCTGACCCAGCCAGACAGAACTTTGAAAGAGAATCAAGTTCAATATTTATATTCTTGAGAGAAGAGTTTTGTTTCAGAAAAAAATATTTGGTACAGCGTCTGGTGAGTCACATTAAGAACATTGTAAAATCCACCACAAAACCAACTGGACTCAAATTCAACACAATGACATGTGTTTCTCAACCTGTAATCAGCATCCACTAAATGTTCTCTTTGGTTTTAAAATCCTGGAAAGACATTCTAGTCACCCATCTGGGAACACGGCCTTTGAGGCATGAGCACTTCCAAATAGAACCATTTCTGATCTTACTTTTCCTACTGATTTTTCAAATCCCTTGATTACAAAAAGTAAATAGATCCGTTTTTCCCAGATGGGAAATTTAAATAGGAAAGAAAGTGACGACTAGCAGGGACAAAGGGAAGCAGAGGACAAGGGTACAGAGCTGCAAATATACACATCAAGCCAGAAAATCAAATGTAGGAAATGAGGAAGAGAGCTGTAATGTGTCATATGCTGGAAGTTTGCTGGGAATATGTTTTGGTAACTATGAGATGAAGAGGAACTGATACCCAGCTTGACTGTCATTAGCTATTTCATATGTGCATCAAATATCATACTGAGAACTCAGACAGGTACTGTACTACAAAAGTAATTTCAAGAGAGAAGTGTGCATAATTCTGTCATTTAACTAATCATTAGATTAAGTGAGATAGGTCCCAGCCTCATAGAATATTGGGTAATATTCAAATATCAAAGTAAACCATTTGACACAGCAATTACACTTGTAGGCATAAAAAACACCATGTTCACACAAAGACTTAAGGATGTAGCAGCCTCAGTCACCAGACACAAACTAATCATAACAAAATCAATAAGCTGAACTGGTGCAATTCTCAAGACAGAATTGGAAACATCAGTACAGAGAAGTAAACTACTAATGTCCTAGGAAATTAATGAAGTCAGTAAAACACTACCCTAACGCTAGAGAAGATGAATACAAAACATTAAGTGATATGGGAATCCATATTTGAAGTTCTACAAAATTCATAATTAATCTGGAATGATAACAACAAAAGCAGCACAGAACTCTGGGTGAAGGACAGGGTAGCATGGGAAGGAGAAGATGGAGAACTTCTCACCAGGATGTAAACATGTCCAGAGAGGTACTGGTTAGATGCAAACACTTATCTATCAAAGAGTAGTAACATGTGTACTTATATATGTGTACATATCACCAAAAAAAACTGTACCAAAAAAATCCATGTATTACAAGTGGTTAGATGTGTGAGTGAAACAATAATGGCACAATAAGTGACTGGTACAATCATGCTGTTTATTTTTTTTACACATTCAACATATGTATGTATCACCAAAATACATGACTAAATATTTTCAGACCATAAAAATTGTGCTTCCCAGGACCCTATGTGCAAAAGACTTTTGTGAAGAGACACAGAGAGGCGGTGTCTGTGCTTGTCATGGAGTTTAAACGTCACTCATTACTTTCTCAGCCCCCCTTGCCTCGAGCTGCACATGCCTCCTACCTAATGGGCCATCAGAGTGAATATGATGTGGCTGTCTCGACTACCGCCATGTCCCAAATTAACTCTTTGATAGCCCCTCAAACCTCTATTTCTGGCAAACCCTGGCACAGATGGGGGTATCGGGACTGCTGCTGGAGGGAACAAAGGGGCCTCGCAGAGCCCAAACTTGGCCTTTCTTCTCGTAACTATGTAAAGACAATACTCCATAAGCGAATAAGTAAACAGAACCATGCTTTTTAAAATCCTGATTTTTAGATGTAATACACTTATTTTTTTAAACCTTTCTTATTTCTCAGAAACACAAGAGAAATTCCCAGATGAATAAACTACAGAGACTAACAACCAAGGCCCACAGTCATTTTTTTGCTAAGACACATCACTCAATGTGCTTCAGTTATCAAAATTTTGCCTGAGAAAAGCTCTATGCTTTTTGCATTCCACATCCAAGGCCTGAGAAGTGGCACACAGAGGCAGAGGACAAGTCAGGCTAGCACAATTACTTAAAGGTATAATACATTAATACCCACCTGGGTCACAAGAGGATTGTAAGTGCATTTAAGAATCTTCTTGACAGAACCTAGCAATTGCCTCAAGCACCGGCATCAATTAGGCATGTATAAACAGCCTAAAACACACTGAAATTAGCTGACACTGAAGATCCACAATTACATACTCTATCATCTATACTCACAAATCTTTTCATATATTTGTTTTTGTACAAATTGGAATGAAGAACTTCAAAAGATGTTAAATATTTAGCAAATACTTGAGAAATGTGTGCTCCCTGATGCCAGCGTATTGATCCGTCTCTTCACCTACTTGTCCAACTAACAGATGAGTGTCTAGACATACCAAGAGCTCTTCTAGGTGACAGAAATACGGCAGTGGTGACCACACAAGGTCCACGCCCTCACCGGCTTACTGAGGAGGGCCTGTGAGATGGCTCAGCAGGTCAAGGGATTGCCACCAAGTCTGTTGACCTGAGTTCAGCCCCTAGGACCCAGGTGTTGGAAGGAGAACCAGCTCCGGCAAGTTGTCCCCTGGCTTCCCCATGCAGGAGTTCTGTGGCACCTACACACACACACTCGCCCCATACACAAAAACAAAAACAAATAAGTAATTTTTAAAAGAAGGGCTGAGGGTGGCAGGTGGGGTGGGGATGAGCCAGGGCAGGAGAGTCCGAAGGTTAGGAGTTCCTGTGCATGCCCAGCCGTTTAAGTTTCCAAACTCCACACAGAGAAAGCAGCAAGTGCAGAAGTCTGGCACCTGACCCCCTGAATATGAAAGAAGCATTTGGGCACTGTTGCTTCCATGAGGAAGCCAGGCTTCATGCCAGGGCAAGAGCTACAGAAGGGAGAAACCAGAGCCGCCAGATCTCTGCACACAAGTGTTGTGATCTGAGCACAAGCCATTCTCCTACTTAGTGTTTTTGTAGAAATATCTATCTGGCTGAAGGACCAAGGTTGAAATAAGAGCCCCTCACAGTGAGTTCAGGGGGCATTTGTTTAACAGTCATGCCAACAACTGATGTAATCTGCTGGCCTGCTCTTGTTTGTCACTGGACAGGGGTTTAGAGCCTTTGAGAAAGACTACAGCCAGGCTCTTCAGTCCTTAGTGTGAACTGCTGGACAGCAGTTGCTTTACCTCAACCAACTTAAATGAAACAGGGGTGACTAGCTTCCCAAATAATCATCCTTTTCAAATATCCCTCAAAAATGCTAGAAAGCAAATAATACAACTTTCAAGCTAAATACTAAAGTTTCAAATGGAGTTATCCATAACCTCTATCAGAACATATTATGCCATGGTGATCAAACCCACGTCACAAATACTCCTGAAAGGTGACAGTTTCGAAACCATGAAATCATCAACACACTCCCAGGCTCCAACCGCATTGAAGAATGTGGGAAACCTCTCGTATAATGAAGACTGTAGCCCAACACGCCAGCCTCAGGCGCTCCACACTCCAGGCTGTTAGCATTTTCAGTCGCTGAAACCCGAGTAAGACCTGAGCACCTTGCACACCTCTCCATCTCAGCCACCCCTGAGCGCTAGTAATCAGCTTAAGGTGGTATCGGAAACACTTGCTTTCTCCCGTGCACTTTGGTGATCTCATACTGTGCTCAGAGCACTTCAAGAAATTAAATCATCGGGGCTGTGGATCACAGCTGGCGAGCCTCGGAACTGCTCTCTGATGGTGAGCAAGCAAGATAAGCGAGGACGCTGATTTCACCCTACAGAATTCCATTTCAGCATCTTCTATAACGTTACTAGGCAGATTTTTAAAAGTCGGCGTTAATAATAACACTCATCTTGGGTTTGTGAAACCTCAGCCCACTAACCAGAAAATCGGTGGCTTTTTATAAAAATCC
>CM053752.1:61639114-61652263 GCA_028658305.1 Pachyuromys duprasi
TTTTGTTTTCTCTTTTGTAAGCCGCCTTACAGCTTTCCTGGGATAGGAAGAGAATTACAATAAAATAAATCCAGATTTTCACCCCCTCCGGTTCTAAATTTAAATACAGCAGGCAAGGAGAAACAGTGCAAAAGCTGTGTGGGTGTACATGGCAAGACTGGTTGCTCAGTATCCAGGAGAGGATAGAAAGCAGAATGCCAAGGGGATCCGAGAGCGTGTGTGTGTGTGCGTGTGTGTGTGTGTGCGCGCGTGTGTGTGTCTCTGTGTGTGTGTGTGTACGTGTGTGTGCGTCTGTGTGTGTGTGTGTGTACGTGTGTGTGTGCGTGTGTGTGCGCGCGTGTGTGTGTCTGTGTGTGTGTGCGCGCGCGTGTGCTTCTGTGTGCAGAAGGAAGGGAGGAGGGAAAATAAAAAGATCAGTGGAAGCAGGCACCCAGCGCGGACCCTCCCTGCCGCCCCCGACCCTCTCAAGCCCGCTGCAGCGCGGCTCTGCGGGAAAGGTTCCCACCCGAGCAGAGACCCGGAGGCCGAGCGGGCGGCCGGGGCGGCGCGGAGGGATGGGGACAGTAGGGCCAGGCCAGGCAGAGAACCCCGGGAAGCCGAGCGCGGCCGCTGGCAAAGAGGCAGGCAGCGCCGGGCAGCTGGACCTACCTGGATCCGGCCAAGCTGGGGATGTCCCCTGCGGCTCCGGCCTCTCCTGCGCCTCCTCGCGCCGCTTCTGCTGTTGTTGCTGCTGCTGCTGCTGGATGAGGCTGAGGTCGGAGCGGCCGAGGTCGGCTCTTGCGGCCGCGGGTACCGGCCGCGCCGTCAGCACCACCGCGGCCAGGCCGAGGAGCAGCGCGCAGGGCGCGCGCGGGCACAGCCTCGCCATGGCCGAGAGCCAGCGGGCCACCGCGGCATATTGCGGGGCTGCGGGCGGCGGCGGGCGCCGGGGCTGCGGAACCCGGCCGCGCCCGCTCGCTCGCTCCCCCTCGCGCCGTCTGCGGCGCACAGCCGGAGCGGGAGGAGGAGGGCGGGCGGGCAGGAGGATGGGGAGCCGGCGTTCGCTTCCTCGCGCACGTGACCGCCGGGAGGGGCGAGCGGCGGGAGCCCCCAGAGGCCACCCAGCCAGCGCTCGGCGCGACGACGCTGGTACCCAGACGCTTAGCTGGGGCAGACCAACAGGGGAGACTTTCTCGCGGCTGGAGGACCTTCAATAGTTACCTAAGGAGGCAGCAGGAAACCATGGACAGCGTGGAATAGAATTCCTCCTACTTGACCCCGAGGTAGAAAAGAGAGGGACACACTCATTAACCTTCAAAAAACAACGAGGCCGTCGTGGGTCAAAGGCCAGGCTCCTTTAACGGAATCCTCTCTACCGTACCACGGCCCACTGACTAGATACTTAGAAGATAAACTGACGCTCTCCAGACGTTCAGTAAACTTTTGATTCTCTGCTTAACTGAGGATTTCTCTCTTCATATAAAATATTCCTAATTACACCTTTTCTAGTTGTAACCTATACTTTTCATATGTTTTGAGGTTCTGTTTTGTTTTTTAACAACAACAACAACAGAAACAGACTTGATGGCACTCAGCAGGCAGAGGCAGGCAGATATGTGTGAGTGTGAGGCCAGCCTGCTCTACATAGTGAGTTCCAGGACAGCCACGGCCATATAGAAAGACCCTGGGTCAAAACAGAACAGGAAACAAACAAAAGTCTTAACAAATGCTTACCGAGATGTTAACTGTGCATTTCGTCAGGAGCTCAGGATAAGTAAAAAGGAATCGCTTCATTCGAAAGGCTTGCCACCTGTTAGGGCAAAGCAACGTGGAAGCAAAATACAGTTCACTGCGGTGACTGCAACAGAAGAAATTACAGGCATTTTAGAGATTACACAGAGCGAACGAAAGGTATGGAAGACACTGGAGAAGGTAGGCTGTGCACAGAATAGAAATTGATAGAGAAATAGAAGTGACCAGGTTGTCATGCGTGAGCCTGCACGCGTGTAACACGCCTGAAAGCTCAGTGCGCTTGTGAGACCGCTCTCCAGGGGACTCAGCCTCTTCTACAGTGAAAGGAGAGCGGAGACTGGCAGAGCGTTGAAAAGTAACTAGCAGACAGTTGCACAGCACATACTGTGTGGGGCACCGCTCCGGCACTTCACAGACGGTGACTCCGCATCAGTAAGCAGAGATCTATGCCAAAGCCCGTTCTGAAGAAGTTAATGAGGGGATAGACAGCTTCCCAACCATGCGTCTTTCGGAGGATCACTTTGCTATGAGCGTGAAAGACAGACAGGCAGGAGAAAGACAGGGAAGACAGACGTCCACATCTGCGGCATTTGTTCTAAAACAAAAATAAAAATAAAAGAAATAACAAAATATGAGAGGCTGCCAGAGACACATGAGCCTGAAAACAAAGGGGAAGGCAGGGAAAATGGAATTTAAGGTCGGGATCAACAGAGATTGTTAGGATGAAAGGCCTGCCCCCCCCCCCCGCAGGAGAGTTATTTTCCAGAGCTGCTCCGATAAAATAAGCAAGGGGGTGTTTGTAAATATGTTATTGTTTTACACTATATAGGCATCTTTACATTCTTGGCCACAGTAATTTTCCACCACCAAGTAGCCAGCCTGCTGTCTCCACCAAGGTGGACAGGTTGAGAGGAACAACCTTAATATGGAGGGTGGGGAGAACCCGCTCCAGCCCTCAGCCAGCTATGAGGGAGAGAGTGAGGTCCCAGAGAGGCAGATCATTGGTAGAACTTCCCACAGGCACTCCAAATACAAACTCTAGTGTGTCAAGCTGGGGCCTTCACTGTAGGTTTAGCCTGTGCCCCCAGCCAATCTTGATAAGCAGCCACCCAAGATCCCCTTTTGGCAACTGAGACCTCAAAGTAGACATACTAGATCCAGAACGCGGGAGGCCAACGCAGGCAGATGTCTGTGAGTTCGAGACCAGCTAGGTCTACGAAGAGAAACTCTGTCTCAAACAAACAAACAAAGGATCTGAGGTATATATTAAACAGTTATTTTACCTTAAAGTAAGTAAATGCATATTCCTTTACCAAACTTTTACCATAGGGCCAAGACTTCTGACATCTAACCACAGTCTAGGGCTCGGAGACAAAGCCAAATGATACACCACCATGTTTTATAGCTCTTTACCACTGAGCTATCTCTCCAGCTCTGGCTTATAGAAGCTGTATTTGAAAACAAGAGTCCTTTTCAACAAACAAGTCTCTCGTTTACAAGAACATTCTTTGGATTAAAAAAAAAAAAGGTTTATGAGAAAAGTGATCTAGGATAATGGTATTTAAAATGACACTGAAACCCACCAATGTGCTGGTAAAACTTATAAATGCTCCATTTTAACAAATAGTTTTTATATCCGATCATTTCTAATAAAAAAAACAAACCACGGAGTGTATCTGTTACTTTCCTGCCACTTTAGGTACATTACTAGTGGGACAGGAACCCTGAAACTACCTTCATGAGCTTTCAGTGTGTTCCACTGTACAGTCACTGCATCCAGTTTCCTGTCTGTCTCCTCGAGCATTTATGAGGCTGATACACCACAACAGCAATCTCGAAGCACCTTCCTCAAAAACATATATAGGGTGATCTTTTCTATCCCCCACCATTTGCCTGCAAATTTCAGGATTTCCTTGTTTTTATTGCTGACTATATTCCATTGTGCAAATGTACCACGATTTCTGTATCCATGCCTCAGTTGAGGGACATGTAGGTTGTTTCCAGGTTCTGGCTATTATGAATAAAGCTGCTACAAACATGATTGAGCAAGTGTCTTTGTTGTATACTTGACCATCTTTTGGATATAAGCCTAGGAGTGATATAGCTGGATCTCAAAATAGCACTATTCCTAATTTTCTGAGAAAGCACCAGATTGATTTCCAAAGTATGAGTTTACATTCTCACCAGCAATGGAGAAGGGTTCTCCTTTCTCCACATCCTCTCCAGCATGTGTTATCACTTGAGTTTTTTAATCAGCCATTCTGATGGGTATAAGGTGAAATCTCAGGGTCGTTTTGTTTTGCATTTCCCTGATGACTAAGGATTTGAGCACTTCTTTAAGTGTTTCTCTGCCATTCGATATCCTCGATATCTTAATTGGATTACTTGATTTATTGCATGAAATTTGCAGGCAAATGGTGGGAACTAGAAAAGATCATTCTGATTGAAGTATCCCAGAAGCAGAAAGACACACATGGTATACACTTACTTAGAAGTGGATATTAGAAATATAATATAGGATAAACATACTTAAATCTGTACACCTAAAGAAGTTAAACAAAAAGGAGGACCCTGGGTAAGATGCTCAATCCTCACTCAGAAAGGCAAATGGGATGGACATCAGAAGAGGGAGAAAACAGGGAACAGGACAGGAGCCTAACTCAGAGGGCCTCTGAAAGACTCTACACAGCAGGGTATCAAAGCAGATGCTGAGACTCAGCCAAACTTTGGGCAGAGTGCAGGGAATCTTATGAAAGAAGGGGGAAATGAAAGAGCTAGAGGGGACAGGAGCTCCACAAGGAGAACAACAGAAACAAAAGATCTGGGCACAGGGGTCTTTTCATGGAGATAACCTAGAACCCCTGCACAGATGTAGCCCATTGCAGCTCAGTCTCCAAGTGGGTTCCCTAGAAAGGGAACAGGGGCTGTCTCTGACATAAACTCAGTGGCTGGCTCTTTGATCACCTCCCCCTGATGTGGGCACAGCCTTACCAGGCCACAGAGGAAGACAGTCCTGATGAGACCTGATAAGCTAGGGTCAGATAGAAGGGGAGGAGGACCTTCTCTATCAGTGGACTTGTAGAGGGGCATTGGAGGAGATGGAGGAAGGGTGCAATTGGGAAGGAATAAGGAAGGAGGCTACAGCTGGGATACAAGGTGAATAAACAGTAATTAATAAATACATAAATTTTAAAAAACGTGTATAGGATGGTCCATCGATGTTGAGCCCACTTCCAGTGTGCTGAGCTCTCTTGCCTGGGTCGGCAGTGTTTCAGATTCTGTGGCACAGGCTGTCTTTATCAGTTACAGGTCCTGATGCTAATCCTCACTCTCACAGCAGCAAGTTTGGGATAAGGGAGCAGTATGGATTCGGTTATTAGGAATGTTTTCTTCCACTAGTTATCGATACATAAAAACTTAGGAAATGAAGAGGTAAATGCATATTATTTAAAGCACCCTGCTGGAATAAAAATAATAAAGTTCAGTGCAATGAAAATTAGAGATCATTTGTTTAGAAATAAAAACATTCTCACATTTCCAGCAAATTTGTATTTACCCTAAGGACTTCTACTTCCTTGGTGTGCTTTAGTGCACAAAGCCGTGGGTTGCACACATGACATTTTCTCCGGTGCATCATGTACTGTGAGCACACCTCATACTAACCTCTCTTCACTCTCCCTTCCCACTGCCTGCCTTCCTCTTCCCCTCCAACTTTCTTGTCTTTATCTCTATGTGTGCTGTAATCAACACGTAAAAGAAAACGTGTGACGTCTCTCTGATCCTTTTTTTTTTTTTACTGAGTTTGACGATCTCATCTATTTTCTGAGAATGGCATTCTTTATTGCAGGATAAGATTCTGTTGTAAATACACATTTCCTTTACCCATCCATCCATTCATGAGCTCCTATACTGACCTCACAACTTGCCTACTGAGATATGATAGCACTGAACAATGAACATGGATGAGCAAGTGTGCACAGACGGTTAACACTGAATATTTTTCATGTATTTACCAGCCACTTATACTTCATCTTTTCAGAAACACCTGAGGATTTTATCTGCTCATTCAATTGACTGGATGGTTTGGCTTTGTGGGGTTTAGTTTCCTGAGTTCTTCACAAATTCTAGATATTAGTTCTCTGCGGGTTGTAGAGCAGAGACTGTCTTCTGTTCTGTGTGGCATCTTCACTCTGCTGTTTCCTTGGATATGCAGAGGCCTTTTATTTTCAAGCAATCTCACTTTCCCGCTCCTGCTATTATTTCCAGAGTCATCGAAATGCTAAGAATGTATTTTCCTCCCGAAGAATGTGGCTTAACACTAGGCTCCCTCTGTCTTATGTTTGTTGGTTTCCTTCCTTTAGATAACTAATACTCTTTTTTTAAAAAACTGAGCTTTTAGGCAGCTGTGTCACGGCCCTCAGGTGGCTGTTTTGATGGCTCCTGTAATTAAGAGAGAGGAGATCATAGGACAGGATAGAGCCCACACATGAAGCTGAGTCCACATGTTCAAGTTTATTGTTGTCACAAGTTACACACTGGAAACAAAGCAGACATCGAACCTGCTTCACTAACTCAAAGCAAATGACAGATCTCAGAATAGACTCATTTTATGTCTCACCCAATGTGGGCAATCACCAGAGAAGCCAAAGAAAAGTACCTTCCACGTTACTTAGAGAGCAAAGTAATTTGATACACACAGCTTCCAAGTTACCTTGATATACTGAGAGTGTTTGAAAACTGGTAAGGAATAGTTTGTTTTCCACCTAAAATAAAACGCAGAATGGATGGTTTAGAGGGGAAAAAAAAAAAAACCACTTCACTTGTATATCTATAACTACAGCAAAATTGTTCTTTTCTGCTATCAAAAAAACTAATACATTTTTACTCAGATTACGATTACTAAATTAAAAGTTACTTATATTGTCTAAGCTTCATTACATCGTTATATTGCACTTGAGAACAATGACAACAGAGTTTAAAGATTCAGTACCCCTCACAGAAAGTCCGTGGTGTATCAGGAATTACAACAAAGCCAGTGTATACTGCAGACGCTGGTTCATGGTTCAAACAAAAGGACCAACAAGTTCAAAGAAGCCCTTTACAGATCCCTAGACAGTTAGCAATTTTATTTGTACCATAATACATTTTTGCTCATCTTTTCCCCTTACTCGTCAGATTAAATGTACAAGCCACCCACAAGTAAAAACACAGTGACATTCAGATAGGCAACAGCCACACACAGACATTCTAGAACAGCTTTTTCCTCCACGAGGCTCTTCCCAGAATTCTCCCTCCAGGGGACAGGCGCCACCTTGGCATTCTCTAAGAACCAGCTGCTTTATCTATACTTTGCCACCAAAATCCCTCCTCCTCAGGGTTAGGCTCACTATCAAAAGTCTCAGTGCTTTCTTAAAGCAGCAGCAAAACTCGTCTGCTATGAGTGAACTTCCTCATTATGTAATTAATGTTGTATTGATGAGGATTATTAGTAAGTAATTTTATAATACAGGTTGATTTAAGAATACAATGTTTTGACTGTTTCACCTTTCATAGTTAGAGCATAATCAGAATTGTGATGATAATTAAAGGTAAGGGGGAAAGTAAGCCCCAAACAGATGTTCTAAAGTAGTAACTCTAAAATAAATATCTCCATTAGAAATCGGTATCCGTGTCAGTATTTCTCACCTGTGTCAAATGGTTGCTGGATCACTCAATTTTTTTAACTGGACAACCGTTTGAGAATTTTGTACTTGGAAATGAATTTTAATTCTTAGTCAGTTACAAATATGAATCTCAAATAATATCCTGATGTTTTACTGAATATATTTATATGCTGTTATGGAATAAAAAGAATCTCGACGTTTTCAGAGTTAACTTTGAAATTACAGTTCCTAACTTTACAGAGATACAAATTTATATTTTTTAAAAGAAGATCCATAATATTGTTGAAAACTACACATCATGTTAATTTCCAGTTGCAGCATCTTTCAGGATGTTACAACTTTCTCTAATAGAAAGTTTCTCCTTGGTAAAGAAGCCACAGTAGAAATAACTGTTAACAAAATGTTGATTCATTGCCAAAGAATGAATTTCATTGATTTTTTTTTCAGGAATGGCAGCTATTATGTAGAAAGAGAAGGTAAAAGTTTGTACAGGCCAACTTAATGACAGTCTAGTGGTAGGCAATACTTAGCCCTAAAATAAAAATATTTCTTAAAAGAATATAAATTTATTGGTTAAAAATACTTATTGCATATATGATTGTGATCTTTCAAGCCATTAATAAATTCTATACCCAAAACTCATTCATTTAAAAATTCATTAAAGCTAAATATATCTATATTCTAACTTTACAGCTCACCCAAATGTGCTTCATGTTATGAAAATATATTCTCCAAATTAGCTTGGCCATCTGCACATAGAATTAACATAAGATATGGTAACAATTTCAATTATTTTTAAAATGTAGAAAAATATTCAATTATTTAAGGGAAATATTTTTCATTGCTTAATGAGGACAGCAGTTCAAAAAGCTATTAAAATTCTCACCTTCTAGTGCACACCATGATGTAATTGCCCAAAAATAGCTATAGAGGATAGTCATCCTGGGGCCTTGAGGAACTGTGAATAAATCATCACCACATAGAGTAGGCCTTGCTACCTCTGCTGCCTTTATTAAAGCCCCAGAAAAGCCATTTAAGAAAAGTAAGAAAGCTTTAGAAGGTTTTCAGTAACATAAACTGCTTACAAAAATACTTTTTTAGCACTTACTCTGACAGCTGAGGCAGGCTTTGCGCACTGCCGGCCATAACCTGAGGTACTATCCGTGCTATTGCTGGTAGCAAACCAATGAGCTACCTTTGGAATGTTGATTCCAAGCATCTCTCATGGGGTAAGAGTGGGAGATCAGGTTCCTAAAGGTTATAAAGATGATCTTGACCCCTTCTCAGTTTTGGAAATAGAAGGAAAATATGAGTACAGGAGGAAAATTAATTAACACAATTTAAAAGCTCTGGTCTAATTAAAGAATGTGTTTTTATAAGCAATTTCAGCAGAGAAGATCTTTGAAGCTTTATATGTTGCAGACAGCCAAACAAATGATGTAGATGTACTTTGGAATCAGCTTCCAAATCCTATGGCTTCAGTCATCATCATTTAGCTGAAAGCACACTATTGCTTAATGGGTATTTTTAAATTACAGAAGTTTCAGCATGAAATGGCTTAAAGGATTTGATATAGAATTTAAATTACAAAAGTTAAAATACAATAAAATACTATGCAGACTAAACATAAATAAAAACCTAACTTTTATATAAAAATACCGTACCATTGTTAAGACAGGAAACTACTGTCCCGTCCCCCCTCCCACTGTGTTGAGGATTAAATCCAGGGACTTACACATGCAAAGCACATGCTTTGAGGTGAGCTATAGCCCCAGAAAAGAATCTTGATGGTACCGTATTTTTTAAAAAGTTCTCCTATGCAAATATTAAAATCTAAGTCTACGCAACTGCAAAGTCTTCAGTAGCTTACGAGCTCAACTGTAGTGTAATGTGCACTAATGTTCTAAGTACCTGTGTAACATTACTGATGCTAAGGTCTACATCTGAATTACTTTACAATCCTCATTGCCCTACCATAACATCGTAGAGGAGAGGAACCCCAGAGCAAGTGGGAAACAGTAACTAAAGAGGAACTATGTTACCTAACACACTAATTTAGGTGCCTTCTGGATTATGTACACTGGACAAAGATAATCCCTTGAAATTTCAACACTCAGATGCCCGAAAACACACATCAGTGTGTGTGGAGTGAAGGAAATCTGATCTGATTCATAAGGAGATGTTGGCAAACGTTCATTTCAATTTTGTGGGTAAACTGAGGCTACCGGGTGCCCTCAGTGGTACAGTCTCAGGACTTTATTCCTCAGGAGAGATATTAACCGCTGAGGCGGTTAATCTGGTGGCGCAGCTCACGAAGCGCGGTTAGGTTTCGGAGTTTCCTTCGCCGTTCTCGTGAGGCTGAAGCTGCTCTCTCTCTTGCTCTTCTTGAGGAGGTCGGACTCGCTTAAAGAAGCCCATCTGCCAGTTAAAGAAGAAGCAACAGAACGCTCTGAATGCAGCTGGCCCTGCTGTCACTTTGAACCGTCAGATGGCGCTTCTGTTTAGTCCCCACCGGGAAACGGGCCTGCTCACCACCGCCCCTTCTGCTTTCCTTTACTCCCTTCACCCTTTCCCCGGCCCCCCTTCCGCTTTTCTGCTACTCCGTCCTCCCGCCCCTTCAAAGCCCATCACTCACCCTGTACATTACAAACACCAACACAGCGAGCAGCAGCAGCCCTGCCAGAACCGCCAGAATGATCACCCACACGGGCACGGGCATGGGCGCCGGCTGGATGCCCCAGGAGATGGTGGTGGTGACCTGGGGGGACGCTGCACTTTAAACAACTCACAGACGGCGAGTTCGGGGCAAACTTATCTTAATTCTAGTGGCTTTCACATCGTGTTCTTTTTTTTCATGTAATAATCTACTGAGTGCACATTAGGTACCAATAGCACTCGTGCATACACAAACACACGCGGCAAGTGAAACTCCCAACAATAGGCTGACTTCAGATGAAATGACTCGTAAATGACCCAACACAGACCATGACAGGCGTTCCCATTTTCAGTACTTAAATATCTTCAAAATATGTTTACTTATCATAGTTAGTTTCCAACCTTATAACTTTGTGGGGAGAAGGCAACCCCAAAATATCCCCTGACAAACTGTATACACTACAAACTCCATTATATAGAACATGGACTAAAGGAAAGGGCCCACTCTCCGTGTGAGCTAAGGGAGGGCAGGAGCCTGGGTCAGTGAGAACACTCTCAGCGAAGGCACTCGGGCCACACCCGATAACCCAGGTTCAATCCTCGGCCCCCAAGGATGGATGGGGAAGATCCGCTCTGGAAAAATGTCCCCTGACTCCACATGAACACTGTGTCACAGGCCCTCCCTTTAAAATGACAATTGTCATTTTAAAAAGAGAGAGAAAGTGCCTAAATACTGAACTGTTTATTCCTCTCATGTAACTTTATCACTTTCGCTTACTGTGGTTAACCTCCCACTTAAAACACTCTAAGGCGTCTGCCCTGCATTCATTCTCACTCTGAAGCCAGCGACTTACTAGTGTAGAGTTGAACAAATCCTCAATTGGAAGGTTCTTGTATGGAAACTCTATGATATTAAATGAGGCAGAAGACTTCAGGGCGTAGGAATGGTTCTGGTTCTCCTTCTGCACAGAAACAACAGTGGGGTGGTCTCTTAGGAAGCAGGTCTTTGTTACTCATTTGAAAAATTGTATAAATCTGCTGGCACCTCTGTCTGCTTACGTTCATAAATGTCTCGGTCCACAGCAGGGATTTCACATACAGGATGGCGCTCTTCCCTCTGTCCAGCCGCCCCACCTGGCAGCCGATCTGCAAGCATTTGGCGGTCCCACAACCCTGCCAGAACAAGACACTTACAAAGTCAGAGCGCACTGTCTTTTCTAACGTTTGAACACTCAGCATTCCTATGTGAAGGCCAGAGAGAGACTGCATAGATTCTTCTGTCTTCCAGGCAGACCGCTTAACAAGCCAATTGTTAATTCAATGCTTTTTTTTTTTTGCCTTTTAATTTTTATTCTTCCCATATATTACATACCAACGGTAGTTTCCCCTCCCTCCCCTTCCCCAAGTCCTCCTCAAGCCCCTCCCACCTCCACCCTCCCCCATTTCCACTACTCCTTCTTTCCCAAGAAAAGAGCAGGCCTCCTGTGTTTTAATTTGTTTGTTTTGAGACAAGGTCTTGCTACATAGCCTTGGCTGTCGTGGAACTCACTATGTCGACTAGGCTGGCGTCAGACTCACAGAGATCTGTCTACCCCTGCCTCCCTAGTGCTGGGATGAAAGGCATGTACCACCACACCTGACAAAAAAGCATCGTTTTTTAAATTACTCTAGGAACATAAAAGCTCTAATAATAAAAAGTTCATTTTTATGACAACTCAACTTTCTTTGGGCTTCACTGAGCATGGAAACTTTAAGAATCGAAGCACAGTAACCCCGTGGAAAAGCAGAAAGCAGTGACCTTTATTGCTACTCTGTGTGAGGCCTGCAGGAAGAAAGTCACATGCCGATGACATCAGCCACAATTAGTGCTTTCTTCAGGAACCTGAAGGCTGGCAGCCAAGGGAAACAGATATCCCCTCCAAATATCCTTCCATGTGCTGGTCACATCGCACTGTGTCACATGCCCCCATGGCCGTGCTGTCCCGTGAGTAGCAGCAGCTGAGGAGCAGGAAAAGAATCGAGCGCCCTCCACCTGACAGAGGGCATCTGTGAGAGAAGAATGACTAACACCACACTTAACAGGAGTCCATGAACAAGGCAAGGGGTCGGGATGTGCTGCTTCTAGTCTACTGCTCAGGTCTAGCCAGCGCGGCTCAGCAGCAACATAGTAAACAGACACAGAAAAGCCATCTCAGTAGATGAAAAGGTCTTACCTGTTAAAATTTCAAAAAAGACAAAAACAAGCAAACTACACTAAACCTAATAAAGACTAAGTACAGAAACCAGAACAGAGCAGACTTTACAGGGTAAAAGTTCAACGTACAAATATGACTTCGGAGTTTGTACACTAGTAACAGCTTCAAAAGGAACAAGACAGCATGAATAACTACAGAAGCAAAGGGAGGACACTAAAAACTAAGTGTTCTTTGTGCGAACACTTTGAAAGGAATTCAAATATTGAATGCAGGTTCTCAAACAGCTATTGAAATACAAACGGCCCTAAGAAATGTACAAGCTGACCCTGAAGTTCATAAGGAGTTGCTAAAAATTCCAAACATCAAAATAACCTTAAAAAAGAAGAAAATAAGCCAAGCTTGATGGTACAAGCTTGCGATCCCAGCACTCAGGAAGCTGAGGCAGGAAAATTAGCAGATGTTCTAGACCAACTTGAGTTACAGTGAGAAGGATCTATGTTTAAAAGAAGAAAGGGAAGGAGGGAGGGTGAAGACAGGGGTAGAAGGAGGGAAGGAGGGAGGAAAGTGTGGAGGGAGGGAGAGAGGAAAGGAGGGAGAAAGGAAGGAATTTCTAAACATGCTGTAAAGCTATAGTAATGAAAACAACTTGTTGTCATCATTAAGAATACACATATAAATCCACAGGACAGATAAGCAAGAAGTAGGGGTGGATCGCTCCGTAAAGTGCCTGGTAGGCAAGGGTACGGTGCTGAGTTCTGATCCCCAGCACCCACAGAACAAAATCAAGGAAGCACATGCCAGTACTCCGACTGCTAGGAAGGAAGGAACAGCAGCATCCCTGAGGCTGGCCAGCTAGCTAGGCTAGCCAATCAAAGAGCTCCAGGGTCAGTGGGAGACAACCCTCC
>CM053752.1:61652363-61712504 GCA_028658305.1 Pachyuromys duprasi
GTACATCAGTGCCCAATTCAACCCCCATCAGAGCAGCTTCCACTTGCCATAGATAGATGGGAGTTAACAGACACCCACAACTAGACAATGGCAGACAATGAAAATGGAAGTCATACAGTGATGTCTTTATCCAAGCCCATCCCCCCTTAAGGCTTTAATGTGGAGTCTATGTGAAAAAGGAGGCAGAAAAATTCCAAGTACAGAGGTGATGGTGATGACTGAGGAAGCAGTGTCTTCTGGCGACAAGAAGACCAATGCATGTATGAAGTCACAAAGCGCGGCAGCATGCACAAAACACGCACAGATGCAAGCCAAAAGAGGTCCCATACTGAGAGGGAGCGGACGTGAGGTCCACCCCTAACCAAGAAGTCATCACAACTGATACCCAGTGGCAAAGAAAAACTTCTCCAGCGGAGTCTCTCTGGGTAATGAACCACACTAGGGCAGGCCCCAGGCCAGGAACACTTGCCCAACACAAGAGATACTCAGCAGTGTTTTTGCGGACTTTTGTCATCTTGCTTGGTTTTGTCATATTGGTCTTTGAGGGGTTTATTTTGTGTTTTGTGAGATTTTTGTGAGTCAGTGGGTTGTTTTTTTTTTCTTGTTTGTTTTGTTTTTTTCAATGAGATAGAGAAAAAGAACCCAAAGCTGGGTGAGTAGAGAGGTGGGAACAACCTGGGAGAAATTTGGGGAGGGAAAAATCTTATCAAGATATATTGTATGAAAAACTAATACTATCTTTCGTTTTTAAGAGCAAATGGGAAAGGAGGAAACCAAGTGTAGGAGTTGGGGTGCAGACAGATAGCAAGGGCCTGGAGCGCATGAGGCTTACAGATGATTGTATGACAAAGCCTGTCACTTTAGACGCTCTGACAAGTTTTCATGAGCATTCTGTTTTCAGTTATGTGTACCTGTGTGTGGATATGTGAACATGAAGGCAAGGGTCCTTCGAAACCAGAGGTGTCACGCTCTCTGGAGCTGTCATTACGGGAGGCAGACTCAGGTCTTCCGGAAGAGCACCGGTGCTCCTGACCACTGAGCCGTTTCTCCAGCCATCTGTAGTTTTTCTGAGTCAACTAAGAAAGTCCTGCAGGGACCTGCAGGGACCCAAATCAAAGGACCCCTCAGATCCTGTGGCGAATGAACTCCAGGGGAGATAGAGGCCGAAAGGGAGAGGCCATGGCTGGTGAGTCAGCGGAAGGAAGGTAGGTGGTCTAGGGCACACAGCGAAGGACGGAGTGGTGCACATGGGCTAGAGTTAGGTGTTTTCCAGAGCAGATGGTGATGTAATCAACAGAATGTAGAGGGTAGGCGTTGAGAGACAAAGACTACTCGTGGATCACTGTGGACAGAGGAGCGCTGGGAAACGCCACGATGGCTTTGTAAATTTCTGACAGACATTTAAGAGGAATTCTTTTTTGTTTGTTTGTTTGTTTCTCTGTGTAGCCTTGGCTGTCCTGGACTCATTTTGTAGACCTCAAACTCATGGAGATGCCCCTGCCTCTGCCTCCCAGAGTGCTGGGATCACAGGAGTGCATCACCGCACCCGGCTTTAAAAGGAATTCTAATCAGCAGTTACCTAGAGTCTGAAGTTCAGTGTAGGGGTTAAAAATCATGAGCCTTTGACCTTGGAACTCAGTTATATAAAAACAGTTGTTGGGGGTTAGCAGGTAAAGGTTCTCATCACCAAAATTGAGGTCTGACTTGTTGGAAGCAAAGAATTATCTGACTCAATTAAAGTTAAGTCATTTAGCTAATTATTCCCTTCAAATGCTCTCATCACAGGGGGGCCCCTGGTTCCTCCTGCACTGAAGTGTCAAAGAGAAAGATGATATCAAAAAAGTCCAGCTGGAAGAGCAATCAAGGAAGCCAGAATACTTCATGCTTACATTAAACAATCTATGAAATGGATCCGTTGAATAGTGTCATTAGCTTAACTAGGAATAAAAGAGCAAGAAGACCAAAGGGTGTAGGACACATTGCGGCTGACACAGTATTCACCATCTGTCCTGTAGTCGTTTATTTTTAGATGCCCACCCTTGAAGTACTTGCGATGGCACTTACCAAAGTGTGAACATCTCCCTCACTGAGGGCAAGATCCCGCTTGGTGATGAGGTGGTTTCGCCCTCCTTGCCCAGCTGCTGTGTCATTCTTCTCCGGTGTCTGTAATGACAAGACAGGAGCACATTGTAAAACAGTGGTTAAATGGTAGCAGAGAAACAGTTGGACATTAATACTTAGATGTGATTAACATACTATCTATGAAAATGTGGTGTGACAGGAAATTTGCCACTCTTGAATAGTGAACAGAAAATATGAAGTCAACATCGTTAGCGTAGCTACAAATGATACCTTTTCCTAACCATTGCTTGCCTGTGCATCCCTGGAGGGAAACTGATTCCAGCCCTGAAAGAGCCTGAAATTCTACAGTACATCCATGATGAGTGTCGATTAGGATTTTGTTTGGGTTTTGGAACAGAGTATTACTATATAGCCCGGACTGGCTTTGAATACAAAATATAATACCAGATAATCTCAAACTCGTTATGAGATTACAGGTATGTGCCATCAAGCCTGGCTTATCTTTATTTATTTTCTGACCTTTCCTCAGACTATATATGATGTAATATTTTATTTATTTATTTGTTTATTTATTTTGTTTTTTCCAGACAGGGTTTCTCTGTATAGCCTTTGCTGTCCTGGAACTTGTAGACCTGGCTGGCTTCCAACTCAGAGATCCACCTGCCTCTGCCTCCTGAGTACTGGGATTAAAGGTACGCCTCCACCACCAGGCCTGGTGTAATGTTCTTAGGTAAACACATAATCTAGAACAAAGATAGAACATTTGATAAACTGAGAGTGCAGTGGGCCAGAGTAAGGAGTAACTCGTGAGGCTTACGGAATACCCACACACATAAGGTCGGCACAGATATCCCAGAATCAATGCTTACCTATTGCATGAATGGGCTTATTTTTAGTGTACTAGTTATGAACTAAAACACTCTTTGCAGAGTTCATACATTAAAATAGCTGTTTTTACCTCATGTGTTTCATTTATACATATAGAAAGAAAGAGTTGTGATCATGGAGAGCTGCTTTAGGCACACTACCGTAATTCTCAAAGGGTTGAGCTCCGTGTCCGCTGTGCAGTTCATCGGCCCGTCGATGTCGTAGTGAAGGATGTACAGCAGAGTGTTGTTGCTGTACTTGTAAGGCCATTGGAGATTGAGGATTGCCTTGCTGAATGAACTCGGACCATTGTTCCTCAGCTGATGAGGAAAAGGAAAGGTACACATCTTGGACAATACTTAGTTCTATAATCCTTTCACATTTAGAAATCATATCAGCCATGGGATCTGAATAGCAGCAACTTCTACTGATAGATTTTAAACATGGCCTTCATACACCCAGGTCAAACGATGTTTCTCTCTCAACTACAGAAAGATCTATCAAGATGACGACATAAGGAAGACAGTTAAGGCATTACCGAGCGGTGACTTAGTAGCCTTCGGATAGGCAATAAAACTTTGCTTAATTACAGGCATTTCCAGTTTCTAGTAGGAACTTTAAAATGTTGTGGAGCATGCCCAAGGGCTATCTCTTTTATTCAGATAGAGCTGGCTTTACATTCTTGAAACACAGAGATACCTGTTTACAAAAATGAAGTTACAAATAGTCCTTCTGGCACATGTTCAAGCCAAGCAAACTCCGCATAAAAGCTACATAGGATTGGTTTTAAAAGGAGTTTGGCTGCTCTCTCCTATGGCCCCTTCACTAGCTGTCTACCAGGTCCAGCAACTGCAAACCTCATAGATGTGCTGAACAACAGGCCCGACATCTTCTTCGGTCTCAGGGTTCTCCTTGGACTCCCAATTTGGAATTGGAAGAAAGATATGATCTGGACTTGAAACTCTAAACAATGACCAAAGAAAACCTACCATGAATATCAAACAATATAGTTGGTTCATTTCCCTAAGTATTCTACATTCAAATGAATAAAATCTGCTATTTTAAAAAGCTTTAAAGGAAAAACTTGTGAATGAACATACGCATAAAATCTACTGCTGCTAAGTTGGTGTGCGTCACATGAACTGATAAGCAATTGTTGTGAAAGTTCAACCAACATATTTTAATTTTTTTATATTAATCACAGGTTATATACTTTATATCCCAGCCATAGCCCCCTCCCTCATTTCTCGCCCATCCCTCCCCCATCCCCTCCCTGCCCCTTTCCAAGTCCACTGATAGGGGAGGACCTTCTCCCCTTCCATCTGACCCTAGCTTATCGGGTCTCTTCAGGACTGGCTGCAATGTACTCTTCTGTGGCCTAGCAAGGCTGCTCCTCTCTTGGGGTGGGGGTGGGGGGGCGAAGAGCCAGCCATTAAGTTCATGTCAGAAATAGTCCCTGTTCCCTTACTAGGGTACCCTGTTGTATACTGAGCTGCCATGGGCTACATTCGAGCAGGGGTTCTAGGTTATATCCATACATGGTCCTTGGTTGGAGAAACAGTCTCAGAAAAGACCCCTGTACCCTGATCTGTTTGGTCCTTGTGGAACTCCTGTCCTCTTCTTTCATATGATTCCCTGCACTCTGCCGAAGGTTTGGTTAGGAGTCTTAATATCTGCTTTGATACACTGCTAGGTAGAGTCTTTCAGAGGCCCTCTGTGGTAGACTCCTGTCCTGTTACTTGTTTTCTCCTACATCCAATGCCCATCCCATTTGTCTTTCTAAGTGAGGATTGATCATCTTACCCCAGGCCCTCTTTCTTGTTTATCTTCTTTAGGTGTACAGATTTCAGTATGTTTATCCTACCTTATAGGTCTATATAAGTGAGTATATACCATGTGTGTCTTTCTGTTTTGGGGATACCACACTCAGGATGATCGTTTCCAGGTCCCACCATTTGCCTGTAAATTTCATGATTTTCTCGTTTTTAATTGCTGAGTAGTATTCCATTGTGTAAAAGTACCACAATTTCTGTATCCATTCCTCAGTTGAGGGACATCTGGGTTGTTTCCAGGTTCTGGCTATTACGAATAAAGCTGCTACGAACATGGTTGAACAAATGTCCTTGTTGTGTACTTGAGCATCTTTTGGATATATGCCTAGGAATGGTATAGCTAGATCTTGAGGAATCACTATTCCTAATTGTCTAAGAAAGCGCCAAATTGATTTCCAGAGTGATTGTACAAGTTTGCATTCCCACCAGCAATGGAGGAGGGTTCCCCTTTCTCCACATCATCTCCAGCAAACTTGAGTTTTTGATCTTAGCCATTCTGATGGGTGTAAGTGAAATCTCAGGGTCATTTTGATTTGCATCTTCCTGATGGCTAAGGACACAACCAATATATTTTAAGACTGTTGCTACCGTGCCTTTTTGGGAGAAATCTGGGACTCTGGTCACTACAGACTCTGCTGCCTTGGAGGAGCAGCACTGTACTAGAGTCCTGCTCACATGAGGTGGGGTCTAGCAGCTCATCTCAGAAGCAAGCACACAACGAGATGCAAGAGACTCACACTCACCCTCTTATCTCAACAGCAGCCAAGACAGCAAGGTCAACTCTGTAAGACACAACTGGACTTACGTTGTCAAAAGAATTAGAGCTGAAAAGGGGGGAAAAACATGCTCAGAACTGAATTCAGCACATTTATCATCAAAGCCATAAAAAAGAAAACTCGGGAACTAAAACTAGAGATTTCAAAGCGGCACATAAACTGAAGCTCTATTGATCAAGCAGTTATTTTAATGCTTAACATTTAATTCAAGTTATTAGTTTAAAAAGTTTTATTTTCTAATGTTTAATTTTACTTTACAAACTCAAATTGACAAGACAACCATTTGTATAATTAAATACTGATTTAAGAATCCTATAATATCAAAGTGAATAAATTGTAATAAATAAAAAAATTTTAAAGGTGAAATAAAAAAGAATCCTATAATATAGTATTGAGACTTTAATCTGCACTGTTCCATCTTTAAATGGCAGTATGTAATATATTTGCAAGACAAAAGGGGCTATTTTACCCTACTATACTCTTTCCATACCTTTGGATTTTCAGGTCAAACTTCACAGAAGTGTCCATCTCTGACTGCTGATGCACGCTGAAACGAAGGCCAGCAAGCAGCTGAAGAGGGAAGGTGATGACGGTGAGCGTCTTCTTTAAGTTGGAAACTTCAAATTTGACATTCAAATTAAAAGTGTGTTCTACATTATACTTTTTGTAAGTTTACGGTAAAAGTGAACAAAAATAATTACATCTGATTGTCCACTGAAGTAGGAATGGAGGCTATTTAACAATTATTAGTTGTAGTTACACCTCCCTGCGATATTAACGGTCTTTCTAAAAATTACAATTTTCAATTCCAATAAAAGCCCCACGCAGTTGAGTGTAAGACCTGACTGAGGAAGGTGACAACCGACTTGAGACAAGAAGCCGGGCAGGGAACCCTGGAGGGTTTATAAGTTGGACAAAAAGCAGAATCTCCCTTTACACTTCGCACAGGCCCCTTCCCCAGCATCTGATATCCTTAGCCCCAAGGCCGAAAACTGACTTTAAGGAAGACAACGGAGCTACAGGTGTAAGACAGCAGGCTTCTCGGGGATGACGCCTCCGTGGCGCTGTACTCACATCACAGTCTGGGCTTGGCCACTTAGGAAAACCAGGAACTGCCCTGCACACCTTTAATCCCAGCACTTGGGGGCAGGGGCCAGTGGATTTCTGAGTTCGAGGCCAGCCTGGTCTACAAAGTGAGTTCTAGGACAGCCAGAGCTACACAGAAAGATGCTGTCTTGAACAAACAAAAAGTAGAAGGTAAAAAAAGAAAGAGAAACTAGGAACTAAAAGGGCCATGAGCTGGAAAGCCAGAGAGAACGAGAAAAGAAAAGGCTCTTCGCTAGGGAGCATCTGTGCAGAATAAGGACTGCCTGTGGAACCACGCTTCAAGCAGCGTGCAGCGTTTAGGCCATGGCAACACACGTGCACTGAACTGGCATCAGTGTGCCACACAGGGAACCCGTGCGTACAGTGCCGCATGCATGGTTCGCTTAGTGCCGGTACTACACAGACACTGCTTGCTTTCTAGAGGACCTGAGCCTCCCTGGGGACTTGGCTCCCTGCTCACCATCAGAAGGGGAGCCTGATTCCCCTACATATCTCCTACGAGGTTAGGGCCTCAGTCAGTGAGTAACCCCATTTCACCCAAGAGGGACAGGCCGTGCTGCTTGCCAGAGTGGCTTCTAAGATTTGGGAGGCACCTCGGATCAGATCGCTAAAGTTGTAGTTTCAGTCCTCAGTTTAAACCACGTTTTTATCTATTTACCAGATCTAAGGCAGTGTGAAGTGAAGATAAGTTTATGGAAGGGTACACAGTTCCACCTATAATTTCAGCGTCCCAGTTAAAATGAACAGAGTTCTGCTAAGAATTAAACTCTAACTCAAAACTAGTTTAAAGACACTACTCTGAGGGCAGGTGAAATGGCTCGGAGCGTAAAGGCTCTTGTTACCAAACAAGAGTCCAGTTCCCAGGACCTACATGGTGGAAGGAAAGGATCAGTTTCCAAACATTGTCCTGTGACCTCCTCACAGTGTGTGGTTGTATTCTTTCATGCATTTGTAGGTGTGACACACAGACACACACACAAGATACTCCCCAGAGCCACCATGATGGTGCCCATCACCCTTGACAAAGACAGCACTCAGGGGACAAAGCCAGGAAGCGCTTGAGTCTGTGGCCATGCTGAGCCTGCATAGCAAGACCCTATCTTAAACACACAAACAAACAAAACAGGGCTAAGTGTGCAGCTCAACAGTAGGACATTTCCCAAGCATGTGCAAGGCCCTGGGCTAGGTCCTTAGCACTACACACAAAAACAAACAACAGTAACAAAGAAACCCCAGCTTATTTAGAAATGACTATAAACAAACCTAGAGGGGGAAAACACAGAGTATTCTATTTATAGGGGAGGGGAACCCATTCAGTTAAACGTCTTACTTGAGTCCCAGCCTTCATGGGGTTTCCAAGGTCGCACACCACCTGCCGAGTTTGGTTTTCTGTCTTAAATGCACATGAAAGCCTCGCTAAGGCCTTTGGTAGACAAAAAATAATAAAAAGATGAGTGAGGTTGGGATAGAGAAAGAAAATTAACAGTAGCCAAAAAAGCAGAAACTACAAAGCCCCCTCCCCAATACTGTGTACATATTTAAATTCCTTTTTTTTTAATGAAGCAAATAAATCTGTTTGAGCAAATAAAGAAGCCAGAGCTGTCACACGTGCTACATGTAAATGTGGAAGTGCAGGGAAGACCCCCGGAGGACAGTGCCCCTGACAAGGAATGCGATGGGCAGGCTTAGAGACGCTATCTAGCTGACCTCATTTTAGGACGCTTGGCTGGCAAGCCTAGTGATTCCACATCAACACACTGTGCAAAGTATGAGGCCTGAGGGGAACTGTGTGAGCGGTGCTCGGGCTTCTCTGAGCAAGGGCTGCCTGGTTAAGGCTGGAAAGACCTGGGCAGGGCGCGGAGATTTTCCGGCATGCTTACATCACTGTTGCGGACAACCCCGATGAAATCAGCCTGCGGCGGGATGGAGACGATGAGCTCAGCCTCATAGGCCCCCTCCCCTTGGTTCTGCGCCGTCACCGTCAGCGTCAGGGGGTTGTCGTCCCCAATGTAGACTTTCTTCTGATCGCTGGAAGTTAACAAGTCCAACAGTGAAACAAGGGGGCGGGGAGCCTGTGACTGTTCAAGCCTGTGACTGCTCCTGCTACTGTCACGCGGCTGACGCCACTCTCTGTCTCAGGACGGCGCAAGGCTTCCCCACAGCTGGACAGAAGGCAGACACTGATATGTCGTCGGGCGCAAACCCATGCTCCTCTCTCTCTGAACGCTCACCAGTCACACGCCAGAGCTGTACTTGGGTTACCAAAGCAACAGCACATCTGAGTGTGTACTTCGAGTCCTCGACTTTCGTGCTGAAAAATCAATTAGTCTCCCCCGGGTCATATCAAGTGATAAGGATATTCTCAGTTCAGAGCAGCCAGGCTAGGTAAGTAGGGCCCGCGGTACAGCCAGAGCTAATGGCCACACATCTGCCCAGCCGGGCGCCAAGCAGAAGCACAATGGTGTTTTTTAACCATCGTGTACTAATTCCTTTACTGTGAAGACAGCCATGTACTACCCTTTACTGTAAGTGATTCTCCTTTAAACAAAATTTGCATTTTGAATAGAAAAGTGCTTTTCCACTTAAATTTCTTATAGTTTTATACTTACTGTTTAGAGAAAAACTTACCTATCTACAGAAACTTCCAGTTTAGGCTTGCAGACGTTGTCTTCCCCACAGTCAAGGAGAATATGAGCCTAAAAGAAAACCATCTTTTTATTTTCCACATGGATCCTAGTCACTCATCTTTAAACATGCCAGTGTAGATAATCAAGAATAAGGAAAAAAAAGAATGAAATATAATTACTGAAAATTTTGTATATCCAAAATTAGCTGTTAACACTTTGGAATAAAGTCTAGTACAGGAAACAAGGGTTCATTTTAACTGTGCTCCTGGCTAACCTATATTAATAGGGACAAAACAAGCTTCCTTGTAAGGGCTCTTCACTAAGACAATGGCCTCAGCAGCTAACACAGAAACTCCCTGCAAATACTGAGTAAGGAGAAAATGGCCAAAATAAATCCAGTACGTTAAACCCATGGGGAAAGAAATGAAAAAACAAACAAACAAACCAGGAGCTTAATAAACCAGAAGAAAATAGCAAAAAAAATCTAAACTTGTTTTTATCTGGCTCTGGCCAAGGGAATGTGCCACAAAGAACAGAAAAACCCTCCAAAGAGAAAGAATGCAACAACACAGATCTTGGTAGAATACATAAGAAGGAACAAAAACAGAAAGGAAAAAAGAAAGTAAAGGCAAAACCAAGAGGTTTATTTGCTGCAATTTAGTGAGTTTATCTCAAAAAAAAAAAGAGAGAGAGAGAATAGTAATAATGATCAAGAATCCTAAAATAATTATAAAACCCTAAAGAAAAAATAGCCCATATATCAAAACGCATATTGTAAGCTACAGGTAAAAAGTTATTTCTAAAGAAAGTACCACCTTAAACACACATACTAAGAAGCTCAGATGTTAAATTAACCATCAGTACAACACCTGTCCATCACCACATAACAACTGCAAACAGAGAACTATGTTCACAAGTTCATTACTAGTGGATAGCGTTTCAAAAAAAGGCACATATAGTAAATTATCAAGGCACAAAACTACCAACGCTTTAAAAAAAATCCCTTATGATACCTAAGAACACAGGTCAAAGGGCGAGGTGAAGCGAGTTACCTGCCGACTGACGTTGGCAGGGGTGAACTGGTTCAGGATGGGTGTCAAGCCTGTTGTATCAGCCGCCGTTCTCTGGTCCAGCCGGTACTCCATGAAAACGGTGATGGGCGTGAGTTTGTCTCTAAATTCAGATTCATCCTGGAACCACGGAGCATCACGTTAAAGATGACACCAACCTAAACCGTTTGGAGAAATCTACCACCAGACGAACCACAAAACCAGCTAGAACCTGTTCATTGCTGGAACCTTTAATCCCAAGAACCTCTGAAATAGTAAGCATAGAGCAAAACTCACACGGTTGATCAGTAAGAACTATCCATCACATTCTCCTTCTTTCTTTTTTTTTTTTTTTAGAGATTTAGTTATTGTTTCTACAACGCTCTGTCTGCATGTGTCCCTGTGCACCAGAAAAGGGCAGCAGATCTCATATAGATGGCTGTGAGCCACCATGAAGTTGCTAGGAATTGAACTCAGGACCACTGAAAGAGCAGCCAGTGTTCTTAACCTCTGTCATCTCTCAGTCCCTCCTTCTAAATTCTTAATGTTAACCCCCCACCCCCACCCCCAAGAATTCACCCTGGTCTACTTATTGATTTGGTGACCTGGCGTATGTCAAGCTTCATAGCATGTTAGAAAACTTAAGTTTGTTTAATATCAGAAACGGCTCATTCCTAAATTGTAGAATGGCCTTAAAAAAAAATCATTGAGGCTTCTCTTTTGTGTAAAGATTTTTTAATGGACACTTGGGATGTGGAGACAGGAGGATTGAGAATTCAAGGTCATCCCCAGCTGCAAAGCAAGCTCAAGGACAACCACGATGACAGGAGATAATCCCAAATCAAACAAAACTCCAAATCTAATTCCAACGAATGCTCCATTTTAAAAATATTTTCTTATGGCAGACATATTATGTATGTCTACGAATTTTTCTCTTTTTATCCAAGTTTTCCTATATGTTGGTTATTCAGGAAATTTTGTAATTTAAGTTCCAATTTTATCTATCATTTCCCTTTTCAATTTCAAATTGTATGTGTTTGTTCATTTTTTTCAAATTTGTCAAACATTTCAACTTAAAGAATGCATACATTTTTCCTATATTTTCCTTTATGACAGCCCATTTCGATTATCAAGATAATGTGGGACATACCTTTAAAGGGATTGTGGAAAGTTGCTTCTTTTCTTTGCTTCTGGCCATGAAATGTGCATGCGTGCGTGCGTGTGCGTGTGTGTGTGCACGTGTGTTTGTGCATGTGTGCACACTCGTGCAGGGAGAGTATTGGTTGTTTTCTTTTTTAAAAGGAATTTTATGTGGCTAGAGAAATGGCACACTTGACATTACTTGATGCTCTTACAGAGAAACCATATTCAGTTCCCGGTACCCACATGGCATGTATGTAACGGCAGTTCCAGAGGATCCCGAGACATGTCTGGCTTCCACAGGCACCAGGCACAAGCATGGCACACAGGCACATATGCGAGGAAGACAGCCATACATGACAAACAAACAAACAAATAAAAAGTTCCTGCTTGACGGAGCATTACCTGCTTCCCAAACTGGCCCACTCCTATGCAATGGCCCTGCCCTCTGTCATGCCAGAGTCAAAATGGATCTCGTGCCCGGCACCCTCCAGTGTCAGGCCACGATCAACAAGTCCCAAGCTGCAGAGGCTCCAGTGAAATCTCAGCCCCTGCCTGACGTCTACAAACCATCCCTGCTCCAGGCTCCATCTCTTGTCAAACTAGGCTCACACCATAGTTTACCTCTCCGATTTTAAACTTAGCCACTGGGGATTTCTAACAGATTGCTTACTTTCTGGGCACTGAAAGTTTTACAGACTTGAGAGTTCAGCAATATTTAAGAAATAAGTTCTTTTCATGGTTCCTCTTTGAGCATCCGTCTGCCAGGACTAACATCTTTACCCCTCCTCTGTTAGCGTTGACGCTGGAAAAGCCGATTTCCTCAGGCACGTTTCTCTGAGACTTTCATTTTGGCTCACCAACTTACAGAAAGGAAAAGTCATATGCACGAAAGGGGAGAAAGACGGCGGCACACCAGGTGTCTCTTACCCGCAGGTAGGCGACCAGCTCCTCGCACTGCATCTGGCCCCCTCTGAGGACAGTCATGTTCTTGGAGTGCCCGGGGGACCTGCTGTGGAGAAACAGAGCCCGCCGGATGGCTCCCTTTTGCTTGAGCTTGTCCAGAAGGAGCTCCACCTGGAAGTCTGGACAGAGCAGAGCATCTAGAACCACACGCTCCTCTCCGGCAGCCTCTCACCTAGCAACCCCGGGCCTTCCTGGAGGCAGAAAACTAACTTGCTTCTTCTATATTCAGTAAAACGCCTAAGCAGTGTGGGGAGAGAGCAACCAGTTCACCCCAGAAACTAACGACTAAATAATTCACCTGTCCCCAAAAAACATTATATGCAATTGTAATGACGGTAATGAAACCAAGTTATCAGAGGGTAAAAAAAAAACTGACTTTTAATGTAAGCTAAGAGAAGGACATCCATGGAACGAGACAGAAATAAATTAAGACTTTTACCGATGGTGAGAGGTGCATGAGACCCTGGGTTCCACCCCCTCATAACACAGACTGGCACACACCACACACACAACTTTCACTGCTAATGTAAGTAGCAAGTGTCCTGCTGATTTTGGGAAGTATTGGTCAGTGTGCATCCACTTCATTATATTGAGTCCTCTGAACAGTGTACATGCAACAGGGTTTCCAAATGAAGCTGCCCTTCTATGTCCCTCCTGAAGCACGTGACCAAAGAGAACCAAATGGGTTAAGAATTATTTAAAATGAATACGCAGGCAACTGTTATAATTACTGCCTCCTAATACTTATTTCTCTAAGCAGCTTTTCTTGCTTTTTTTTTTTTCAGTTTTTTGAGATAGGCTTTCTCTATGTAGCCCTGCCTGTCCTGGACTCACTTTGTAGACCAGGCCGGCCTTGAACTCAGAGATCTACCTGCCTCTGCCCCCTTGAGTGCTGGACTCACAGGCGTGCGACACCACACCCAGCACTTATGCAGTTTCTTAAAAGAAGTCTATATTGCTAATTTTAAAACGTCTGCATAGCTGCTGGCCTCTCCCTGCAGCGTCTCAAGCACACCGAGCTCACTCACTGCAGGTGTGACACACTCATTTCCCTGTGCTGCCTGCCTCAATCTGTCACAGGAAGCGGCCAGTTCTTCCCACATCCCTCTCTGCCCTGTCTGTCTCCTCTGCAGTAGCACTCACTGTCCACCCACCCGGCAAACCCTGCTCTCAGGACCGCATCACCCATTCCAGCAAACCGTCCACCCTTTCTATGGAAGGCTAAGGCCTTCTCCTGTCTCAGTCGAGCATAGTCTCATCAACAGTGACGTCTCCTCCAGGCCTCATTCACTTCACATCATTAACCACTGAACATTCTTACACTCACAATGTCCAGGAACAAACAGATCACACATGAACCTGCCTACGAGCTGCCAAATAAAGCAATTACATGCAGTTACATATCTTAAGTGCCTTCGGGCACAGACATTCCGATTAAAATGATAACAGTGACCTGAGCCACTGCACCATGCACTCTAAGCCTAAGCACTGTACCTGTGTTCCCTTTAGCACGTGGACTCTGCCCAAGATACTCACTGAGCTTCCTCGGAAGTGTTCCTTTGCCGTCCGCCTTTAAGCAGAACCTGACATTAAAGCTGCAAGGAAAATGTTTTCAGGTGTCAACCCTGTAAGGCACAGTACTGGATACCGCCCAAACGTCACACTGCTCATGTAAGTATCCCTTTGTGTCCGGGGTAGGTCCCCCAGATGCCAAAACCAGTGGGTCCTGAGGAGCTGGTTCAAGTGGTGTGGTGTCTGCACACAGCCAACATCCACCAACTTGAGGTCACCCACAGAATGGTTACAAAACCTAAAACAATGTAGATAATGTCTTAATATTCTTCTAGTGCTGGCTTATGTATTAAGTGTCTGTGTATCTGTGCTACGTGTACATGTATGTAAACATGGGGGAGGAGCTTGCCTGTGTGTACACACGGAGATCAGAAGTCCTTGGCGTCTTCCTCTATCATTCTCCGCCTAATTTCTGAGACATGGTTTCCTATTCACTGAAACATGGTGTAAATACATTTGTCACTGTGTACCATGGCCACAGTTCTAAGAGCCTGAGGGCTCTTGCATAAAATGGTGGTGTATGGGCACACACTGGGTGTCTCACCGGAAGTGCTCTGATTTGACTGAACCAGCAGCACACCCCCAGCTCCTCGGGAGAAGTGAGTGCAGGGGAGATCAGTGTTGACAGCTGAAGCCTGAACTGCTCGCTTGCCCACCAATAAACAAGGAACCAATGTACGGTATCCTCTAATGCAATCCAACAGAAAATAAGTGCAGACTTCTTGGTTTGTGGGAGTAAGGGCCAGAAAAATGCCCTTCTCCCTCTCAGACTCTCCAAACGTTCTCTTCTCTGCTCATGTGTGTCATTGCACCCGTAAGCTCCAGCTGACTTTTCTGTACAAGGACCATGAAGTGTGACCCTCAAGTCAAGCTGCTCTCACTATACAGGAGTCAAGACTTTTTATTAGTTAACTTTTATATTTGTTTTGACATACATGAAAATGTTTTGGTTTTTAAAATTACATGAGTTGATTTAAATAAAAGATAACTATAGTACAGTTAGATGAAAATGTAGTAAAAAAAATCGTTAAAATTTCCTATGCAAGACAAAAAAGAAATTATAATACAGAGAACTCAGACGC
This sequence comes from Pachyuromys duprasi, assembly GCA_028658305.1. NCBI lineage: Eukaryota > Metazoa > Chordata > Mammalia > Rodentia > Muridae > Pachyuromys > Pachyuromys duprasi. The sequence continues at coordinate 61,667,464 of CM053752.1, forward strand.
TAAATTTATTAAAAATTGTGTGTGTGTCTGTATAACAAGCAAAAGGCCAACAAAATATTAGAGAAAATTAATTTTTGTAACATTATATGAAGTCTGAGAATATACTTCTGACCATACTTAATACATTAAAAATCACTCTCACATTAGCTTATAAACTACTTCTGGAACCTTCTAGCTTCTTAGAAACTCAGCTTCTCAAGTCTAATCTGTGACGCGGATGTGGGCTGCTTTCATGGAAGCTGCCTTAGGGACACAACCCTGCCAGCTCACGTCACGTAGCCTGTACAACGACCAAACTGTTACCCATCACAACTACAACTAAACAAAGATCCTTACCAGGAAACTTTGAGAGTGGTCCCAGGCAACGGGCAGATTTTATTTTCTTGATTTAAAATGCTAGGGTACACTTCAAGGCCAGCATTTACAGTCACAACGGGTCTGGCTCTAGTTTTAAATTAAAAAAAAAAAAAGGAGGAAGAGGAAAAGGAGAGAGAGAATTTAAAACAGGTTGACTAAATTCTTACCACAGATGCAGTTCAATGACCGACACTGTTGGTGACATCCACAACCATTGCACTACCTTAAATGTCAACACAAGATGGCCGACTATCTCATTTCACCCACCACTAACCTAATTCAGTCCTGTATCTTGGCAACTGCTCAATTCTGGGCAAGAAAGACAAGCGGTCAGCCTATCTGAACTCAGCACAATAAAGCGCAATTGTTACGAGCTGTATGGACACAGCGAGGGATGTGAGAACCATGGACCCCCGTGGTGACAGGCATCGGCTCTAAGATATGAACAGGAGAGGAAAGACCCCCGCAGTGCAGAGAATGCCTCCAGAGAAAGGCAGACTTCTTAACGAGGATGTTCACAGCATGGCATACACATGCTTACGTCTGCCCTTCTTAAATGTTTGTTCTTATTGTTTTAGGTATGTGTTTGGGAGGAGGGGGTGACAGGAGAGGACATCAGACCCCACGGAGCTGGCGTTTCAGGCCATCTGTGCTGGGAACAGAACCTGGGTCTTCCGCATGAGCAGTTCACACTACTAGCTGCATTCTTAAAGCCTGAGCCATCTCTCCAACCCAGGTCCGTCCTTTAAATCACTTGGATATTTACCTCATGCAAGTGTTTCTTTATTAACAATAATTTTTGAACTAAGATATACACTGAGTATTTCTATATTCTGAAAATTCAAAGCTATAGACTCTCAACCCAAAAATTCTGAGTACCAACAAGATGCCCCAAAAGGATTTTGGACCATTTCAAGTTTTGGATTTTTACATTAGAAATACTTGACTGGTCAGTCTCTGCAAATACCTGAAAACCCATAAAACTCCAAAATCTGGAACACTCCTGGTCTCAAGCACTTCAGATAACGGATAGTCAACTGGTAAATATAGTTTTGCAAAATTCAGGTGCAGAACTCTAAGTTTTATATTAAGAAAAAGAACAAAACAAAACAGGGATGCCAGGTGTTCCCCAGAAGCCCATGTTTACGTGTTCTGGCTGAGAAGCTGACGGACCACAGTGACATGCCACCTTTACGGCCACAGAACGCAGAGGCACAAACACCAGCTTTTTCTTCTAGAAAAATGTAAGCCTCTGTCACCTCATATTCATTCTTGTGGGGGTCTAGGTATAGAGCCCGATGTTTTATGTACACAAGACAAAGACACACAAAAATGTACTACTCACACATTTCGGAGAGACTAAAAATTAAGGGGAATTAAAGAATAATGAGGGAAAACTCTGAATAATTTTTTAAAATATTTTTTAAAAACTGTAGCTCCCTGTTCTTTGAGGGTTTCTTGAACATACACTATTTGCAGCAAACCCTGAATAGAACAAATGATTTTGTCACCACATCAAGACAATTAAACTGAAATTCAAATGAGTAGTTAACTTAAAAAAATTCAAATAGTGCAGAATACTTCTATAGTAAAGATTGTGGAACATACCTGTATAAGACAGCTCGGTCAACGCCAAAAGCTCCTACAACTAAGTCTTGAGAGAGTGAAAAACAAGTTAATAATAAAAATGTTTTTTAAAAATATACATATTCTATGACATGCTTAATGCCCCTGGGTTTTAAGATAAGATGCACATGGCAAAACTAATCCAAAACAGTGAATAAACTCTCATCGTCAGTTAGACTCTCATCCAGGAAGACAAAAAAATGTTAAAGGGGGTGAGAGATGGCTTGTTGCTTGAGCCCTGGGCACAGGGGCACACATATTTACTATCCCAGCACGCCCCAGAAGACAGCAGGCATGCTCGAAGCAACCAGGCCAAGCTTTGCAGCAGCATACAGACCTCCTTTCAAATAAGGTGGAAAGGCAAGAATCAATCAACCTGCTCATGTGCTCAGAACCACACATACAATCAAACACCAGCACGGCACACTACACTACACACACACACAGTGCATGCCTTTGAAATAACAAATACAGGCTTTTAGCCTAAGAAAATATTTAGAGACATACAAAATTATACATATAAATATAAATACCAAAATATAAGGTAAAATAAGACATGACACAGTTACTTGCTGGAATGGAAAACATGGAATTCATGTTTTAAAATAATAAGTCTTTCTGATATCTTAAGGGAATAAAATACACAATGCTGTCTATAAAGCTTATAAAGCATGATGCCATTTTGTTAAAAATAGATATCTCTATCTGGCACATGTATAATACATATAGACACACACATATACATATATGAGACTGGAGAGGTGTCTCCAGAGGTAGCTGAGAGCACTGGCTGCTCTTCCTGAAGACCCAGGCTCAGATCCAACAGGCTGACGCTCAATTGTCTAAAACTACAGTGGGGGACCTGACATGCTCTTCCGGCTCCTGCAGGCCCTGAGCACCTGATGCACAAACATATATGCAGGTAACGGTATCCATACATATAAAATAATGAAGCCCCAGGCAGTGGGAATTTTACGTATGCATATAATACCTGTAACCACAGCCACTCAAAAGGCGAGGGCAGGAGGGTTGTGGCTCCCAGGACAGCCTGGGGCACAGAGCAACAGCTTGCCTCACACGCAGAGTATAAATGCACCAGTGGAAACGGAGATTTCTGTTACAGTAAGCTCCGTAATGCACAAACCGTGCACGGAGCCGAGCCCTGAAATAACGCCAACTCAGACAAGCCTCCTGTCTTAGTTCTGAAGCTTGTCACCACGCTTAGCCAGAACCCAAACTGGCTATTCCAACAACAAATCACATGGGTTTTTCTAAATTTCACTCCATGTAAGAAAGGATCCATTTTGATCCTAGACCCATTATAATGCTCAAAAGGTGTGAGAGTCTCGTGAAGGTCTCTCTGGCAGATTAACGCCGTGGGCGAGTCACTACTGCTTGCAGTCACTTTTCTCAAGATGGCCATATCCTGACCCCACTTAACCTCCATTCCACACAACTGTTACTGAGAAAATTCAGTGAAACGGGACCTTTTTTTTGTTTTGTTTTGCATTGTTTTTAAGTCAGAGTGATTGGTCCAGGTGAGGCAGACAGCTCTGTGAGTAAAGTGCACAACGCATGAAGGTTGGAGTTTGTGTCCTCCAGCGCCCGAGACAGAGATGGTGCTAGCGGGAGAGAAGGGGGGTCCCTGGAGCATGCTCAACCAGCTCACCCACATCTATGCGCTCCAGTGATGGCCCAGTCTAAAATATAAAGTTGCAGAAGGAAACACTAGACTTGGCCTCTGGCCTCCATATGCAGGTACACTCAATGCATACATGCATGCACACACACTCACACACCCCAATGACTGCACCAGTCCTTAAAAATACCAGCTCGTTAAAAAGCAATGGATGCCATTTTAAAAACTTGGGATGTGCATTTGGCTTTTGTTGGTGGCTCCTATTTTTTTTTTCTAATACTTTATAATAAGCTTTAAGACAATGAATGAGACTGTGTGTTTCTCTCATCAAATGGGGCTCTCTGTTAGTGATGACAACAGGGCCTGCACCAGTGTTGAACCGTTTAACAGAACGGTGGGCAAGGAAAGAATAATTAACTCTTTGGGGGCGGAAAATGCCTAGAGTCATGTGTATTTGTAGAGAAGTACCTGGATATCCATTTCTGTCTACATCTGTAGCTCCCTTCATCGAGTAGCCGAAGCTTGGCGGCATGCCCTGAGCAGCCCACTGGCCCTCAAGGATCTGAGATGGCACCGAGTTCAAGCCTGCTGACCGTCCATTGAAGATGTAAACAAGCCCCTTCTTATCTGCACCTCCGTAGGGAGCAGCAATTGCAATATCTGCGGAGAAGGAAGCGAGGCACTAATGGATGAGGAAGGTGGGTCTGGGCAGCCGGGAGAGATTCTCGGCACTTATGGTACTCATACGACCCTTCTGTTATGGTAAGTGTTGCTCTGACGTACTGCAGCATCACAGTCTAGGCTATCATGGCAGCGCATGCCTGCAATCCCAACACTCAAGAGACTAACACAGGAGGATTCTGAGTTCAAGATCAGCCTGGGCCACAGAATGAGACTCTCAAGAACTGGCATTCTAACTCAAGAAAAACTATGCAAAAATGACATGTGGAGGCAGATGCCCTGGGTCAGACCTTGGACAAGAGACATCACCTTTCTGGACCGAACACACTTCACCTTAAATTTCAGATAAAGATAAGGACTCATGAAAACACTGGACAGTTCATTCTGACTCCTCCGTCTAGTTCATTCATGAGTGTCATCTTACAAATTAAAATCTAGCTCATAAATCTCAAAGTTCTGGCTTCTTAGTCTTGCTCAATTTATACTGAAACAACATAAAACATTAAATTTTTAAGTATTTGAAACAACTCTAAATGGTACTATATGGTAATAGTGGCCACTTCTGCCTTAAAAATATAGTAATAATATAATATAATAAATGTAATATAACACAATATAATATATAATATAATATGCCAATTTCTCTTCTCTTATACTGGCCACTTGGTCCCAAATTGCTTCAATGTCCTTATTAAACCACCTCTGCCTCCTTAGTGGCCAAACATGCCTGGATTGCCCATCCTTTCTGTGAGACCACCACGGCTGGGAATAGCTCAAACAGCATGGCAATCACGTTCTAATGTCCTTCACGAAAGAGTAATTTCCTGTATTTGCACACTCTGTTGCATGCCGAGCTCCTTAAGAATGTGTCGGTGACTACCCTCCTTTTTTGTTGGCTGTTGTTGTTTTCTTGGAGACGGTGTTTCTCTGTGTACAGTTCCAACTCTGCCTCTCAAGCGCTGTGATTAAAGGTGTGCCACCACCGCCCGGCTGACGAGGTGTGCAGGTGATCACCCTCTTGGCTTTGCTTTGCTTCGCTTGAGACAGGACCTCACTATGTAGCCTTGGCTGGCCCAGAACACGCTAAGAAGAGCAGGCTGGCCTCAAACTCACCTCTGCCTCCAGAACACTTGATCTAAAGGTGTGCACCATCACACCCAGCTTTGGTTAGAAGCCTCCGATTTTCCGTACCTTTCGGACTACCTGTTGTCCGAAAGCCCTAAGAATCTCACTTTTTACAAATATGCAACAAGCCCTAAGAATATGTCACAATTTAAAAATATGCATTTGCATTATGTAAGCAGTCCTTTTAAATCCCAGCACTCAAGAGGCAGAGGCAGGCAGATTTCTGTGGGTTTGATGCCAGCCTGGTTTACAAAGCGAGTCCAGGACAGCCGAGGCAAAATCCTGTCTCAAAAAACAAACAAAATACAAACAAAATTTACAAAACTTCAAATATTTCTGCTGTTCTTTAGACATTGAATTGTCAAAGAACATAGTAAAAATATGAAAAGCAAGATGGCAATGCCCAGGAAACGTCTGTATAGTCACTGGAATAACTTTGGAACAAAGCAACAGCACGTGTCTTAGCTGTTCAAGAAAGCCTGGGAGACAGAGCCCAGCTATAACGCAAGGGACCCCTTAATACTACACAAGGTAGAAAATCAAACACTGTTTTCTTTCTTACCTCATGGTTTTTATTACCAGTAAGTAATGATTTGGCCTGACCTACAGTGGTCTTTCCATAACTTGTCATGAGCTTTATTTTATGTTCTTTTATGATAAAAAAAATTAAGATTATTTTAGGAAGCAAAATATACCTTAGGCTAGTTGTTCACTAAATCTGAAATCCTGTATGGTCATTCAGGTTGTGACATTCAACTGTCCACAAGGCAGGAGAGGGGTCCTTTCCTTTTAAAGCCAGAGTCATCTGTACTATCGAATTTCTCCAATTTTCTTCTTAATAACTTTCTATTAAATTTGGGGGAGGATACCCACATAAACTGCTGATTATGGGAACAAACCAACAATTATTCTCTCCTTACTATTCTCTTACAACAATCCTTATAACCTGTATTTTATGTATCTAACGTTTAACCTGTGTCTCAGGCTTTGGGAAAGAGCTGTGATGTGAAAGCCGGATTTTGTTTTTAGAGGCGCCTGGACTATTGAAATGGGACTACTATAACTGACACCTTTTACAAGTCCCCATGACAAGACACACAACCTCTTCCAGGATTTCACAGCCACTATAAAGCTCCGACTATAAAAACGTTAGTGGAATCTCATTCCTGGGAGCTATTTTTCACTTGGAGACAGACAGACAGTAGAGGGCGCTGGCAGGCAGCAGGCTGCAGAGAGCTCCCGGGAAATGAGGGCTCCTTTAGGAAGTGGATCATTTGTCTTTCTAGCTAAATTTTGAAATCTTTTGCTCATTTTTGAGGCAGGCGAAGGGGGGGGGGAAGCAACTTGTTTTTAAATATGGTGTCAGCAATGTGCTCTCCGTCTACAGCGTGTCTATAGATGTTGATTTTCGGACTTTTTCAGGTGACACAGAAAATCACTTGGATCTTACCATTAAAGCCATCCTGGTCCAGGTCTCCGAGAGGAGCTATCGCACTTCCAAACCTGGCAAAAACTTCAAATCCATTCAGCTTCATAATCTGGAAGTCTCCCGATGCTCTCTGTAGGCACACCGAGACCTGGCCGACCTCTTGGAGTTTTCCGTCAGAGCCTCGGTCCATGAACAGAGGTGCTCCAATAAACACATCTGCATAACTGAGAGAAGAGACCATCCTCACACAAAATCACACTCCATCTGACAGTCAGCATTTTTCTCAAATTTATATTTTGTGTGTGGGGGGGTTGTTTATTTGGTTGGTTGGTTTTTAATGAGACAGGGTTTCTCTGTGTGGCCCTAGCTGTCCCGGACTCACTCTGTATACCAGGCTGGCCTCGAACTCACAGAGATCTGACTGCATCTGCTGGAACTAAAGGCATGCACCACACAGTGGATGGATGTCTTGCCTGTATGTATGCAGTGTACCATGTGTGCCCAAGTGTGCCTGCTGCACACACTGGTGCACAGAACACTCTTTCCAGCCCCGCATCAGTACATTCTTACTGAAATTCTTTCTCATTCCCTCTCCACTCTCCTTTTGAGCCTCTTGCGGCTACGTGGCTCAATGGCAGGGCATTCATACAGTTACAGACAGGGCCATGGTTTAAGGCACGGTTCTCTGCCTATGGGTCTTGGGTCAAACGTCAGATGCCCTGAATATCAGACACTTACAGCTCAGAACAGCAGCAAAATTACAGTGACGAAGCAGCAACGAAATGATTTTATAGTTGGGGCCACCACAACATTAGAAGTTTTAAAGTGAAGGTAGGAAGGTAGAGAACCACTGTGCTAGAGCTATATTAAAACTTAGAACCAACTCAGAGGCTTTCTCATATTCATGACTAGGGAGCGTCAAATTGCTTTCTTAGAGTGACAAGAGATTAACAGGAAGAAAACAAAGAAACAGAAGAAACACTGTTTAGTTTCAGTCAAGCACTTATAAACACAGAGAAAAACAGTTTCTGGAAACATTTTTTAAAAACTTACTCATCCCCATTAATGTCAGTGGCAGCTACAGAAAATCCAAAATATGCAGCCATCTGAAGAAGAAAATGGGACAAAACATTTACACTTCACCCAGCCAGATCGGGCGGCTAACACTTGTACCCCATAGAAAGGCTGATTTCTTTGTCTGTGAGCAAAACACAGTTCACATTCATTGTTCCAGAGCATGAGGCTTCTCAGCGTCTCACCTCTCTCAAAGCCTACCACAGCCCAGAGAAGAGGCTCCTGGATACAAAACTGAGGACTTGTTTTTCTCTCTGCCTACTGTGAAACCTTTCCTCTGTTGTTACCACCTTTTAACTTAATTCCCTGATACTCACAGGGAAGAATATTATAAGGCATCTATACTCATTCAGAAAGCCTTCTACCAAATTTTACCCAAGAATCTTTATGTTGACCTATTCACCAGCTACCTATATACCATCAGTACTACACAACTGTGCATATACCATCAATTATACACAACTACATATACACCATCAGTAATACACACATCTGTGCTGTGCTTTTTGGCATCTAATAACACTAAAACACATCGGTCATTCTTTTCTTTTTCTCTATTTTTTCCCCTTTGTTTGGGGGTAAGGGGTTAGAACTAACTCTGTAGGCCAGCCTGGCCTCCAATGCTCAGAGATCCACCTGCCTCTGCCTCCCCAGTTCTGGGATTAAAGATGTCGCAGGTCATTCTTTAAGGAAACTTCAATGACATCAAAGGGAAATGTTACATTTTCGTGTATGTACAATTTTACTCTCATGTTTTTTTAAAATAGCAAACAAAAACAAGCTATAATATATGCCAAGATAAAAAGATTTGCTAAATCAAATTTTTTTTTGTTTAAAAACATAGGTAAAATATCAAAAGCCAGCTGGGCAGTGGTGGCCCACACCTTTAATCCCAGCAATCAGGAGGCAGAGGCAGGTGGATGTCTAAGTTTGAGGCTAGACTGGTCTTCACAGTGAGTTCCTAGGACACCCACCACCTCGGAAAAAACAAAAACAAAACCTGAAGCCTGCGCCACCGGGCCCTCTTCAGGCTGTGTCAGCTTGCGCTGCTGAGGGCTTTAGTATCTCTACTTCCTACATTTTCTTCAGTCAATTCTTATACACAGGGTATGACGTTTTAACAGCATACCTGTTCACCAGTGAAATTGTGTAAGGAGGACATGTTTTTCCCATCGTAAATATAAACCTGTGGAGGAAAGCAAAAGCAACTAACTGAAAGACAGTGGAGGTGATGATAGCTCCAGATGAAGGGGTGAACTTGTCTGTGGAGACATGTGCCTGAGGGGAGAGTGTGTGTATGTGTGTGGAGACCAGAGGTCCACACTGAGCGTGCTTTTTGTGAGGCAGCCCCTTTCTAAGCCTGGAGGGCAGCCATCAGTATGATGACCGACCCGTGAGCTCCGGGGACCCACCTGTCTCGCCCTCACCCACAGCTCGGTGGCTGCAGTGTGGTGGGCCTGCACTCACACGCACACTGGTGATCCAAAGAGAGGCCCCATGCCTGGGAGGCAGAACTCTCCATCTTCTGACCATCGCCCCAGCCCCTACCCTCATGTTTAAAAACAACATTTTTCACTCCTACCATTCCCAAAGTCCTCGCTGCTCTCGGAACTCCTGACACAAAATCTGGGGGGGAAAAAAGTCAAACCTAAGTTACTTGTTTTTAAGACAAACACTGGAATTTACACATGTAGGTACTCTGCCACAGAGCTAGATATTCGTTAATTGATGTTGCATACAAAAAAACCTACCTTGCATTTTACATTATAAAAACATAATTTGTAAGTCATAAAAACATTATTAAAAATTCAAATATGTCAGGCATGGTGGCACACATCTTTAATGCCAACCCTCGGGAGGCAGCAGGAGGACCTCTGTGGAGGCAGGCAGGTTAAGCCTGAGGGCAACCTTGTCTACACAGTCAGTTCAAGGCCAGCCAGGAACTCAAATACAAGCAAGTAAGCTCTGAAGTTGTTTGCCATCTTATGAAACGGGGATGGAAAGATCAAGTACTATAGCAAGTGGGGGAGAGGGGGACACAAAGTAAACGGAAATGAAGCTGGTGCCTGTGGCAGAAGCCACGTCCATTCCACCGTGTCCAGGATGGTACACTGACCTCTGGAGCAAGGCGAACAGGAAGCAGGAACAGCTTGCTCCAGACTGTGCCCACCAGCCACAGACAGACCCAGAAGAGGAAAAGCCTCTCTACGGCAGGGTTTGCCAGGGCCTGGGAAGAACTCCGGCCTCACAGCTGTCCTGCCCTGCAGAGCCCGTGTGCCTCCTCCCAATGCTCACTTCCTCCTAGGTATTCCATAGCAAGGGCCTCCCACCGCTGAAATTCCCAGTGTCTTGTGTTTCAGATGCTTATTTGGAGAGGGTTAACATTAGCCCGAGCTCTTCCTACCTTCAACGCCATCGCCATTGAAGTCTCCCACAGCCACGGAGTAACCTGGACAGGAACAGAACGCGAGATACTGTGATTCCCCTCCAAGTACTTGCTCCTCCTCCTCCTCTTGCCATATGTACGTGGCAAGAAAGAAAGGAAGGAAAGGAAAGAAAGTGAATAAAGGAAGGAAAAGAAAGAAAGAAAGGCGGGCTGGGGAGATGGCTCACATCCAGCAGCTCTGGCTGCTCTTCTGAAGGTCCTAAATTCAATTCCCAGCAACCACATAGTGGCTCACAGCCATCTGCAATGATATCTAGTGCCCTCTTCTGGCACGCAGGTGTACGTGCAGACAGAACACTATACTAAATTAATTAATTAATTTAAAACCATAAAGGCAGTGAGTCTGTTAAATACTCGGAAAAGGCATCCCTATTGGGAAAATAAGGCAAAAGGAGTGTTAACAACAGGGCAAATCTGCAGTTTTCTCAGAAGGCACAAGGAATAACAGATCTCTCAGTCAGCGAGCCCTTCTTCTGTGGTGTGACTTGTTTCCATAAAGAAGAGAGAAATTTAAAGTGAGAGAACAAACAGTGACACATCCCCAAACCAAAGCCTGTAGTTGATGCGTCGGCCAGGACTCAGCATCTCGAACAAGCAGCCTGGCTGCTGGACCACAGCGTTAGTGAAGAGGCAGGAGCAGGGCTGGTGTGTCCCAGAGACCGGTGGGGATTACATGAGCTACACAAAGTACACTCAGGCAAGGCCCAGAATGGGGAATCATTTCACACTAGCCGTGTAACAGTAAGCACTTTCCTCAGCTCTAATTACTGGATTATGGCATAACCTCAGCATGTAATGCCCATAGATGCTATATGCCCCTCAGACGGCTTTATTAAAAATTAATCTACTTCACATAAATGATTTTTTTAACCTAACGCAGTATGTGCAAAATAGTAGGGCAAATATACCACAACCCCATACAATCAGTCTTTCTTTTGCGCTTACTTACCCAAATAACTGTCATCAAAAATTGCCTGTGCAGTCCGTGTCGCTAGCTGGTTGTTGTATTTGATGCTGTAGACGTTGGGGTCGTACTTAGATATGATCTCTGCTACTTGGTCGGAAATGAGCTGACCTGGGGGAGGGCACACAGGAGCGTGTGAAGCAGGGCGAACACAAGTCCTGCTAGACATCCTTACTTGTGGAAACGTTTCCTTTTGTTGTTTGTGGGGTGGGTCCCACAATCACGTGTGTGTGTGTGTGTGTGTGTGTGTGTGTGTGTGTGTGTGTAAAAAGAGAGAGGGAGGGAGAGAGAGAGAACGCCCAGGCTGGTCTTGAACTCCTCTCTGTCTCAGTTCCTGAGTGCTATATTAATGTTCACCACCAATCCTGACTATTTCTATTTCTAATTATTAGTCTCAACCACACAGACACACACACACCAAAAAAAGCTTACCTAAAAACAATTCTCTGTGAATCGAGACTTTTAGTTGTATATTTCAGGCCAACTGTATAAACGTGGCATCAATGTACAACAGATGCATCTTAAAACGGCAGAATCGCGATTGTCTGGCCTCAGCGGTTTCTCGGGAATATCATCTCCCTTGCCTACGCCACCGGGCACACGGCATTGATAAAGAACAAACCCAAGCTTGTGTGTTTCGCCTTCTTACCCCAACCCCAGTGCTGGGGCTGAAGCTGGGCCTGGTAAATGCTCATCAGGAACTACACACCCTGCGCTGTAAACGCAAGCTGCCAGAGTTGCGCTGCGAACCAGAGAGCAGCACTTCAAGCTTTCCTTTCCGCACTTTAAGCTGCTGCTTTTGTTCTAGAGCAGTAAAACTCAACCAAAGTTTTGAAAATTTCACTTCTCAATGCTACATAACCCACAGAACCCACACTTTCCTGTTTTAAGTAGAGTACCTCTCGGGCTGGCCGGGTGTGTTTGATACCTGGCTTTTCCGGGCTCTAAACTTTTCACTTATTATTTCTCTTTCATCCCATTCCCTTTTCCTGAATACTAGATGTGGAATGAAAGCAGGTAGTTTCCCACAGAACCTCATATGGAAAAATCCCAGAGCAAAAGAAAAAGTAAAATTCAACATGAGAAAGACCTTCAAAGCAATACAGTCATATCCTTCCAGCGTTTCTGTTCAGACTCTCAGCTGGGGCTGCTTGGAAAGGGGAGTTCTGACTCTGTGAATGGCACTCCTTAACAGAAACTAAACAAGTAACATGGCTACGTGAAGGTGTGTCTCCAACCATCGAACAAGTGAAAATATCTTTCCTATTTTAGTATGTCTTTCATACATTGTTTCTGCTGCATGACTTTTTTCTCTTTTCTTTACCCCCTCCCCAACAAGATGGTAGTATAAACTTTTCTAGAATGGCTGGATAGTGTTTTATCTTTAAATCACTGCCAATTTAATTTTTAAAGTTGTTTTTTGAGTCAGAATCTCACTGACTATCCTTGAACTCACAGAGATCTGCCTGATTCGACCTCCCCTGAGTGCTGAGATTAAAGGTGTGTGCCACTGTGTCTAGCTAAGATCTTCTAACTTTAAAGTCTTCCTCGGGGCAGTGAATAGAAAGACTAAAGCAAATCATTTGGGTTTGGTTTTGTTTGTTTGTGTTTGGTTTTGTTTTTCCAGACAGGGTTTCACTGTGGAGCCCTAGCTGTCCTAAAACTCACTCTGTACACCAGGCTGGGCTGGAAATCACAGGGATCAGCCTGCTTCTGCCTCCCCAAGTGCTGGCATTAAAGGAGTGTGCCACCACCAGCCAGATTCATTTGGGTAGTCTGATCAGCAATTTAAACCCTAAGCTTTCAGAAAGCTACACTTACTATTGTATGTGCCGTGGCCTCTGGAATATAAAAATAAAATACACACTACTTACCAGCCCCCCCAAAACATTTAAAAGTATTTTATATCTTTACTTTAAATTTACCTTTAAAACTGTTGATTTTGTATCTGAACTATATGTTCATTTAATATACACCATAGAAAGCACAACAAATTCTTTCCTAAAAATATTGTATAACAGATAATTTATACACTTAAACTACATTTTCTATTTCTTCCTTCAGTATAATTTGAAATACTTCACAGGCATGTGAGTAGCCAAGTATTCAGTTGAAAAATTTGAACCTACCTTGCCAATAAAAGCTGCCAGGACCACCAAGAAGTACTCTGTCAGCCTACATCAAATCACAGAACAGAGGAGACGTGCTTAGGACAGTGAGCTGGGACACGGAAACCAGCTAAACATTCAGATACTTGTGCACATATTAAATATATATTATAACTAAATCACAGCTGTTAGTTCCCTTGTTCAGTAATACACAGTAACTTTTTTGAAAGGAATTAAAGCATTTAATACCTTAATTTAACATGGAAACATTGTTTCTGAAGATATGGGCTACTCTGTGCTTTCTGAATGAAACACTGGAGGAGACAGTACTTGGTTACAGTTAGGAAAGAGTTGCTTCTCAACTCCATTTATTATGACTAAGATAAATTTTCCAGTGATCATTAAGAAATATTCTGCTAAAGAAAAACCATTTTAGTTTCTCATAAACCTTGAAATATGTGGCTTCAGAGGGAAAATTTCAATAAGGACACTGGAATTTTTTAAGTCCATTACAAACTGTTAGGGTCTAATTCAAGGAATCCTATGTTAGTGCATGATGGAGTCTTGGAATTTTTTTTCTTGATAGAGGCAAGATGTTTTTTATCTCTAACTTTACATTCTACATTTATTGCTTCCATTGTTGCTTTGGGTGCTGTGTTTTTACTTTGAAGCAGTCTTGCGGGGCTGCCAGGGTAGCTCTGAACTTGCAAACCTTCTGCCCCTGCCTCCTGAGTGTTGGAATTATGGGATGTGCCATCTCCCAGTCCTGGGAAGCCCTCATTTTAATCAATGTATTTTTGCAACTTCTCCCAGGAAGGGTTAATATCATCAACTTGCTACTTAAAGTGTTTAGGCAGCTGACAAAAACGATACTGAAATGAACAAAAAAGTTATAAAGAAGCATAGTTAAGAAAGTTTGTCCGTAAAAATGCTGATGAAATTTTTACTTAGATAAACTAAAAACTATTTGAGTTTGAAGACATGTCAGCTTAATTAAAAATAGAATCCTTTTCATGAGAGTTTTTCACCATCGTTAAATTGCCTCAGCTTCACTTGGCACTGACAGACAAGAGAAAAGAAAAGAAACAAACAAAAAAACAGATGGCAACCGGATACATTTCTTTTATGTAATCAAACTAATTTTGTAACAAAATTCCTATTAATAGCTTTTGTGAAGAAAAAAAAAACAATTTCAGTTGAAAAGAAAACTGTAATATTCTGTAAATTCCCATAAGTGGAAATTTCAAGTGTGTTTGTCTGCCTGCATGTGTGTATGTGTGTGTGTGTGTATTTGTGAATGTGAGTATGTGGGTGTTTTGAGTGTAAGTGTATATGTGTGTGTGAGTGTGTGTATATGAATGTGTGCATTTGTGATTGTGTGTGTAGGAGTTTTGCGTGCGTGCGTGTGTGTGTGTGTGAGTGAGTGCATGTGTGTGTGAGTGCATGTGTGTGTGAGTGCATGTGTGTGTTGCGCATGATGTAAGTAAGTAGGTGTAAATATGGGGACAAATCTGCAGTCAGGTCCTATGGGCTCCAGGGACCAAGCCGAAGCCAGCAGCTTGGGTGGCCGGCTCCTTTGCTGTGTGAGCCAGGCTTGGGTGGCCGGCTCCTTTGCTGTGTGAGCCAGGCTGGGGTGGCCGGCTCCTTTGCTGTGTGAGCCAGGCTGGGGTGGCCGGCTCCTTTGCTGTGAGCCAGTTCCGCCGCGGGAACTTCAGTCTTGTCACAGTTGCCTATCATGTACTGCGGAGCTTTTCTGCCTTCCCCAGTTCTCAGTGTGCGATGTTTCTGAAGGACCGAATATTTTAAGTCAAAGAATATCAAAATGGACAGACTGCTTCATTCCATTTTCATTAGAACATGATAATCACGAAAAAACTGAAGTCAGGACCATGTATCTTTAAACCCAGCTGAGTCAGTAAAGAAGATCTGAATCTATCTTAAATGAGAACTTACTTTAGTAAAATCAATGCTGAATCCTCCTTGACAAAATCCCTGTCCATCAGCATCTATATTTTCTAAAATAAAAAGATTGGAAATATACACAAAACCCAAAACAAGCAAATAACACAAAACAAAGCATGAAATAAACACACTGTGGTTGGACCCAAGGCCTCTCTGAACGACTGACTCAGCCCCAGCTCCTCATCCCAGACACAGAGATGGACTCCGGAGGGTGGAGGGTGTGGCCAGTCACCCAGGACAGGAAGATCAGCTACGATCTTTTTCTGGAGACAGAAGCCCACTATGTAACCCTGGCTTCATATTCAGGTTCCCCCCTCCTCTGCTCTCCAAGTGCTAGGATATTAAGGCATGTGTCACCAGAGCTGGACTAAACTCCTTCCTGCAAACATAGCTCCAGAAAGATTATAGCTTCTATCACAAAACATCAAACACTGTGAGTATGCAAGGCAAACACATAGCTTAAAATCTCTCTCAAAAAAAAAAAAGTCATGGCATGCAATGTGCTCTATAACATGTGTTCTCTATTCAATAGTGAACCATTATACATTACAGAGCAGCGAGGCGCCGGCGGCAAGTGGAAGCCTTCTATCTGAAGTGCTTCCTTCTTCATGTAACCTTACAGTTGCCAGGTCTTTGCTAAGTTATGAGGAAAAACAGCAGGGAGGTCTGTACTGCCCCAATATATTTCCTACGTGAACATTTTATAGATGATGAAGCTAAAACACTTGATGGCGGGTGTTGGTGCACGCCTTTAAGCAGCCCTCAGGAGGCAGAGGCAGGAGGACCTCTGTGAGTTCCAGGACAGTCAGGGCTATTTCAAAAGACCCTATCTAAAAAATAAAAATAAAAACGAACAAACAAAAAAACAACAAACTACAAATAACATGGGTGCAGATTTTCAGACAATTGAGAAGGCTAAACTTAATGTTCCAGGAAGAGTAAAATGAGCAACTGTTCTTGCAGCTATATTCATGGGAATTTCATTTAAATATGGCTCCCAGGGTGTCTTTCAACCACAGCAGTCAACAATTTGCTTCTCTGTAACTGCTCCTTCTTTTGTGAGTCTGAACTAAGTAACTTACCACTCAATTAAAACTAACTTCCTACTGTGTGACCCAGGCAGTCTTCAACAGATGGACATCTGGCCACTGCTTAAGGCCAAGTATGGTCATGGAAACTGTCTTTAAAAGCCAGAAGCAACCACAAACAATAAAGAAGTAACAAAGGAAGCAAGCAGTGAAGCTCTTTATCCAGGCTGTACACACAGGTCATATGAAAAGCAAAATCAGTGAATCAGCAGCCAACCAAACCAAACAAAACCAAACAAAACAAAACAGAAACAAATCCCATAAACCACCACCGCCAAGACAGGAAAGTTACAAAGAGGTCAACATGCAACCTCTCAAAACTGGAATCATGGTGTTCTGAACCACACAGTTTACGGAAGGATGAATAAAGCACAGAATATCAAATGGTGCTGGGGTAAAAACTGTGGTCAGCACATAATAAATACATGAGAGAAGAAAAAAAGGAAACAGAAAAATAAAAAAATAAACAAATCAAATGGTACCTGGAAAATGCTTGGTCAGGACAGTGTGTAAGCAGTAACCACTGTTGTGTTAAGGGAATTCCTGTCAGTGGAATCTGGGCCATGACCCAGGGTTTCAAGTTCTCACTCCTCATCCTCATCCGCTCTGGGTAAGTCGACCTCTTCTTATTTGGAGCCTGCAGTATCTCACAGTTCAAAGGTGTGACTAAACACTTCTGTACTATAACCTGGTTGGCTTTTCTGGCATTTCCTCTGCCTTTGTTTTATGACACTTTTCTTTGAGATGTTTTAGTTAAATCCGCATTCCATTAACCTTTTCTGAAAGGAGCCAGGCATTTAAGAATTTCAGGAAACCAGAGCCGTATAGTGTGTCAACTCCAGAATGACTCAACTTTCTCTATGTGTATAAGCAAATGGGTGTGGCTATATTCTGTAATGCCAGCACTCAGGTAGGCAGAAAAAGGCAGATCTCTGTGAATTCAAGGCCAGCCTGATCTATAAAGTGAGTCCAGGACATGCAAGGCTACACAGAGAAACCCTGTCTCAAAGAAGCAGAAGAAGAGGAATAAGAGGAGGAGGAGAAAGAAAGAATGAAAGAAAAAAGGAAGAAAGGAAGGAAGGAAAGAAGGCAAGAATGAAAGAAGGAAAGAGGAGAGAGAAACACAGGTCCCATCAATAAATTGCTCTTTTTAGAAGCAGCTGAAGTGGAAAGCACTTCTCTGGTAAGCAACACAAGGAAAGAATTCTTTTGGACTACGGTAGACCTAGGTCTGGGGTATAGTTCAGGAGTGAAAGCGCTTAACACACACGAGACCCTGCCCAACACCTACCACCAAAAAGAAAAAAATGACAACCTGGGCTTAAATTCTTTGTTGCTCATTCAGTACCATCGAATATAGGCAGGGAAATGCTCCAGCTGATGAGGCTCACTTTCTGCACTTCTCAAGCGTGAATAAATTTAACTGGTGAGTGTGTGTGTGTGTGTGTAAGCCTGTGTGTCCACACAAGTCTATATGCATGCATGAGTGTGTACCTGCATGTGTTCTATATCAGCTTTACTGACACAGAATGATGAGCTGTCTCTCATAGCTACAAAGTTATATTTTCAAAATGAGCGCATATCTGAAATACAGGCATCAAAAACACTAAAGCAGTCCTTACATCCTGAACATGCTGGCGTTAACGATGGTACCAAGTCCTACACATCCACACAAAGGTAGCAAGACAGATGGTACCAAACGCTGTGGGTGCAGTGCTGTCTCTGGCCTCCCGTGCAGGGCCTGCTCTCCACACAGGCATGGGTCCTTCCCCCATGGGTTTACTTCCCCCTTACAACAGCTGGGATGATCGAGTGTTCAACTAGGAAGTAATTGTTTAATAAAAAAATTGCAATTCCCTGGAGAGCCAAACACTTAGACGCTGGAAGACTGAGTCACTCCTTTGACCTGAGGCTATATGCCGGCTAACATCGAGTCGATGGATCTAGCAGGAAGAGTCTTAAGTGGTGTGATTTTGCTAATGAATTCTGCCTGCTCAGCTATTTCTTTGAGCATCATAAAAGGCACCAGGCAGACTCCACGGAGCTCCCCGTTTGTTGGCACAATTTTGCTAGTCACTGTTTCATTACTCACTGTTAATCATGTTCTGAAGTTACTGCTTGGGAAACTGCCCTAAATAAATGATTCATTAAAAAAAAAAAGTAGCATGTAGGATTTGATACTACCTATGGTCTTAAATGTCAATGGAACATCTTGCAAATATGCCTCATAGACAAGGCAAGACTGCATTTGAACAATCTCTTTGTTGGTTGGTGTGTTTTTTAAGACAGGGTCTCTCTGTGTAGCCCTGTTTGTCTGTAGACCAGGCTGGCCTTGAACTCACAGAGATCCAGCTATATCTGCCTCCCCATGTGCTGGGATTAAAAGCTTGCACCATCACAGCCTGACTTGGACAACCTAGTTTTATGTCTTTGGTATAAAGAGGACGTAAACTTCAGGCCAATCCAACAAAAAGCGGGCTTTGCAAAAGGTCTGTGATCCCTAGCGGAGGAGAGACATAAGGAGAAAGGAAAAACCAAAGCGACACCTGCCTGAAATCGCCAGGGTTTTACTGACACTGGAATTTCAGCTAACCTCAGGGCAAAGCCCGGGGCTGTCGGGATAACCAACAGATGCGAGCCACAACTAACATTCATTGAAATTCCAATGAAAGCAAAGCCTGGCACATTTAGACACAGGCACCCAAACACTAGCTTCACCTTCCTTTGCAAACTCTGGTCACAGAGACATCTTTCTAAAATGTACTTTTAACATCATTATTCATCTACAACCATGTTTCTCAAACAGTGGAGTCCAACAAAACCACCGTATAGAGCTTGTAAAAAAAAAAAAAAGTCGGTTCCAGGCCTGACCTAGTGACTCAGAGTCTTTAGCTGTGATGCCCAGTTCTCCTTGAGAGAAGCTCATGTGAGTATCTCTTCACTAACTGTGACTGGAAATAACAGATTTCCAAAATCAGGTATTAATTATCACAAACCAAGGCTGACCAAACTGAGCTCTTAGAAACAAGAAACGTGATTAATTCACATCTGCAATTTCTTTGTATGAGCAGAATTATTTTTTCATTTTGCTCCTTCTCCCTCACAATGGCTACCTACTTTGACACACAAGCACACGCACACACGTTGCACGCGCATACACGTTGCACGCCACACACCAGGCTCCTGGGGTCTCTCGCTAAGAGCAGGGGCTGCTTGTCACACATACTTGACCTGCATGGAGCATACTCAACAGTCCTTGTTCCATCCTGAAGAAAGCAAGTTCCGACAGGCTCTCTCTCCTGCTTCATCTCAGTCCTCCAGTGGTACAATGGAGCGCAGGCCTAAAATTCAAAGGGTTATTAGTCCATTACACAAGGATCCTCTGAAAAACTAATAATCCTGCTATCTATGCTACCTCAGACCACAAGAGCACTAAGCAATGAAAAACTCAAACCCAGTCTTCTCCCTCATCACAGGAGCAAATACAGGTTGTAAAGGAAGTGGGGGGTTTTGTCTGTTTGTTTTTCAGACTCTTCTCTCACTTCGAAGCCTTTTCAGCAAAGTCAGGAGTAGACTTTTCTGAAGACCATCCTTGTAGTCCACATTTTGTGTTTCCAGCAGGCAGCAAAGCTCTTGTTTCGAGTACCACTATTTCCAGGTGCTGTGAGCTGAGCTGAAGGTCACAGATTGAGTCAACTTTTGGAAGAAATCACATCCTCATGCTTGTAGAAGATACCCCCATGTTACACAGCAAGCAGTAAGAGCAGCAAAAATACCCTGCAGGGCTTCTCCTCTGTACTTTCCAAATAATCTGTGAACTTTCCAAAGGTCTCACACCATGTAGAAGCCGTAAAATAATGAATGTTTTAATGGCACGTAGAACTTGCAAAAATTAACAATTTAAGTTGCTAGAAGAAAGCTCATATTTCTAAAATAACTTTTTAAGAGAAACCCTGACCTGTTTCCTATCCACTCTGATGAAACTAAGCAGGAGCCGTTACTTCTCTGCGTGTCCCTGACTGCCCAGGGTGGACAAGCAGCATTTTCTGCTTGGTTTTGCTTCATATATCTTTCTCCCCCCGACACCCCTTCCCACATCAGCTCTAAGGCCTATCATGTGACATGCCCTCTTTAAAAACACAGTAGCAGAAACGTTACGGGAAAATGTTCTTGATTTAATCCCAGGTGTGGGATATGGGACTGCTTCAGACTGTCCACAGCAGCAAACTGTGCTTTGCCTTGTGCTCGGGCAGCGGCGCGACTTTGCCAGCTGCACACAGTTTACATTTGGAATTCTGGGGGGCTCTTGAGAGGGTATTTAAACGCCAGTGCCCTAAGAGAGGTGTGTTTGCTGTTTGCTCCTGTTGTGTTTGCTGGTTGGTGATATCCTGCCAAGGAAGATCAAATTTGCCCCAAAGAACTCTATGTCCCTAATCAGCAGGAAGTAGTCTAATGATATTGACACCCCCTTCCCTTCTCATCTTTCTCCTCTACTTAGTGTTGGGGTGAGGGAGGGGTGGTATACAGAGATAGGAAAAAGAATCCAAAGAAGTAGCCAAAAGTCCGGCTACGGTCCTTGAATGTCCTGAAACCTCAACTCTTTAACAGATGTTTCCCTAATAATTCTTCATCATCATATTACAAACTGATAAGTAAAAATAAAATAATTAAAGAGGAATCTCTGAGGAAATGAAATTAAAAATGAACACTGAATGAAAGGAGATGGCTGAATAAAAATTAACAAAACACTCTCTAAGTAGAAGGCGCATAAACACTAGGTACTGACTGAAATGACCTGGTATATGAAAGAAATAAACCCACAGACACGCGTCATTGGCGTATTTATGACAGACAGAGGTAAAACAGGAACACAACTTATACCCTGTGCTGGCTAACTTTTATGTCAACTTGACACAGGCTAGCGTCATTTTGGAAGCAAAAACATTAACTAAAAAAAAAATGCTTTCACCAAATTAGCATGTGGGGCATTTTAATTGTCTATTGCTGTGGGAGGTCACCCCTGGGCTGTGGTCCGGAGTGCTATGAGAAATCAGGCTGAGAAGCCATCAGACACAACCCAGGAAGCAGCACTCCTCCACGGTCTCCGCTTCGACTCCTGCATCTCGCGCTCTGCCTCGGGTCATAGACTATAACGGGGAACTGTGACCGAAAGAAATCTCCTCCTGATGCTGCGTTTGGTCATGGTGTTTTATCGCAGCAACATAACCCCTAACTACAAAAAAAAAAAAGCCTGATTGTAGTGATACTTGTATGCCAGTTTGGTTAAACTCAGAGATAGAAAGCCACTTGTTTTCATCAAGACAGGGAAATGCTGAGGCCTCTGAGACCTGCTATGCAGAACAGGTGGTACCTGGGGCGTGAGAGGAGCATTGGATCGGTGGTGGGTCACTGCAGGGCAGGTAACAAAATGGAGATCTAGCAACAGGTGCATTTGGGAGGTGGATATATTTTGATAGGAATCACTAATAGAGTGGGAGAAGTCACGCCTCTCAGCAAATTGGAGAAGTCATTCAAGGATAAGCTACTTCTGCTGTCTGTTCATGCTCTTTGATAGAGGGTGAAAAGAATCCCACTTTGACTATATTCATTCAGAGTATTCCGTCAGTCAGACAAATAAGTGATGCCACCATCACTGCAGCCCCTCTTGGGGGAGCTCTTCATTTATAAACCCTCTCAAGAGTCCCCAAAATTCCAAAAGTCATGCACTTGCAGAAACTATCTGCAGCTGGCAAAATCAGGCCCCTGCTAGAGCACGGGGGAAATCATAATCAGCTGCTGTGGACAGTCTGAAGTAGCCTCACCCACACCTGGGATTAAAACAGAAACCAATATTCCCATAACATTTCTGTGTTTTTAAAGAAACCAAAAATTCTCACTACAAGCTTGTTTCAAAAGGGGGACTGGGAGACTTAAAAAGTGTGTAGGGAGGAGGGAGAGTTGCAGAAATGGCTCAGAGAAGGCTCACAATTTAGGGGCACTGGCTGCTCTTCCAGAGGACCCAGGATAAGTCCCTGCCCTCCACATGGCCGCTCACAACTGTCTCTAACTGCAGAAACAGGGGATCTGATGCCTTCTTCTGGCCTCAGTTAGTACTGCGCGCATGTAGAGTGCAGAGACAGACGAGCTGGCAAAGCACCCATACACAGAAAATAAAACTGTTCTAATTTTTCTTCAAGGTGTATGCGCTGGAAGGCAGCACTACGATGGGCAAGCATGTGGTGGAGAGATGATAGAGAAATGGCATGGATTTGTACACAAAGAGAGGCAGAACTGGAGAGGCAAGGGCAGTGAGGAACAGCCGGATGTGAGTAGCCTGCACTGGCCATGCTGATGTCCTGCCCATGCTGCCGTCAAGGGCCATGTCTGGGACCGTGGCCCTACTGCAGCCGGGGTCTGTGTGGTGCGGATGTCCCAGCTCATATTACCACCAAAGGCCGTGCAGGCATGTTGATGTCTGAGGGCTGCGCTGAGCAGCCCCCTCACCCCTCGCCTGCCACTGCAGGATGGCACCAGTGGTGACATGGGCGCCGCAGACCTGGGCAGAGCCGGCAGGCTGACCAGCTCAGCTACCGTCCAGGCCCATATTGAGGGATTTGAGATGGCCTACACTAAAATCTACCCCAACTATGAGCTGCTGGAGAGTGTGGAGGGACTGGTCCTTCAGAGCCAAATCTATCGGATCTCTGTGACCCAGGGCAACACAAGATATCCAAGAGGAGTCTCGGTGATGGTCCAGCATTGGTGACGTAGCCCGAGGCCTGGAAGCAGATCAAGGCTCATTACAATGAACATTTGCAAGTAAAGCTGTTTGGACAAGAGGGTGGGTAGTCTGTGGGACACATCACCGCACACTGCAGCTTCCACGGAGAGATTTTTTTTTTAATTTTTAATTTTCTTTTGCAGGGGAGGTTACAAGCGTGGAGGGCAGATATGGAAAGACTGGGAAATGAGTGGCACTGAGGTATATGATGTGAAATTCATAAAGAATCAATAAAGAATTATGCAAATAATGAATAATTAGGTGGCGGCGGGGGGGGGGGGGGGAAGACAGGAGCTGTCTTTTCTCAGTGGTGCCAGGGGACAAGAAAGATAAGAACTAAGTAGCCATTAAGAAAATAAAACATCATGGCAACATACATTTCTTTAAAAAATGATGTAGCAGTAAAATTTCAATAATCTTTAAGTCAGAGTGGCCTGGTCTTGCTTCCTCATGCCTGTCTCAGGTTGCTGGGAGGAGAACGTTAGGAAAGGAGAAGGTTCATGTTAAAAGAATATTTTAAACAACTGTGTGAGTAGAGGAAGAGGGCAGAAGGAACGACTAGGGGGTCGTTTAGAGTTTTGTTTTGTTTTAAGTGAAAGCATTTGATTAGCCAAAGGCATTTTATTCCCAAACATGACAGACAGAAACTGACAGGGACTACCAAATGGAACAGGAAGAAATGAAGAGTGCGGGCTGGAGGGCAGCAGCAGCCTGGTCTCGGGAGGGAAGAGTCAGAGCATGCCTAGAGAGACAGCCTTTGATCAGAGCTCTGATTTCATTATGCCTTAAACCACTGGCCAGACCAAATCTTACTACCAACTTGACCATACACAACTTCCTGTGCCCCCCATAAACGGGCCCCACTCACCTGAGGTAGAATCTAAGGACTTACCAAGATTTTGTCCTGCTTTGACCTCACAGAGGCTCCAAACCACTGGTGGGACTTGAACTCCAGTGGGTCATCTTTGGCAAAATCTCGATTACCTAGAAAGGAATGTTGTGAGTGGTCAGAAACAAGATAGACCGCTCCTCGTACAAGAGAATTCATTCTGTCCAGCCAGGTTTAGAACAGTGTACCTTTGGGCGTGGGCGCACATGCCCTTAGTCCTAGCACTTGGGAGGCAGAGGCAAATGGATCTCTGTGAGTTCAAGGCCAACCTGGTCTACATAGTGAGTTCTAGGATGGCCAGAGCTGCATAGCGAGCCCCTGTCTTAAAAAAAACAAAACAAGACAAAAAGTGTTGTCCCTTCGATAAGTCAAACACTTTGACCACATTGCAGTTGCTTGTGTCTTTTACATAGCCCAGGAACGTTAGTTGGTCATAAAAGTGTGGTGGGCCATAGAGATGGCTCGGAGCTTGCTGCTCTTGCAGATAACTGGGCCCCAGGACCCATTTGGCAGCCTACGACTGTGTGTAACTACAGTCCCAGGACACCCTTTTCTGATGTCCCTGCACATACATGGTGCACAGACACACATACAGGAAAAACACTCATACACATATTATTAAACCCAAATCTTTAAGAAAAAGGAAAAAAAGGAAGAAAGAAAGGAAATTCATGTAAGTTTCTCAGGTTTGCTATTCAGTTACCATACCACAGATGTGGGAAAGTGATTGTAAGCCAGGCTTTCCAGATAAATTCTTTTAATTGTTAAATAATTATAACTGTGTGTTCCCAGGCATTCCTGCCATAACATGAAGACATGCATGAATATCAAAGCACATGAATTTCTTAGGAATGGCAAGGGATGGCAAAATAAAGCTAAATGTATTAAGATGGGCCTGCAAGCCACAAAGAAATGACTTCTGCTAATATTTTGGCTTCTATCCTAAAGAATGCTTCCATGAACACAAAGCATATACTTTCATCCACAAATATCTAAGATACACTAAAAGTAAAAATGCTCATGCCCCGTTTTTCCTCCAAGCAATCATCAGGAAAGGTAGATCTCCGGTATAACCAGGGGAGGCAGATCTCCAGTATCAATCACCTCGAGTGTTTTATAGCACCCGTTCCACAGCCACATCCTAAACTCGGCGAACCTTCTGTATCTCCTGCTGCAGAGCTCTCTGGGGCTAATTTATAAAGCCTTTGTACCCCTCAGCCACATCTCTGTGTTCTTCCAGTACGCTCCCGAATCTCAACAAACCATGCCGCCACGGACAAGGACACAGGTCCATGGCTACATTAAGGTGACAAATCCTCTAAACGAACACATACTAACAACTATTATTCTGTGGACATACTTCTACCCAAGCCCCAAGATATGCTCCTGTTGGTACCTAAGCCTTCCCTTACACCAGTCTTCAGTCCAATGAACTCGGTAGTCTCATTTCTACACACATACCTGGAACACTTCCTTCCTGTCCCATAAAATTCTGACATGAAGTGATTGGCCTGCTCTATGATCACCTCCCCCTGATGGGGGAGCAGCCTTACCAGGCCACAGAGGAAGAAAATGCAGCCACTCCTGATGAGACCTGCTAGACCAGGATCAGAAGAAAGGAAAAGAAGACCTCTCCCATCAGTGGACTTGGGGAGGGGCATGGGTGCAGAAGGGGGAGGAAGGGAGGGATTGGGACGGGAGGAGGGAGGGAACAACAGGGGTATATAAGGTGAATAAAGTGTAACTAATAAAAACTTTAATAAAAAACAAACAAAACAAAAACAAAAAAATTCTAATGATGACATCCACTGAAAACTCAGGTGATATCCATTCATGACCTAATGCACGTTGCCATGGTTTCTTAATGGATACATGTATCTAATATAATACAATCATGAGAACCTATGGGTACACTGTACAATACCATCAAAAGAACACCTTCTAGACCAGGAGTTCTCAACCTTCCTAAGGCTGCAGAGAGTTCCTTATGTTATGGTAACTCCTAACTGTAAAATTCTTTTTGTTGCTACTTCATTATTGTAATTTTTGCCACTGTTATGAATCATAATGTGAATATCTGTGCTTTCTGGTGGTCTTCTGTAGGCACAATGTCACTGTGCACTGTATAAAGATTCAAACGCTGATTCCTGTGCCCCTCATATCTGGCTGCAATCCTTGCTCTGAGAATCTCCAGTTTAAACACTGTCCCTGATATGTCAATAAAGCAGCTTAACAGCCAATCACTGAGCAGAGGAAAGAATAGGCCTGACTTCTGCCAGCCAGGGGAGGAGAACAGAGTGAAAGGAAGTGGGGACTGAGCCACCAGGAAAGGTCCAGGAGACATCAGGAGAGAGCAGGTAGAGCACAGAAAGCCATAAAAAAGCAGGCATATCAGGGATTTACACTGGGAGGAAGCCAGACTTGGAGGGTTAAAAATAGATGAATACTGTTCAGTTCTTTTGCCGTAAAGCATGTTAAATACGGATAATAGTCCAGCCTCAATTATTTGGGTGCAAGCTGGGTTAAGAAAGAAACTGCCATACAATTTTTAAACCACCACTAACAGTCTTAGGCGACCCCTGCATAAGGGTCATTGGGAGCCTCCTACCCTCAAAGCAGTTCACGACCCACAGGTTGAGAACCATTGCACATCCTACTCTTTCAGGACCTCTGAGGGTACTGGCACACACATGGCACATACCCACTCACAGAATTCAAAAACACAATTAAAAGTAAAAAAAAAAAAAAAAAAAAAAACCAAAAACACAGCTTTGAAGACAGTATAGAAACATAATAACACAGTATAGAAAATACCTCCTCCTCCACCTTTCTAAGTCCAGAGCCATCCACTATCCCGGGGCACAGATCCTTCTAGCAGACTACCTCAGTGGGTTCCTGGAACACACCTTCCTCTGACTCCAAGGCCCTCTCCCTTGGAACTGGGGACTCTACAGCATCAGTCCTGACCGCCTGGAAGAGCAGTGGCTGGACTACTTCCTGAGCCTGCAGGCAGAGCCCAGCACAGACGTGGTACCGGACAGCTGGTGTCCTCTGCCTTACCCTACCAGGCAGAGAGCTCACCCAAGTAACAAGTCACCTACGGAACACTGAGGACATCTGCCTGTTGTGGAAGCACTCCTTATTGGTGGGGAGGAACACATGCTCAGGTCTGTGCTTTTTGGAAAGCAGATCTGCTTTTGAGGAAGGAAGACCTTAGAATTTGGAAGCTGTCACAAACATCGTGAGGAGAGATGGGGAGGGATGGGGACCTTTGATCTCCTGTATAGCGCTCAGCACAACCCCTGGGCTACTCCTGTGACCACTGCCCTGGCTGGTACCAGCTTGAATTCGCTGGGTTCTACAGTCCGCCCAAACACACCCAGAGTGTCTGCAGCCCTTCTTCTGGATGTCAGTGGGCTGTCCACTGCCGAGTGAGGGTGACCAAGCCACAGCAGCCTTCCTCGGGACTCTGACCGCCCGGATGTCAGGGGCAGCATCCCCCAGCATGCTGTGCGTGTGTGGAGCACCAGCCCAGGGGGGAAGAGCAAGCACCCTACAGCCCTGACACCAGAGGAGGAACAGTCCCTGCAAGCCCAAGTGAGAACCAGGGCCACGCTGGCAACTGGGACCCTGGTGAAGAACTGCCTTTTCCCCCACTGGAGCACTTCAAGTATCCTCAGCACTCACTTCCTCTTCACAAATGAATCCTACAATGAAAAGGGAGGTAGCCCTTCCTCCTCTGGCCTTTCCCCTCTGCTTGCTTGCTTTTGGGGTTTCTCCGGTTTTTTCCCCCCAAGATGCAGACGACTCCATGCAGCTCACTGTGGGATGGGAGGTACTTACTGAGGCGGACAAGATCCTGATGGGACAGGCCGCAGTTTGTCCCCAAGTGTCTGCGTTCCTGTTGTGACGTTTAAAATATTTTGTAGGATTGTTAAAAAGACAGAAAGAGAAAATTCTTTTGTTTGCTTGCTTTGTTGTTGTTTTTCAAGCCAGGGTTTCTCTGTGTAGCCCTGGGTGTCCTTGGACTAGCTCTGTAGACCAGGGAGGGTGACCTCGAACTCAAGAGATCTGCCTGCCTCTAGCTCCCTGGATGCTAGGATTAAAGGTGTGCATCACCACCATCCTAAAATAAACAAAAGAAAATACCTCCTGCCATAATGACTCTCAGGGATCTGTCTCTGTGGATACTGGGACTAATGTAAGCTAGAAAAGGACGCAGAAAATACATGTAAGATATATATATAGATATACAGATATATATAGATATATAGATATAGATATATAGATATATATATAGTTCCATGCTTGTCAGCAGTGTAAAATCCATAGTTCTTCTCATGAGAAACTATTTACCACTTAGTGAGAACAAATCAACACTCATCAAAGCAGGGGTGGGGGGGGGTGGATGAGGGGGAAGTTCTGTTTTGCTTTTTGTTTGTTTTTTGCATCAGATGTGGGTATTGTTTTTTTGTTGTTTTGTTTTGATGAAAGCAGAAACTGTAAAAACTAAGATAGGCATGGTTGTACAAGCCTGTAATCCTAGCACTCAGGACACTAATGCAGGTAAACCATGAATGTGAGGCTTGTCTGTTTAGCCTAATAGCAAGTAGAACCCCTGTCTTTAACATACATATATACATACATACATACATACATACTAGAAGGCTTGGTTTCCTTACGAAAATGGTTCTCAACCTTTCTAATGTTACAACTCTTTAATACAGTTCCTCATGTTGTGGTGAACCCCAACCATAAAATAATTCACTGCTACTTCATAGCTATAATTTTGCTACAGTTATGAATTATAAATTCCCTGGATACAGAGGTTTGCCCAAAGGGTCGAGACCCACAGATTGAGAACCACTGCCCTAGGAAAAGCAGGACTACTCGGAGGGCCACTTATTTCAAAAATGACCTTCAGCTTCTCTAAAACTTACAGATGTTCGGAATCAATAACCATGCCCTAAGCACCACGTGATTGGTTTGTTTTCAGTTACACAGATGGAGAGACGGTGGAGAGGGTTAAAGCACTGGCCATTGTTCCAGAAGACCCCAGTTCGATTTCCAGCACCCACATGGCGGGACTCAACCATCTGTATCTCTTATTCCAGGGCATCCAAGGCCCTCTTCTGACTTCCACAGGCACTGCACGTATGATGTATGTTAAACACGCAGCCAAAACACTCACGCACATAAAATAAATACAAATAAATCTTTGCAAACGCTCCAGTTACATCACTAAACACAGCTGATACAATGCACTGATACAATGCACTGGCCTACAGCTGATACAATGCACTGGCCTACAGTCACCCCCAAAGTCATAATCATAAAAATACCCAGACACACACCATCTACTGCTCAGCAGTCACAACCTCAAATCGCCGCTCTTTCAAGAAGCTTGCTCTAAAGGAAGTTTGTCTTCATGCATCAGAATTTTCTCTGCAGAGCCCAAGTCTTAAAATACTAGATCCCACATCAGACAGTGGCTTCACTGAAAGGAAGTGTGAATAGAGTGGGCGGGAGAGAGCACGGGAAGGCTGCTCTCCAAACAAACCCACAAGCAGCTCATTCAGGACCCGGCAGGGGCTGGCAGCCGTTCTGGAACTCACGGGGAAGTAAATATTTTGAGTCACAGCCCTGAAGTCACCATTGTGGGTATGCTGGAACCCCCAGGCTGCTGGACTCAGTTGACACTTTTTTTTTCCTTAAGTTTCAAGACAGGGTTTCTCTGTGTAGCCCTGGCTGTCCTGGACTCGATTTGTAGACCAGGCTGGCCTTGAACTCACACAGATCGGCCTGCCTCTGCCTCCCCAAGTCCTAGTATTGCAGGCAGGCACCACCACACCTGGCTGTTTGAGTTGCCACTCTTAAAAAGGAAATAAAACACAGAACAGGGATTCCAGGACTGGAGAAAATGCTTTTTGTTTTTTGGTTGGTTTTGGGTTTTGGCTTTTACCTCAAACACCTCAAGACTGCAAAGATTTCTGCCCATAATTACAAAATGTGTTGGACTGGCTCACATTAGCCAGATAAACTACAGAGGAGGACCAGGCAGAGTGGCATGCCTTTAATGCCAGTCAGGTCTAGAAATCGAGTTCCAGGCCAGTCAGGGTGACACAGAGAAACCCTGCCTCAATGAATACATACATACATACATACATACATACATACATACATACATAGAGGAAATGAGTAAATGAATAAAATATAATAAGGAGGCAAATCACTAGAGTCTTGAAAATTAAATACCCATTTTTGTGTCAAGTTTACAAAGTTTGTTTTTTGCACCTTACCGAATTCGGTAAGGAAATGCTTAAGGACAGAAGCCGTGACAAGCACACTGTCACAGCCTTCTCCTGAGTACCCCACACTTCCTCCCTTGGTCTCTTCTTTCCAACATAGTCCACAAGCTACTGCCAGACATTCCGCACTCAGCTTCCTGGAAAACTAAAATGCATTAACATAATGCTGAATTTTAAGACAAGATTTCCTGTTACTATAAAGCTAAGTGTTTCATCTCTTGTACTTGTGACTAAAGGACATCTTCTGGAACAAGATTATGCCACTATTTTTAAAAAGAGAAACGCTGAAATGCTAAGAAGAAATGAAGAAATAAAAGAGTAAACTTTTATTTAGAATTAAATGTGTTTTTAGTCATTTAGCTTCTACTCTTTAGCATGGCTTCTATGAATAACGAGATGATTTAGGTTTCTAGGGAAATTGTTGGGTTTTGTGCTAAAATAAGTTATGAAAACACTGTCATCCCACATTAATCCTTGAGTAAAACAAACAATTCCAAAACCAAAAAAAAACCTCCCAACAGAAGTTATTATTGATGTGAAACTTCAGAGGTCAGAGGAAGAAATCTCTTGCTCAATAATTAAATCCTCTGTGTAAATGCTAGGAGTGTAACTGTAACTGAGACACAGGCCCTTACTGTCCATGGAGAATCACAGATGCCAGAGCAACGGCTGTGACGTCTGTCCTGTTGACCATTGTGGCTGAGTCAGCTGACCTAGGTGGTAGTGTCCCTCCAAAAGCCACAAGCTGATACTAATTTCCACTAGCCGGAAACACCATTTACCTTAAGATAGCAATCCTCTACAGATAAACAAGAGTCAGCAGAGCACACCCGGAAGAAGCTGGCTGAAGCTCATTTTCTGGGTACCAGCATTGTTTATTTATAGTTGTTCAGACTACCCCCTTCATCCCACGAGGAGCTTCTACGGGAACACAGCACAAAGAGCACAGGCCTGTGAGACTGCACTGCCCTCGCCCTCTCAAAGCTGGATTGTTTCCTCCTAGTGTCGGGGAGGAAGTGATCTGAAAGCTTCGAACAGCTTCAAACAAAATCCCTTTACTGGAGACTTAAAAAGAAAGAAATAAAATCAACCCCAGTCCTGAAGGAATGGGTGTAAGCCGGATCAAACTGTGAGAAGAAGGGCTGAACGGGACCAAGCAAAACTGGTTTGTCGAAGGTTGCAGATATTAAATAAAATACCATTAGCTATATGTTAGTTAATCATTACTAAAAGAACTGGATACATTATTTATTCCAATGGTGCTTACCAGACCTCCAATCACATAATTCTGAAGCAGTAGTTGATTGATTTTTTTTTCAGGAGATTTGTGTTCTTTAAAGAGAAATCTATGGCCTAAATTCTTGTTGCAGCAAAGAAAGGTTATGCTTCGTTTGTTTGAAGTTTGTAATTTGTAAGTTTGTGATTTGTCAGTGTACAATCCAGGCCTCTCTCTGAGGAACAGAAAAACTCACTAAGTGGAGGAAGTTAAACCTGCAGGAAGCTCTGAGTCTACCCAAGTATTTTAGTTTCAGTGAGCTGGATATGTATGGGACAAGGCAGCCATTTAAAGAAAAAAAAATTTTTATTTATTACAATTTATTCATTTTTTATCCCAGCTGTAGTCTCCTCCCTCTTCTCCTCCTATGCCCCTTCCCCAGTCCACCAATAGAGGAGCTCCTCCTCCCCACTCTCTCTGACCCTAGCCTATCAGGTCTCATCAGGATTTGCTATTTAAAGCAAAGCCTAGGAATGTGTGGGGAAATAGGTCCACAGCATTCTTTGAGGGGAGAGCCTGCATGGCTGGGCCTGTCTGATGCCTGCAGCTGAAACCATCTAGAAACAAGCTTGATGGTTGCGGCAGCAGATGTCAGGATGGACAGAAGAGGACTCCTACACCTGGCCTTCTCTGGGATGAAGTTAGAGCTTTCTTCTGCTTTTAAAAGGCCTGATTTTTTTTTTTTTTGAAAGCTTGAAGCCAAACCTGTATTTCCAGGAAAAAGGCATGTCTCCCTTCCCTGCTCTCAAGGGAGCAGGCCTGTGTTACCTATGCACCTATGTGTGGGTGTGCATGCCCGTGCCTATGTACACAGAGGCCAGAGAACTGGTTTTCTCCTTTATCACTCTCTGCCCTGTTGCCTTGAGACAGGGTCTCTCACTGGACATGCTCACTGGCAGTCAGCATGCCCCAGTGACCCTCCTGTCTGTGCCACCACAGGGCTTGAGAAAGGCACATGAGGCCACGTCCAGATGGAAAGATAAAACTGGGCAGTAATGAGTATGTTACTAACATCTGCTTCCTTGGAAAAGAAAAGCACGTGGCCATGAGAGGGTTTTCCCAAAAGTCACAATGACAGAGACTAAACTGTAAAGCAAGACATAATTCACTTAAGAGCCACAATTATCTGTTTCTCTTTCTTTTCTCATAATTCCCTTTTCACGATTATTCTTTACCCAGTTTTAGTAAGGGACTGTTGTAAACGGTCCTTTCTTCCCCAGTATTGCGCTATGCTATCTATAAAGGGAATTTATAGGCGTGAACTCCTTAGATCTACATGACAGCTCTGCTTTCTCCAACAAACTGGGAAACTGATACTAGCAAATGTAAATCACGTTCCCAAGATCACCCGCTAAGTATCAGAGCCTGAATCCAGCCTTCTAGGTCAAGTTCGCATTCCAAATTACCACAGCTGCCAACAGAAAAGGAACAAGAGAAGGAGCAAAGCCCATTCATATAAACACAGCTCTTGCCGGAAGGGGCTTTCGGCATAACCAATATCAAGTTTTAAAACTTATAAAGAGACTCCGCTGGCCAACAGAGTATCAACACTGCACCTATGTCCTACTTCCCGGAATCTTCCCACTGAATATGGAAAGTCACATGCCACTGAAGACTTGACCGCTGGAAGCAACCAACCACAGAATCCTGGACTGTCTGAGTGTAACCAGGAGGAGGCAGGAAATGGGCCGCAGAGGGAGGTGATCCACAGGCTGGCCTTAGCTGAAGGATGGGACCACAAGCTCCTGCTTCCCCCTATTGGCTCCTTGAGAAATGCAGGGATGCTCTCTTGACCTTCCTCCAGTGGGATCCGTTTCTGGTATCTAACTTCCAGGACTAAGCATAACAAACCTGTGTTGTTTAAAGGCAGGTGAGGCTGAAGGGGAAGCTCAGTGGCCATGTTTTCCACACACAAGGTCCTAAATTCAATCCCCAGCAACAAGAAAGAAAGAAACCGGGCTTGAAACAACTTATGACAGCAGCAATAGGAAACTAATACTGGCTAGAACACGAAACAGAAGTAACAGACTACATCAGCCTGCTGTGTGGACAGTCTCACATACATCCACACAGTGCACTGCACAGACAGATATGTCCCACGTGCATGCCCACAGAGATCGGAAGAACGCACCAGATGTCCTGAACTGTAGTCACAGATGGTTGTAATCCATCGTGTGGGTGCTAAGAAACAAACCCCAGACCTCTGCAAGAACAGCGAGTGCTCCTAACTGCTGAATCCTCTCTCCAACCTCTCCCCAAGCTTTTAACAAATAGATAAGAATACACCAACAAAATGTTTATGAGTCTGAACATTTTATTCCAATGTTGTAAACATAAAATTTGAATTATCTCTTGTCTTCCTTAGAATATCTTTTTTTAATTGCCACCACCTCGACTGACATTGAAAACTGTTCGAAAAATAAAATTATCCTGTTATCAGTAGCACAATATATTTTTCTAATACATTTTAGATAAAAAAAAATCTTTGATGACTTTTTTTAAGTCACCTAAATCTATTTGAATACTCAAGACGATTCGTCATCTATTTTTGCATCACACCAGGCATGGGGTACACTGCTGATTAGAGAGATAAGCTCTCTAGGTCTGTGAGTCATGCCTCACAGAGAAAAAGCAGAACTCACCACTGCTCTTGAGAGCTCCCTCTTCCCAGAGAAGACATAAACTTATCTTAATAGATTTTTCCCAAAATATTTCCGTATTGACACTGTCCACTTAAGCTGAAAGACACCCAGAATGATAGAGACGCACAGAACGGCTGCAGCAGAGCACACACAAGTCACTTACACGGAGAGGTTCCCTGTGATGTGGGGTGAGGATATCGCCAAGATGGTTTTTTTTTTTTATTTTTGGAGTGTGTGTGTTGGGGGGGGGGGTTGTTTCAAGATAGGGTTTCTCTGTGTAGCCTTGGCTGTCCTGGTCTTGCTTTGTAGACCAGGCTGGCCTCAAACTCACAGCGATCCAACTGCCTCTGCCTCCCTAGGCGCTGGAATTATAGGCGTGGGCCACAGCGCCTGGCTCAAGATGCTTTTTTAAGGAGACTTACTTACTTTTACCCATGTGTGTGAGTGTTTTGCCTACACACATGTATGGTACCATGTGCACAACTGGTGCCTTTGGAGGCCAGAAGAAGGCACTGCATCCCCCAGAAATGGTGTTCCAAATGCTTGTAAGCTGACAAGTGGGTCTTAGGAACTGGACCCCAGCCCTCTGCAAGAGCAGCCAGTGCTCTTAAACACTGAGCCATCTCTCTGGCCCTGCTGCTACATTAAGACAAAAACAAGGCAAGAAGGAACAACCGGGCCAGGTGAGGTACCACCACCCTTTAACCACTGCTTTCAGGAGGCAGAGGCAGGCAGATCTCTGTGAGTTCAAAACCAGCCCTGTCTGAATAAGACACTCCAGGCTCATCAAGGATACACAATGAGACCCTGTCTCCAGGACAAAACAAGCAACCAAATGGCGTAAATGAAGAGAACGGACAGCAGCATCGAGGCTTACCTGTTGAATCAAATTCGATGGGCTGGCATCGACGCCTGGAAGAGCAGTCGCACTTGAGAACCTGTCCTCCTTCAACAATCCCGGGCTGGGTTGTGTTTGCCTTTGGGGCGCCCACCAGGAGAAACATCCTGCTGAGACACAAAAGGGCGGTGATATTCCAAAGCATGGGATTTATACTATGATTTACAAACATTCCTTTGATACTACCCACAAATACTTTTAAAATCTATTTCGGCTGGCATAATTTCCCCATTATAAGATAATTCCTGTTGCATTCACTTAAAAAAAAGTACATTATCAAAAGTGTATATGTTGATTTTTTTAGATCTATTTATTTTATATGTATGCATATTTTTCCTATGTTTATGTCTCTGTACAATATTCATGCCTGGACCCTAAGGAGTTCAGAAGAGCATGTTTGTTGGATGCCCTGAAGCTGAAGTAATGGGGTTTGTGAGTTTCTTGGGTGCTGGGAATTGAACCTGAGTTCTCTAAACGACCAGCCAGTGCCCTTAACCACTGGGCCTTCTCTCCAACCCCAAACTGTACATTTTAAATGCCCAGTGAGAGAGCAAAGGTCCTTGTTGCCAAGTCTGAAGGCCTGAGTCCAATTCCCAGAAGGTATATGGTAGAGGAAAGTTGACTCCTTAAAGCTGTCCTCTGACCTCGGGCATGTTCGCAGTAGTCCTATACGCACAGACACACACACACTTTTTTCCCCTAGTTCCCCCCAAGGTCCCAGCATACCACTGGGGTGGACTTAAAGAGATGCCTCTGGCTCTGCCTCCAGTCACCGAGATTAAAAGCATGCACATGACACCTGGTAAAGTTTTTTTTTTCTATTCATTCAAAAATAATGTGGAAATGCTTGAACATATTTGCTACATCAGTCTCCGTTCTGGCACTACAGATGCCTGCTCTAGACACTGCCCTCTCCACAGGAAACCAAGCTGACAAACAAATCACCCAACATTACTATGCAGAACACAAACAACTGAAGAAGAGAGAAGATTTCTTGGAAATAAGGAGGGTGGGCCCTCCTTAGATAAAAGAAAATTAAGCTTCAAGGAACAGAGGGAAAGGCTCCCTTTAGGTAAAGGGAACTCTCTCCAGGAAGGTATCACAGAAGAAGCCGGAAGAAGACCTTTCTGAGATTAAAGAGCTCAGGGAAATGCGCCCTGCAGATGGAACAGTGAATGGAGAGGAACTTCCTAAGAAGAGAGTGCTTGGAGGCTGCTGTTGAAGGAGGGGAAGGGGCTGAAGAGGTGGGTGGAGCATCCTAAGCTCCATACAGACCCTGGGTGGGCGAGAAGAGGCAAGGGGTAAGGTTAAGCCAGGAGAGCAGGTCCGGAGTGGCTCCGCATAGCCCGGGAGCCTGAAGAGCTAAGTCATGAAGGGTCTTTCAGACATAGGAAAGGCATCAGTTTAAAACCTCAGGAAAGGTGCTGTTCTTGCCTTTGGAGAATTAAAGAAAAAGACAAAATGGATCAAAGCAAGCAAGCTCGGGGAGGGGGTGGTGACCTCTCTTAGCCAAAGGAGAAGGAGAAGGAGAAGGGAGAGATTTGCGAAGTACTAAGAGTAGACTGAGGAGAGAGAAACACCAAGACTCTGAACCTAGAAATGGGGAAGACAGAAAAACACCATCCAGTTCTTCACATTCGGGGGTGCTGGTCAAGCGCCTGGGGCAGAGGAAGGCAGAGCCCAGAAGAACATGAAGTTGGTTCTTAGTCTGTGCCGTTCCTATGTCTGTAGGACGCCTAATCAAGTCCAAACACCAAACACCAGAATGGAGATCTGTCCCCAGGATGAGTTCGGAGAGAAGACAGACAAAAAGTGAGCTCTGAGGGGCAAGGAAGGGGGCCTATTGTAAAAGAAACTGGCGTTATAAAGAAATCTGTCAAGAAACCGACAGATATAGTTTAGAGGTACCAAAAAGGGGCATTCAGAGAGACAGAGAGAGAGAGTCGGCACTAAAGAAATAATGTTTTCACCACTGTTTCACTTGGCCAAACAAGTCACTTAAATTCTGGCAAATTAAAAACCAGCGTGCATCTTAAATGCACAAATGGTAATTTTTAAAATTCTGTTTCAACCTCACTTGTTCTGGGGAGTAGTATTCACACCTCATCTAGATCAAACTGATGGCTGGGTATTTAAATATCCTTTACTGGAAAACTTGTCTTGAAACCCACACATTCAAAATGCAAATTAAACTCCACACCAAACCACACCCTGCTTGATAAATCTTTATGCAGTCATATTTGGCAGCAGTAAAATGTGCTGGTCTCTCCCCATCACAACGAAACGTATCTGACTAAGAAATCAGCTTTGTTTTCACTTAGCAGAAATTTTTCACAGGAAAAAAAAAGCTGAGTGTGAGATTTATATCACCTACAAGTTAAAAGAAACTGCTTGTCATTAAAATCCCATGTCTTTTCAGAACGTGTTCATTAACATGGGCAAAATAGAATATGCAATTTTTGCTGTAAATGTATAAATTTACAAAGACAAACTCAGTTGTAAATATATAAATTACATGTGTGTGTGTGTGTGTGTTTCTCACAATTAGATCGAAAGTCTGGATGAGCGAAGCGGCACCTGACTGGCATCACTGAAGCCCATGGCTGGATCTCTAGTGCCACAAAATCAGGTAAGGAGCACGGAGATGTAGCTCACTTGAGAGAGTACCTTGCCTAGCTTGCAACAATGAAGAAACAAAGCAGTCCTAAATTCAGTCTCTTGCACCACCTAAAATCAGGTGTAAGGGCACAGGCCTGTAATCACAGCATGCAGGACGCAGGAGGATCAGAAGTTCAAGGTCAGCCTTGGCTACACAGTGCTACATGCCAAGTCAGAACCAGCCCGAGTTCCAGGAAACCCTCTCTCAAAAAACATTTCAAACTGGGGTGAGGAGGGAATGGGAGATAGCATTAATGTCCATTTTTATCTAAAATTTTTCTAGTGCATTCTGAGAAAGAGAGTTCTTTGGGCAGATGTGCTGCTTTTCTCTTTTGGTTCTAATAAAACTTTATTTACACAGACAGGCCATTTGCAGACTTGGTCCACAGACTGTGTTTTTCCAATCAGTGGTTTCACCCATGGGTAACTGGGAAAAAAGCTCGGAGAGAGGAGAATGTAGCAGTCTGAATGAGAAAAGGCCCTCCTAAGCTCCGGTATTTTAACACTTTGACTCCGGTCAGTGGTGAAAATTGACACAGTTATGGAAACTTTAGTAGCAGTAAGTAGCCTTGGTGAAGGAAATACGAGGGATGGCACTTGAGAGTGTGGAGCTTTGCCCCACTTCAGCTCACTCTCTCTACTTTGAGTTTGTAGCTGGAAATGTGATGTGTCAGCTTATCACTGACAGACCCCTCTGCCATATGGACTGTGCCTCGGGAACCATAAGCCCAAGTAAACTGTCCCTTTTCTAGGTTGTTTCTGACCTTGGCGGCCGGTTTAACACAGCAACAGGAAGGTAACTACAGGAGAGTTCACTGCTGTCCTGCTGGGGAGCCCGCTCCTCCTCCCTCCCTGCAATGCTGTCAAGTCTAGGACACAGCCCTTCCCGAGCCTCCAGGCTCAGATGTGGTGACAGTGTCTAGTGCTTCCAGTGTTCGGCCCTTCTCTCTAACCATGTGAAGGCTGAAAGGAAAGCTTTGTGATCTGGAGAGGGAAAAGACTGTCCTAAGGGAGGCAGCCATCTGCTTCCTTGGGACTAGCTATGCATGTCTTTCTAAAGCCTGCACCTTGAGGAGGAAGTGGGTCCTTGCTGCGGAGTTCTTAGGGTGGTCATCAGAGCATGGGTGCCCAGCATGTGGAGATGGAGTGTCAAAGTCGGAACAGCTGGCTCCCAGTCCGCCTCAGCACCAACAAGCAACTCACTCCTAGATTGTCATTTGTGCATATCTTTTCAAAGCCTTCTGTAATTTTTCTTGTCAAAACTATTCATTACTTGTGAGGAAGTTCTTATTTGAGTATGGGGCTCTAATTCACCCTCCTGCCTGAGCAGGTAAGGACACATTCCTTAGCTATAGGTCTCTGTCCCACCGGTAAGTCGTTTCCAAAGCACTCCAATGCTTGGGTCACAGAAATCACACTCTCCTAATAATCCCACTTATTTAAATTAGCCTTAAAATGATTTCTTCATGTAACGATTCTATCTAATTTTGTACCTCAGATATCTTCTTGCCTTGGCAACGGTAAATAAAACAGAGGACGTGTTAGTTATTAGGGGACAGCCTCTGGCAAAGGCAGAAGAAAGGGCACAGTAGGAGAGGGCACTGAATCCAAATGTCACCACTGGCAGCCCACGTCTGAATGCCTGCGAGGAGCCCAGAAAGGAGGCTGCTGCTTTCATCAAACTGCCGCACATTACAGGCATGAAAGGATTGTAATTAGAGGCCCTAATGCGAGGTTGAACCCGGCTTCCCTACCCATTGCTTCACGTGCAGTCTTGCCCATGGTTGAAAAGCATAGACAGGGGAGAATAACGAAGAAGGAACCTGTGAGGACTGTCAGGATCTAAATCCCAAGTCAATGATTAAAAAAAAAAGTTAATGAATAGGACCAATGAGTGGAGAGACTTGCTGCCAGTTCTGACGTTCTGAGTTCAAACCCAGGACCCACATGGTAGAAGACAGGACCCTCATCCACATGGTGGAAGACAGGACCCTCATAAGTTATGACCTCTGTGTGTGCACTGTGATGGTAACGTGTACCCACACTTACACACACATACACAAATAAATAAGTAAATAAAGAAATAGAATACAATTAAAATTAAGACTAAAAAGATGAGAGACTTTTTTTTTTCTTTTTAATCCAAATATCACTAGTTACTTTTAAGATGCTTAAGTAGTTTAAAAGAGACAAATGGAGATTTGGAGGAAGTAAAGACTCTTACAAGAGAGTTATATGTTATATGTTTGTTTGTTTGTTTAGACTGGAAGACACAAGGTGATAAAAAGATGCTAAGAAAGCTAAGGAAGCTGGACAGATGGTTGTATGTTTCTAATCCCAGCACTTGGCAGGCAGAGGCTGGCGGATCTTTGAGTTAGAGGCCACCCTGGTCTACGAAGTGAGTTCCAGGACAGCCAGGGCTACACAGAGAAATAACAACAACAAAAAAGACAAAAGAGAAACTACAAAGAAGAAGACTAAAATAATTAAGGACTATAAAAAGTTATTTATGCTACCAAAAAAGCCCAAAGCTTATCAATGAAACACTTTAACAAAAGCAAGCAATGCTAGTTAAAAGTCAAGTAAAACTGTCTGCTGATTGTCTAATGTGAGTAAAAGAATGTGAGT
This sequence comes from Pachyuromys duprasi, assembly GCA_028658305.1. Lineage (NCBI taxonomy): Eukaryota > Metazoa > Chordata > Mammalia > Rodentia > Muridae > Pachyuromys > Pachyuromys duprasi. The sequence goes on from CM053752.1 coordinate 61,708,043, forward strand.
AAAAGAAGTGACAGAATAGAAAAGCTGTTTGCAGTGTTCCAAACAGCAGCACCCAAGGCAAACAGGAGGGGATGACTCACAACAAGGCAGGTCAGCTAGAGGAGTCACTTGAAATCTCTGGAGTCGGTCCTCCGGAACAGAAGAACAACTTTCTGTCACTACTTAAAAAAAAATTCTTTCCCAGGTGGCCAGTAAATAAATGAAAACTTAAAATGTCTGAAAGCCTTGAAATAATACCATGATGATGCCATTAGCATTACAAATCAGCAGTTGATATAATTAATAAGGTATTTCCTAAATAAATAAAAAGTGAATTTAAAATCTGCTTTTAAAGGAACTTTTCTTTCCTCGGTGTTCTCGAAGAGCAATTAGTGCTCAAGCAATTAACTAAAAGGAAAAGAGGAAAAGCAAAGGGCAAGAAAGCTGGCTCACAGCATTTCCTGGCTGAAATGACAGGTGAGGAGCCAGCTCAAGGCCGCACAGGGCAGGTAAGACCTCACTGAAGAATGCGTACATTTTGAGGCTAAGTAACATAAGACCCAACATGACTCAACTTTCTCCTCATAGTCTCTATGTCACTCCAAAAAAAGTTTGCCCAAGAACATCACCAAAAGATATATCTTCCTAGTGCTTTGAGATAACTTGATTGATTCCACCAATGGCTCCTTAGGACTCCAGAAATGAGTGTGCTATTTATATGATGCCAAGAAGAGGGAGGGTGCTAAGATGCGGCAGGGAGAGAGAGACAGAAAGACAAACAGACAGACATGGAGGGAGGGAGGAGAGGGACAGAGGAGAGAGAGGGAGAGAGAGAGAGAAAGAGGAGACAGAGACAGACATAGAGACAGAAAGAGACAGGAGAGAGAGAGGGGGAGAGAGAGAACGGAAGGCAAGAGATGGAAAGGAAAAAGGAGTTGTGCAGAGGCCTGGACAGGAAAGATGACAAAGCAGACACTGTGGTGACTGTGCCCTCCAGATGCACTTCCTATCCAGCACCGTACAGGAACGGTTTGTTGCTTCACAGAATGGAAGTCTCGCTACCAAGCAGGGCAGCAGGCCAAACAATGACAAGTACATTTTCAAACTTTCCAAATGAACTAAGTTATTTGGCTGCTTTCAGCGCTGACCTTTCCAAGATAAAGCATGCTTCATATACACAGCTGGCTGCCTCTAGTAGACCAATGGCCTTCACCAAAAGGAACCCCTGGGGGGGAAAATACTATGTATGTACATAAAAAGAAATGTGTATAAAATAGTTGCGGTGTAATTCAAGTTTCGGATTTGTTCTACAAACAAACACTTAAGGTAAGCAACTATGTAAAGTGGAAGCAGTAACTACCAGATTTCATATATTTTTCCTGGAACTCAGAGAAATACACCTGTATTCACCATCACATCTGCCCAACAGATCAGTGATCTTAATCAAAAGTAACAGACCTAAGATTTGCTTTCCAAATAATAAAGCCTGTGGATTAGGCACATGTATTATTTATAATGGGAAAAAAATTAACCAGCCCAGTACTAGTTACATTCAAGTTTAGGAAAATATGCTGAAGTCTTTTTTTGGAGATGGGGTGTGATTTTTAGATTAGGTCCCATTCTACAGCCAAAGCTAGCCAGCCGGGAACTCACTATATAGCCTAGGCTGGCCTCAAACTTGCCACAATCCTCTCCTGCCTCAGCCTCCTGGGTGCTGGGATTTCAAGTAAGCGCCACTGTTTTCAGTCATTTTCTAAAGTTTTATGACAATGAGTACAACACTGAAATTTTAAAAAGCAGAAACTTCCGGAGGCCTTAATTTAGGTTTGGGTATTCTCTGCCAATGCAACTACTGTTGAAGAATTTACCAACAGAATATCAAAATAAAATTTAAAAAACAATGTTTCAGAAATATAAAACCAGTAGAAACATATAAGAGGTTTTGCAGGTCTAGTGGCCAGATGATAGGAGGAATGATGAAAGCAGCTCTCAGCAGCCCAGCCAGGCTCCAGGAAGAAGCAGAAAGCAAAGCTAGAAGCAAGGATTCTTTAACAAAGAAGAGATTGGAAATGCTTCTGCATGGTGACTAAGCAGTGACTAATCTCAGAGGAGTGTAGTAGGAGAGACAAAGTAAAATAGAAAAGGAGAGGGCGGAATATGAAATGATCTCCAGGGCAACAGGGAAGAAGGGGTATCCATTAATAGAAATGGAGGTGCAACTGACATCTCTTGATGCAAATATAATTCATTTTTAGACCAAATGAGTTGACAAGGCTATTCAGGCTAAATGTGTTTCTTACAATATTGTTTCTTACGGAGAAAAGGAACCTGAAACTAGGCCTTGCTGTACTTTGAGACAGGGCACGGCATCACCCGGGCAGACCTGGAACTCAGCACAGAGCTGGAGCAGGTCTTCAACCCCAGATCCTTCTGTCTCCACCTCTCGGTGCTAAGACGACAGGTATGCAGACAGGTGTGCACCACAATTCCCAGCTTGATCTCCCCAATTCGGCTTAGCACTTCTTTTTCATTAGTATCAATGGATTCATACCCACAATGATATGGAGATAACATTATCACTCACAATCCTCTATTATAAGAAAAATGAGATGTGAAACCAGTCCACAGTATTTAGGTTCCTGAAACTCGAATATTTTGAAATCACTGCTACTGTCCTCACTAATCAATACTTTTTCACACCAGGAAAAAACCAAAAACAAAACAAAGCAAAACAAAAAAACTCATTAACACTTGATTCTATAGTTTTCCTTTAAAAGTTTATAATATTAAATAAAAACACATGCAACTGATAATACAGTACTGTGGGTTTCAGTGCTTGCTGAATTTAAGAGGGCTTTTAAGATTAAGCATAATTTTGTTGGGGTTTTGTTTGTTTGTTGGTTGGTGGGGGGGGGAGTGTTTTCGAGACAGGGTTTCTCTGTGTAGCTTTGACTGTCCTGGCACTATGTAGACCAGGCTGGCCTTGAACTCAGAGATGAGCCTGCCTCTGCCTCCCAGTGCTGGGACTAAAGGATGTGCCATCACTGCCCGGCATTTTGCTAGTTTTTGTTTTTATTTTTCTTTTAAAGTTAAGCATAATTTTATAATAATCTTCATTTAATCTGAAAAAGTCAGCAAGGATCAACCTTTGTTTGGGTGTATTTTTTTTTAGAGGTGAGGGACCTCAAAGTTGTTTTCCATCTTTGGCTGGTCTCTTGGTACCAAAGTTATTGGTGACTATTTCAAAATACAATATGCAATCTCTCAAGTTCCACAATCAATATCTTACTACTAAGACTCATGCATGAGAGCCGGGTGTGGTGGTGCATGCCTTTGATCCCAGCACTCAGGAGGCAGAGGCAGGCAGATCTCTGTGAGTTTGAGGCCAGCCTGGTCTACAAAGCCACGTCCAGGACTGTTATGCAGAGAAACCTTCTTGAAAACAAAACAAAACAAAAAACCATGCAGGAGTGTAAACATGGGGTCATATAAATGTGCGCGCTCAGAGCACATTCGTTGGCCATATGTTTTCAAAAGATTAAGTCACATTCCTTGCAATCAGCAATAGCAAATACCACCAACAGCTCGGCATTGCTGTTCTCCATGGCAAAAAAAAAGTTTCAAAGCTTGCAGCCTTCCACGTTCCTGACACTTAGCTTGGACACTAAATCTTTGTCTTAGACTAACAGAAGCAAATAACAACAATATTAATAACAAGTTAGCAGCATTCATAAAAGACTCCATCAACTCTGAAATTTAAATGTTTAATTGCTGATGAGGATACAGTTTCGGTCAGGACATTTCTGTATTATTAAATCTAAAGGGTGCACCCTGAGAGCAAGTAGAATGCCCATGATATAAAAAGCATACACTTAAAGAATACGTGAAAATCTCCGGGCATGGTGGTGTAGGCCTGTAATCTCAGCGCTGGGGAGGCAGAGGCAGGTGGATCTCTGTGAATTCAAGGTCAGCCTGGTCTACAGAGCGAGTCCTTGACAACCAAGGCTACACAGAGAAACCCTGTCACGAAAAACAAAACAAACAAAAACACTGGAAAGGAGAATTTTATAAATGGTGAGCTAAGTAAAATGATTAGATGGAGGGGATACGGGTGCAGCACAGACTCAGTAGCCGAGCCACTGGTGGGCTCCCAGCTCTCTGCCATTCCCCCAACTGAGATCAAGCACGGCAGCTTGTGGTGTTAGAAGCTGTCTGTGCTGGTGCTTCCATCGTTTTTCATTTTTGGAGAATGTGAGCTCAGGTCTCAGAGGAAGCACTGACGGTGTGAATATACACACAATGTCTAGTTTTTGCAAACCGCACCCGAGCTATGTACTGCTTTAAAGACCGGGACCAATGATACTCAGGAAATGGTGACAAAGTTCCAATGTTTGCTCTAACAACTATAGACAAATTCTTAGGTCACATTCAACTGAAGCATGTATGGGGGGGGGAGGGGGGAAATGGTCCCATCCAAGTATTG
>CM053752.1:61713004-61802492 GCA_028658305.1 Pachyuromys duprasi
GCTGGTCTCCCCTCTGGTCTGGAGATTTGGCTCCTCACTCTGTGCCAGAGGCTGCGTGTTCCCATTTGATATGTCTGCTGGGGGCGCTGCTCTGGTCAGGAGGCTCCGAGCTCTGCCCTGGGATTGCTGCTAAGGGCTCTCTTCTGGACTGGAGCCTTGGCGCCTCCTTCTGGGTCAGGGGCTGTGCACCACGGTCTGAGTGGGTATTTGGGGCACCTCGGTCTGGACCTGATACTATGAGTCCCAATCCGGGGTGGTTGCTGGGTGTGCCTAGGGGTGTGGGTCTGATCGGTGTAGCCCGCAGTATCTGGGTGAAACTCAGTCTGTCCAGGGTGCTGCGTGCCCCAGCCCAAAGTGGTGGCTGCTGGCACAGAGGGCCGTGCACCCGCACAGTGCAGCCCGCCGTATCTGAGTGAAACTCAGTCCATCCACGGTACTATGTGCCCCAGCCCAAAATGGCGGCTTAGGCGCCCAGCTCGGCTGTGCGCAGCCTGTCTCCCTCCGGAGTTTTTCCTGGGAGTATCTGGGTGTCCCTTGGACTTTTCCACTTGATTTCCCCAGTGTAGGAATTCCGCTCACCTGGCCGTTGCAAAAGCTGGTGTTTTAGGTCCGAGATCTCAGTCTCCTGGTCGCTGTGCCTACACTACTGTCCTGCTCCTCAGACACAGTGTCCTCCTGGGGCAGCCATCTTGGATCTCCCGGATAGAGGTATTTCTACACTTAGATTTTTTATTTTATTTTGGTTTGGAAGTAGTAATTACTACTGTGAAGACAGTTACCCAAATTAACTCTACTACTTAGATATAAGTAAGTCTTGGGAACTAAGTTAACATTGTTACTTTTTTGCTCCAGTTACCTCATGTTAGTTGTTGCTGTTTTTATTGTCATTCAGACAGATACTCATAAGGCTTGGGGTTCCATACTCAACACTGCTACAAACGCCACACACACACACCACAACACAAAACATTTGTAGCCCAGGCTAGATTTGAACTCACAATCCTCCTGCCTCCTGAGTGCTAGGATTAAGGCATGCACCAGCACACTAGGCTTTGTTTCAGCTATTCTATTTCCATGTGAATTATCTTAAATTAAAATAGTAGGCAGTTATTTTAATGAGATGCTCTGTACCGATAATACATATTTTCATACACCTAAGCTAGTCTCAGACAAACTTTATGGAAGAAACTTTTAAGGATGCCTTAATGGTTATGGGTGGCCCAAAATGTGACAATAAATGGCATTCACTAAGAGGAAAATAAGAAGCTGGATGGTGGTGGAAAATGCCTTTAATCCCAGCACTGGGGAGACAGAGGCAGGTGGATCTGAGTTTGAGGCCAGCCTGGCCTAGAACAAGTTCCAGGACAGCCAGGCCACACAAAGAAACCCTGTCTAGGAAAGAAAGGAAAGAAGAATGGAAGAAAAGAAGAGAGGAAGGAAGGGATGGAGGACAAAATAAGCTAAGAATGAATAATGGTTGGACAGAGGTAAAATATTCCAAAAGAACTTTCTGTGACAACAGAAATAGTCATATTTAGACTCTAACTGCTTTCATCACCAACGTGTAGCTACTAAGTACCGAAATGTTACCAATATGGCTGGAAAATTAAATTGTAGTGTAAAATGTTTCAATGTCACATGTGGCCAGTGGCTGGTAAACTGACCAGAATGGCTGCAAATTCCAGACAGAGGTGGAGAACACTCAATAGGTCCGAGAGTCTTTTCCACGTCATATTTCCAGAGCTGCAAATGGTAGTGGTTAATGGTAATTTCCCCTCCATTTCTGTACCACTTGTTCCCTGATTTTCCAGTTCTAATATCTGGGAGGTTTTCATTCATTAATTCAGTCATTGACACCCACCCCCAAAAAAATAGGGTGGTGGGAAGAAAATAAAGAGAAGAAAGGCAAGCAGAAACTACTCTTGTATCAACATTCCCACCTTCTTTCTTTTACTCTTTATGCCCTTGACAGCTTTGTCAGGCTGGGACACACAGCTCATTTCTAAATGTGGTGCCACACCACCAATCTGTGATGGCCAAGCCCTGAGTGCAGGGAACTCAACGTTTACTGGTTATTTCTGTATTCAGAAGGAACAAAGTCACAGACGTGTGTGGAACTATCCTGGATCAGGACACGAGATCGGCTGGATCTTCAGTAATTAGTGTGATGTATTTGTGTATCTGAGGTTGTTGGCACCCTTCCCGGTGACTCCAAGGATTCTCAGTCTCAGCCAGCACAAAACTCCATCTCACTCCGGCACCTCATTCTGTGCTCAAGTGCTCAGTGGCACCTTGAACATACTGCGTCCTGATCTGAAAATACAGCTTGACCCCTTTTATATTGATTTCACAAAGTATTCCAAATACGAGAAGCTGCAGCCAGCAGGGCTCCAGAGAACATTTGAGAATACTGGCAGAAGGTAACGTTTCCGGACAATACAAGGAAGACCAACTAACCACTTAAACTAGAATATTAAATACTGCTTCTTTCTTTTCTTTTCTTTCTTTTGTTTAAGGCGAGGTCTCATGTAGTTCAGGCTCACATCAGATTTGCTATGTAGTGTACACAATAGTGAATGACCTTAAACTTCTGATTCTCCTGCCTCAACTCTAAATCCTAGGGTCACAAGCATGTGCTGCTACATTTAGTTTTATGCAATTATGAGTTGGGAAAGATTGACTGAGGGGAAAGACCCTCCTCCAGAGAGGACAGCGCTTCCCAGCAATAAGGAAGACATAAAGAGTCAGGAGGGAAAACCACCAATTTCTAGAAGGGTGTCAAGTTCCCTCCAGTCCTGATGCTGCCTGCATCTACATGACGCTGGCACCGCTGCCCTCTGCTGTATCCGACCTTTGTTTCTGCGTCTTGTTTTTCTTGTATAAGAACCTACCTTCTTTAAGCTCTCAACATAGGCTGAAGACCAGTGGCTCTCCGCGAATTCTCCACAACCTCAGCACCAGATTGGAACGGATTATGCACCCAGCATTTTTGACTCAGCAGCTATTCAGCAAGCCAAACTAATAAATCCCTATTGTAAGGCATGCTCATTCTGTTGCTTTTACTTCTCTAGAGGACCCAAACACAGTGTGAGTGCTTGATTTTTTTTTCCACATAAATGTTTGAAAGATGTTGCTGGGCATGGTAGGTCAGGCCTTTAACCCCAGCACTTAGGAGGCAGAGGCAGGGGTATCACTGTGAGTTTGAGGCCAGCATGGTCTACATAGTGAGTTCAAAGACAGAGAGAGCCATATTAAAATTTTAAAATAGTCTACGTGTGGGCTGGTGTATGTCTTGATGGGGTCACACATACATAGCTATACAACTCCAGTGTTGTGTGTGTACAGTCATAGGATGGCTGCTTCAGGCCTCTTCCGTGCTTAGAAACTCTTTGCAGGGTGAGTTCTTCAAAAGGCTCTGACTCTCTCCCTCTGCTGTCCTTGCATAGAAAATATGGTGTCAGTTTCCCAAAGCAAGTGAATAGCAGGTTTGCTGTGGAGAACAGGTGCTGGGAGCTGTCCCTTTAGCAGCTCCTTCGAAGAAGGTTAGGATATACTGAAATTTGAATGTTCTCCCTTTTTAGCTAGTCATTTCCACCTCCCCCGTAAGACCTGGAGCCTCGCCTAGCGCGTGGCCTCGCCCTGATCACTCTGACCGTGTCAAAGAGAAGCAGAAACTCTGGTCTTGAGGTCCCACTGTTCTACCTTCGGAAGCCAGAAGCCAACAGACAGCCTCATCCCAGACTACTGCCAGACAAAGAAAGACACTGCTGGCCACAGCGCCCAGCCAGAGTGTCTGCCTGCATGCTGCTATGCTCCCCACCACGAGGAGAATGGATTGTAGGCCAGTGCCAATTAAATGCTCTCCTTTATGCTGTCCATTCACAGCAATAGAACACTGACTACGTTCCCTCCTGAGGCACAGCCTTGCCAGTGCAATCTCATCTCCGTCACAATATATTGAATGAAAGTGAGTTTCAATTCTAGAGCAGGTCCAGAGTATGGAGAAACACTCTCGATTTCTGACAGTGTCAACATAAAGCCTGTGAGACAATATTTGTTTTCCTTCCAACTACTGTGAGAACTCCCATGCTATCAGCAGCAATAGCAGTGCCCGTGAAACTTGCAGAATGTGGCATTTCTCTAAGATGTTTCTCTAAGATGGAAGTTGTTACTTACATTTTCTAGAAACAGATCAGTTTCCTAAAAGTACTTCAGCAAAAGAAACAGCGTCACTTCACAGAAATAAAAGACATGGTTATTCTAGAGTCTGAATCCCAGACCATGGTCCAAGAATATGTATTCTACAGCATAGCTCAGGAACAAAGATTCGGGGTACCCCAAAATTGAAACTGCCTTTCAATGTGCAGTTTCATAAAGTTTTTTTCTAGATTTGCAGAACAAAGAAAATCATAAAATCAAGGCAAGTTTAAACTGCACTCGTGGGTGCACAGAGAGGCAAGCAGATACGTGGAGACGGGAAGCTTTTTTATAGGTCTAACGTGTTGTGTGATGACGGTCTTAATTCCTGGACCGATGGAAGCTCATGTTCTGCTAAGTTAGCAGCTTCTGAGAGGTTTATTACGACACAATGTTTGTTCTAACTTAACAGCCTGGAGAGATTTTTATTTATTATCACGAGATGTTACTTGAAGTTAATAGCTTTTAAGAGGTTTTTTTAAATGTATTACCACAAGGTGTTAGTTCAGGTAAAGTGGGGCAAGGAACGGCTTTCCAGAAGGCTGAAGCTAGCTCAAGATGGAAGGTTAGCCTTTGGACCTATGAAATTCCAATCTCTCTACAGGACAGAAATCCCCATCAGTCTGTTAGGCTCTGCGGACACAAACTCTTACCAGAAGGTTTTTGTTCACAACGAGACTCAGCTTCTTTTTAGGAATTTTTGTTCACAAGCAGCATATCATGGCTAGTGGTTCCCTTAAGCAGGAAAGATTTGGGAGAGAAGACAGATGAAAGAGAAAGAGGGGTACCTCCCATTATGGAGGAATTAAAACATACCTGTATATTTTGGGCTTTGGTTATTGTTGTCTGCTTATGGTACAGGCTATAATGCACAGCAACTAGAAACTTACTAAACAAAAAAAAATTAATACAAAAGAATTCTGTGTCATCCAACATTTTATAGAGAAAGACAAGACCGACAAAGCTAAATGCAAAATCATCTACTTTTTCATTGTCAGACCAAGCTGCTGAGACCTTCCCCAGGGGCTTGTGATGCCTCTCAGACCATCAGGGCCTGACTCCTGGTGGCCCACAGCACCTCACACAAAACGGCCAGACTCAGGGAAACAAATGATCATAAAATGTACTAGGTCAAAGAGAGTGAGCTGCCCTCTCGAACTCTAGTCAGAGACTTCACTCAGTTGGCACAGCTGACAGGGCCAGGGAATTGTTCTTTTTCTCTGCCCCTCTGGTTTCAACTTGTATTTTATTTTATCAGGTCGCATAAGGTCATTTTCACACACACATGTAACATACATTGCATATATTCACCCTCCACCCTACTAGCTTCCTCACTCCTTTCGTTCTCACTAGGCCCTTTTGTTCCCTTAGACCGTTTTGCCTCCACTTTCATGCTATCTGTGCAGACCGATCTCATTTATCTATAAAGTCATGGACACGCAAATTAGAGACATTGTGTGTGACAGTTGTCTTTTTGAGACTGACTTAATGAATGTGATATGGCTGTCTGCACTCTCCAGTAAATGGGCTAACTTTGTTCTCCTTTACGGCTGTGATTTGATTTATTTATTACTCTCTTGATGGGCACGTGGGCTGGTCCCATGACAGAGCTGTTGTGAATAAGGCTGCAGTAAACATTGGCACCTAAGCATCTCTATGATATGTTGACTTGGAGTCTCTTGGGTAATACCCAGGACTGGTTGGGGTCATGTCTTAGGTTTACTGCTTTGTGTTTTGAGAAACTTCATACTGATTCCTATAGTGGCTGGACTACTTTAGGTTCCCACCAGCAGAAGGGTTCCCTTTGATTCACATCCTCCCTGACATTTCTGGGGGCCACCATTCTGACTGGGATGAGACAGAATTTCTGCGGTGTCTTCATTTACATTTCTCTGATGGCTAGTAATATTGAATATTTTTCATGTTTACTGGCTGCTTGTATTTCATAGTTTAAGCTCTATCCGCTTATTTTGTTGCTTCATTCATTAATTTGGTTGTTGATGGTTTTTGGTGTTTAGTGTGATGAATTTTTGTATACTATAGATATTTTTTTTGAGACAGGGTTTCTCTGTGTAGCCCTGGTTCTCCTGGAACTAGCTGTAGACTATGCTAGCCTCAAACTTAGAGATTTGCCTTCCTCTGCATCTCAATTGCTGGGATTAAAAGTGTGTGCCACCACACTCAGCTGTATATTCTAGATATTCATCCTCTGTCAGATGTCTAGCTAGCAAATACTTTCTTCCATTCTGTAGTCCATTTCTTCACTTGATGTTGTCCTTTGCTACGAAGAAACATTTGATTGCATGAAGACCTAGCTGTCAATCTGAGTAATTAGAGTCTTCTTTAGAAAGTCCTTGTCTGTGCTGATATCTTGATATGTTTCCCCTATATTTTCCTCTATCAGTTTTAGATTTTCAGATCTTACATTAAGGTCTTTGATTCATGTGAAGTTGTCATACAGAGTAGGGGATGGGGATCTAGGGATCTAGTTTCATTTTTCCATACGTGGATACCGAGGTTTCCATGAACATTTGTTGAAAAAGCTATATTTTTCTTATTGATACAAAAACACAGCTCTCAACTCAAAGGGGAATAAGAAATAGTTTATTCTGGAGCCAAATTTGAGCACCTCCAGCTTTGCTTGTTTGTTGTTCATTGTTATCATTGTTCTTTAGCATTTCTGAGTCTTTTATGCACCTGTGTGAATTTATATATATATTATTTCTTTGGAGATTGGTACTGGAATGGAATTTTTAAATTGTTTGTGGGTAAGTGCACAGAAATTCAGGTGCCCAAGGAGACCAAAGACCTCACATCACAGTGGAATGGAAAGTGCAGGTATTTGTGAGCCGCCGGAAACCGAGCCTGCATCCTCGGGAGCGGAGGGAGTGCTCTCAACAGCCAAGCCATCTCTCCAGCCCCTGACACTGGAATTTTGGGGGAGATTGCCATGAGTCAGAACTCTGGAGGAAGATGTGGGAGGTTCAGAAGTTTAAGGTAATCCTTGACTCATAGTGAGTTTGAAGACAGCCTGATCTACATAATACCTCATCTAAAAATACCAAAACCAAGACAAACAAAACAACCAAAAATCAATCAATTAAAAAATAAATATGATGGACAAAATAAAGAAAGGCTAGAGCCAACCTGAGTAGTCAGGAATAGAGTGCAACTCAAATGTTCATCTCGGGAGAAAGACCCAAACATACCCACAGCTGCAAAATTATTTTGTTAGGCAGAAAAAAAAGCAGTTTTCCTATCTTACGTCTCTGCTCTAAGGATTTGTCACAATACTTACAGACTGCGTGCAGCTCAAAAAGACAAATTTAAAACGTGTTCTTGAAAAGTATCTTCTGAAAGAACATATACAGCGGTAATTATCCAGAAAAATGCTGAGTGACAGTGGATGAATAAACCACAAAAACATTCTCCTTGTAAGAAGTATTAAAGGTGCACACCTTTAATCTCAGCACCCAGGAGGCAGAGGCAGAGGCAGAGAGATCTCTGTGAATTCTAGGCTACCTTGGTCTAAACAGAGAGTTCCTAGAGAGCCAGGACTACATAGAAAGACCCTGCCTTAAGAGAGAGAGAGAGGTGAAAAAATATTCAATAAACTAAAATGCAATTAACTTTCTTGTTCTCTCATGTTAAAACATTTTACTGTATTTTCCTGTATTTAACGTTTAGTTTGGATTTCTCCCCACTTTTGATTTAAATGGAAGGAAAAGTTTGCCAAGGTTCATGTCTTCCTGAGTCAGCAAGTAAATTTCACATTAAAATCCCAGCGGCATGAGTCACCGCCATGGCTTGGGGAAGTCAGTCCTGGCCATCTGGGCTGCTGAGAAACAACACAGTCAATCACTCTGGAGAACTCAGGGGCAGTCACATGGCCATGTATGGTATCGCGTCCCACTTTACTGCGGTGGAACCCGGGGACTACCCTGGGAATATGAAGAAAGGCACCAGATTTAGCAGAAGAAAAATGCAGGATGTGCAGGCAAGCTTGGATTACACAGAAACAGTGAACGCTTTTTATCGATACACGCATTCTGTGTGCTTTGGGGGATTTCTTTTCACACACAATAAAAAGGGACTTATTTATTTGACATCATTTTGTATTAAGCAGCCTACATTCTGTGTGTCAGCTTTACATGAATAGATTTAATTATTTTTATTTATTTTACATTTTGTGTTTTGCATCAATGTATGTCTGTGTGGGGGCGTCAGATCCCCTGGAACTGGAGTGACAGACGGCAGTGAGCTGCCATGTGGGTGCTGAGATTTGAACCTTGGGTCCTTTGGAAGAGCAGCCAGTGTTCTTAACTACTGAGCCAGCTCTCCAGCCCCTACGTGGGTGGCTCTTACCTGCGCCATCCACCCTTTATTATCCCACAGAACACCTTAGAGATAGATGAAAGGCTGCTTTCCTGAGCTGTAGAGAATCCTCGAAGGCTGGGCTCTTCTTTCATCTTTTATTAGCTGAATAATTACTGTCTAACATCAGAGGAAAACAAAAAATGACGACGGACAAGAAAGCCTTCAAGGCTGCTTCTGCACTGGAGGCTTGGGGAAATCCAGACTCTAATCCATCCTGAATTGCTAACAGTGCTTTCTGGGGAAGGCCGCGCTGGCCACCAGTGGCTGGGGTTGTCGGTGGCAAGCTTTCTGGTGTCTCACAAGTTTTAATGGGTGTAAGAATCTCTTGGGGAAATTTTGAAACTTTAAAGACTGGGGTACATTCCATCTAAATACAAAATCTGAACTGCTGGGGTGGGAACTAAGTGTCATGACTGTAATTCCTCAGTGGCTTTCTAAATTTGGTCAAAGTCGAGAATGGCTGTCAGCTGAGTCACATTTACACCAGGTAATGGTGAGAGGCAATTACTCAAAAAAAAAAAAAAAAAAAAAGTAATTACAGTGTTGGCTGTTACACATTCAGTGGGGTTCTTTCTTTTCTTTCCTTCCTTCTTTCCTTTTTCTTTCTTCCTTTTGGACTAATTGTTGTTGCTTTGGGGACAGGGCATCATGTAGTCCAGGCTGGCCTTGAACTCACTACATATCTAGCTTCACTCCTGACCTTTCTGCCTCTGCCTCCCAAGTCCTGGGAACATAGACAGGTTCAAGCTGCTTTACTCAGCATGGCTGTATTATTTTCTTTTTAGTGTGATCTTGAGGGTTGGAACTGGAAGTACCAGCACACGTTTCCAATGACCCCATTTTCAGTGTTGCTTTCCAAGCAAATGAGAAAAACAATGTTTCAGCTAAATATTTGCCAGGTTTGGAAAGTTTTATCTGTGGCATCAAGCTTGTCGGAAAGTACTTTTCCATGGGTCCAAAATAATTCATTTTTTTCTAATATTTCTAGTGGAGACCAAATAACCATCTCCTCTGTGTAGTTCATCTTGAAAAAAAAAAAAGAAGGAATTTCTGGTGTATTTCTCTTTGTGAGGTTTGGCTAGAGTCAGGAATATGTCTTGAGGAAGAACATCAAATCTCTAAGTTGTTTTTCACATGAAGATATGTCAACATTAATAAAAGTGTGTCCTCCAAGCTTCTTAATGACATGAATACAATGCATACACAGAACAGACTGTCAGCTCCTGGCCCACACCTTCTTTTTCCTTCCTAACCCTAGCCAGCTTAGAGTCATCCATTTGGTGCTATTTCCCTTAAATCCACATTTCCTCTTCGCAGCCCTATTTAAACTAAGGAATGGTCTTATGCTTTATACAGAAGTGCTTGTCCATGCTTGGTCTTTTTTTTTTTTTCAATTTTATTTTGAATTTTTTTCTTGGTCTGCTTCGTCCAGCATGTGTTCTATCTCATTCATGCCCTGCCTAAGCCCTTTGTCTCTTTACTGCCCAATCCTTTCTTAGAAGTTATTTATTGTAATTCAGTAAGACTTCCTTCATTCATTCTTTCTTCCTTTTTTCCTTTTCTTTTCTTTCTTTCTTTCTTTCTTTCTTTCTTTCTTTCTTTCTTTTTTTCTTTCTTTCTTTCTTTCTTTCTTTCTTTCTTTCTTTCTTTCTTTCTTTCTTTCTTTCTTTCTTTCTTTCTCTTTTCTCTTTTTTTCCCGCAGTTTTGGCAATTGAACCCAGGACCGTGAACCTACCAGATACACGCTCTGCTCCTGAGCAAGGGAGGGCGTTCTAGAATGTGTGGCCCATGCTTTTTCCTGACCTTCTTCTCTCAGCAGCAGCAACAAGCAGTTACCATGTCTTTGGGAAACAACCAAAGTGTGCAATCATAGTCCCCTCCGCCCACGGGCAGGGGCCTCTCACTCACTGGTTCAAAGGCTACCAACCTGAAAAGGAGACTGGGAAGAGAAGACTGGCACGTTGTTTTGAGAGCCTTTAACTGCGGGTCCTTCTCTTGGTACGACCTTTCAGAAAATGTCTGCCCATGATATATGAGGGCAAAACAGAAATCATCCGGCCAGCTGACAATGTGTGTGCGTGTGCGGCTTACTTCTAAACAACTCAGGCTCTGCTTTTCTTTCCACGCAGCAAACAACGTGGCCCTGTGCGGTGAGGTAGCGAAACAGTCATTGTTCTGAAATCCACTAAGCCTTTCCCACTTTATAGTCACACAGACAAGCCTAACACCAGCTGTATTTTTTAAGTGAAACTAAGACTCAGAGAGGAGGGATTTGCCTGGGATCCTACTGTAATTACATAATAAAAACAGGATGTGACTAAAACTGAGCAAACAAGAAGTCAAATAATGAGTGTAGCTTAGCTCTTGGGTATCTGAATTTTATGGGGCTTCTGCCACGCTCCAGTCAGTAAATTCTACTGCCTTTTGTAGTGTGCAGGATATGACCGGACCATTAGGGACCCTATATTTAAGTATTACTGGTGGGAAATGCATTAAATGTAGTTTTGTTCAGAATGAACCCATAGCTAAATACTTTTCCTTTTCTTTTTTTTTTTTTAACTTGTCTCACAAGCTTTACGTTAAATAGCAGTGAGTCACCATAGAATGGAAATTCCTCACCTGTTTTCTTCCTGATTACTTACAAAACCTAAGTACAGATCCATACTCACATGTGTCGCTGTCTCTGCTCACATTTACTCATCTTTAGCAAAGAATAGTGGGCCTTAGGTGTTGTATTTCTGTTGCTGGGATTAAACCTTGACCAAAAGCAAGTTGAGGAGGAAGTGCTTTTAGTTTACAGATTATGCAAGAACTCGAGGCAGGAAGCTGGAGAAGGAAAAGAAGCACAGAGCATGAAGAAAGCCTGTTTACTAGCTTGCTTTCTTCTGATACACTCAGCCGCTTTCTTAGACAACTGCCTTCCAAGGGATGGCATGGCCCACAGTGGCCTGAGTCCTCCCACATCAGTCATTGAAAGAGCAGACACCTGCAGCGTGCCTGCCCGCCGGCCTCACTTGAGGCTCCTTGTTCCCAGTGGTCTCTGATTTGTGGCAAAGTGACATTTAAACCAAGTGTCACAGCTGGAAAACAATTTTTAGTGACATTATTTCCTACTCATTTCCAAGTTTACTTTGATGTTTTGGCTACTTATTTATTTAGAGAGGTGTGTGCATCCTCTTTCAGGAATATTTATGTACCTTTACAAAAAGGCCCGGTGGAGTTAATAGACAGATGTGCCGGTAGTCAGGTCAGCAGCAAACACAAGACCAACACCTAAAAGCGATAAAGGAAGGATCACATCAAACAGCTTCTTCTAGGTTGCTATTTCGCCTACGATTCTGTACTGAATTCACCTTCACAGCTCTGTGGATTGATTATTTCGAGTGCTTGCTTATCTAGGAGAAGTTTTGTCTAGCTTTATGGAAGTGACTTCTGCTTCTGGGGAGACGATGAGCAATATAACTTATTTTGTTTTTTTTTCTTTTTTTTATTAATGTAATTTATTTATTTTTATATCAATCACAGGTTAGGTACTTTGCATCCCAGGCATAGGGCCCTCCTTCATTCCCTCCCACTCTCCCCATCCCTCCCTCATCTCCTCCCCACCCCCTCCAAGTCCACCTACAGGGGAGGACCTCCTCCCCTTCCATCGGACCCCATCTTGTCTCCTCAGGGCTTGCTGCAATGTCAGCCCCTGGGATCTAACCAGGCTGTTACTCCCTGGTGTGTATGGGGGAGGGTCAAAGAGCCAGCCATCGAGTTCATGACTGAAACAGTCTCTGTTTCCCTTACTAGGGTCTTCAGTTGGACACCGAGCTACCATGGGCCACATCTGAGCAGGGGTTCTAGGCCATATCCATACATGGTCCTTGGTTGGAGAAACTGTCTTGTATAAGACCCCTGTGCCTTGCTCATTTTGGTCTTTGTGGCGCTCTTGTTTTCCCCAAGTCTCACTAACTTCCCCTATTTTATTATTACTTCCCGCCCTCTGCCAAAGGCTTGATTGTGAGTCTTAATATCTGCTTTGATACATTGCTATATTGATTCTTTCAGAGGTCCTCTTTGGTATGCTCCTGTCCTGTTGCTTGTTTTATCCTCCATTCAATGTCCATCCCATTTGTTCATCTAATAAATTATTTTGAAAAGCTTCAGTTTTTGTTGTCAAGAAGTTTTCAGACTTCATTAGTTGGGTGGTGGTGGTGCACACCTTTAAGTCCAGAACTTGGGAGGCAAAAGTTTGTGGATCGCTGTGAATTAAAATCCAGCCTGGTCTATAAAGGGAGTTCCAGGACAGCCAAGGCTATAGTGTTATGATCTAAGCAATGGACACAACAAAGTCACATCATTCGACAGATCCCATGGGGGAGGTTTGTTGCAGCGTGGGTATACAGAGGCTGCCTCTGAGTGGTGTGGGGGAAGAGAGATGGAGAGAAGGGGGACGGGCTTTTTTGTCTTAGCAGCTGGTGCTGTGGGTAGGTCCCAGGGCAGGCCATGGAGGTGCCTTGTTACTAACAACAGGAAAAAAGTTTTCAAGTTTCAAGGCTTGCCTGGGTGTGAAGGGAGGACCTTTTAGGCTTGAGATGTCAGATGCCACTAAAGTTTGGTTTTCCGTTTTTGTTTTTTTCTGAAAGCAAGGCTTTTACGTCCTCTACACTGCCCCAAAATAAAACACCTTGAATTACCAATGCTGCACTTCCTCCTTTGTTTTTACACTGGGGACAAAATACAACTAATTACCACTGGTCAGTACACTGGCCCAGCTGCCTTTCTTGTTGAGTGACGTTATCTGCAAAACCCTTCACACAGCTGCCTAGAGGCAAGAGCTTCTCACTCCACTGCCTGAAATAAGCAGATGGTCCAATCTTAGTGTCCTTATACTTTCCAGGTTCTGGGAGCCTGATGAAACCAAGTCAAATCATTCAGTGAGAACTCTAAAAGTTGAAAGTGTTAGCTGAGAGAGCCTAGCCAAATCTCTAACGTGACCCCGCTCTTACACATGCTCATGAAAGTTTTGGCACACCTGGAGGAGAGAAGACACAGTCTGTGCTGTAACAAGCTTCATCGGTCACGTGTAGCCACAGGGCATCAATCACATCATGTCCACATC
Source organism: Pachyuromys duprasi (assembly GCA_028658305.1). NCBI lineage: Eukaryota > Metazoa > Chordata > Mammalia > Rodentia > Muridae > Pachyuromys > Pachyuromys duprasi. The sequence goes on from CM053752.1 coordinate 61,726,686, forward strand.
TTATCCTTCCAGGCATTCTCTAACGTTTTGAGCGTTTTATACGTGAGCTCTAAGGGGACATAATGAGTGTGGAGAGCGTAGTCTGAGAGGTTAGCTGCCATGAGATTCTGTGAGGGGAAAACTAGCAGTTGTGGAATGACCCAAGACTATAACACAGGTGAAAACAACATACCTGTCATAGCTCTCTTCATAGACGCTCGCCTGGGGACTGGCTGCGACATCTGAAAAACTCATGCCTACTACCCACGTACACATACTCTTTAATGTTCACATGTACCATCTACACACATACATAATGTTTACTATAACAAACCTCTTAAGAAAAGTTTATTATAGGAGCTGGAGAGATGGCTCGGTGGTTAAGAGTGTTCACCATTCTTGCAGAGGATCTGGGCTTGGTTCTCAGCACCCATGTCATGCCTCACAGCTACCAGTAACACCAGTTCCAGGAGTTCCAACATTTTCTGGCTTCAGCGTGAACAAATGTACATGCAAGTAAAACACTCAGAAGCATAAAATAAAGATGTTTTACAGACCAGCTCTGCAATCTAGATGTGCCTGAAGGTGACAGTGCTTTTGGGATTCAGTTATTGACAATACTATAGATAAGAGATGGATGAATAGTTATGAAGAAGAGAGCTAACAAGAACAGACATCAAGAGGTTTAAATTCTTTTTTTTCTTCCTTTTTTTAGAGATCTGCTTTCTCTGCCTCCCTGAGTGCTGGGATTACAGATGTGCACCACCATACCTGACCTGTGTTTTAAATTCTTAAACGAGCTGGAAATGCTCCAGGGTTAAGAGCGTTTCCTGCTCCTGCAGAGGACCTAGGCTTGGCTCTCAGTGTTTCCGTAGTCACTCACAATTATTTGTAACTCCACTTTCAAAGGCCTCAACACCCTCTTCTGGCTTTTTTGGGCACTGCACACACATGTTCACAGACATACACACAGACATATATGCAGCCCAAACGCTCATGCACGTAAATATTCAGCTATAGCATCATCAGTACTCATTGCCAGCCCATCTGCACCCCGAAATTCCAACCAGTCTCGTGACTAATCCAAAGAAGTTTCCACAGCAGGTGGAACATAGTTCAGAAGTGAGAAATAGAAATGAGAAATACATTACCTTGTCACTATTGCAATCATAAACAGATCTGCTTTACTCAGAATTTCGAAACATATTTTTCTTTGCTAATTTCCCGTAGGAATGCAAGAGTTTAGGTTACAGGAAGTTTTGGTTTCTTTAAAAACTCAATTTTATTATGTAAACAGGTTTTTGCTTTAATCACCAGGAAGGGATGTGGAGCTGCTTTTAGTTTATCTGCAGCAGATAACAGACTCATGCAGCGTGGAGAGGGGCATGGTCTTTGCCAGCTGCAGTTAGTTTAATTCTGAGGACTCTTTGAGGGTATAAATATCAGAGTCAAGAGAGGCTTCCAGAAAGAGAGGCTCCTGAGGAAGGACAGTTTGAGGAGACAGTCAAAGGAGGAAGGCTGTTTCTTCGTCCTGCTGCTGCATTTGCTGTTTGCTGTTGCTGGTTTGCTCAACTGCTAGATATCCTGTTGACTGAGATTGGTATTGTCCCCAAAGAATCTGACAACCTAACCAGCAGAAGTAGCCAAAGAGAACTCTGCCCCTTCTTCCTACTAACCTTTTAGCCTTTTTAATCTCCTACCTAGTGTTTGGATCTTAGAAGAGATTAGGGGGGATAAGGAGTGGAGAAGGGAGGCTTAAGAAACCCCAAATAAAACAGAGCTCAAAAACTAGTGCCTATAGTTTAGGGTTCAGTGCCTGTTTCACTTCAACATGGAGCTTTTATTAATATGGTCATTCTAAGGACTGTACCACATTCACGGAGTAGGGTTCAGAGTGGAAGCTGCTAAGTTAAAGTCAGGCTTGCAGAAAGCTGCTCTGGCCGGGTGAGCACAGCCCAGAGCACAGGGAGCTAAGCTGAGTTTTAAGCCATGGTTCTGCCACCCACAGCTAAGGACCTTCAGTGTATGCCATAGCCTCTTGGTGACTGGATTTTTTTGTTTGGTTGGTTGGTTGATTGGTTTTTTCTGCTCATTCTGTCTAGCGCCTTTTCAGATCTTCATGCTCCCTTTTTCATCGAAATTTTAATTTTTTGTTTTTCTCTTCTTTCTCTCTGTGTTTACTTATTTTCAAAACACAAACTTTGTAGCCTGAATCTTACTATCCTGCATTCTCAAGTTCTTGGAGATTCTAATTACCTCTAAGTAGCTGCTGGTCCTCACTCATGAGGACTTATTTCCTTATGTGTCTTAAAAATTATCTAGTATTGCTTTGGCTGTAGGAACTTCCTGTGGTCTTATTTATGAGCTCTTCTTTTGGAGTGTTCTTCCATTTGTTTCTATTGGACATTCTGTGGCCATGCCTCAATGCAATTGTCTAGACAGAGATTCTCTGCCCAGAGCCCAGAGGCAGACATTACCATTCTCCTTTTACCAACAGCAGAGACCTTGCTTGGTCATTCTTTGGGATAGCCTGTCTCTGGGCGGGCAACTCCAGAAGGAAGAAACTACAGGAGGAAAACATGAGCTATACACTGCAACCCAGGGTTTGGGAGATGGTAAGTAAGTGCTGTGCCTAACAACCTATATTCCTAGCCCCTAAAAAAAAAAAACATCTTAACTCTTGTCGAACTTTAGACAAGGTCTTTTGTTCCCCCTTCTCTGGTTCTATGGATAGAACTCATGACTTCATGCAAGCAAAGAACTCAACTTAGCTGAGCTGTTTTTCTAGCATTCTTTGTAGGCCTAAAGTCCAAATTCCTAGATTTTAATGGCTCTATTTCAGTTTCATAACCCTTATGAAGTAAAACTTGGTCCCAAAATTATAGTTTCTTCTTCTCCTTTGTTGTTGTGTTTGTTTGTTCCTTCCTTCCTTCCTTCTTTCCTTCCTTCCTTTCTTTCTTCAAGACAGCTGTGGCTGTCCTAAATCAGGCCGGCCTTGAACTCACAGAGGTCTGTCTGCCTCTGCTTCCTGAATGTTGGGATGATGATGATGACGGTGATTATTATTATTATTATTTTGGTTTTTCAAGACAGGGTTTTTCTGTGCAGCCCTGGTTGTCCTGGACTCACATCATAGACCAGGTTGGCCTCACAGTGTTCCACCTGCCTCTGTCTCCCTCCCCAAGTACTAGAATTACAAGTGTACACCACCATGCCTGGATATAGCTTCTTCTTAATGGTTAGCAATTTCCCATTCCTTTTTGAAAGTTTATCTTGGTATTTAAGATATAATTCATATTATCTTTCTAATAGCAAGAATAATAATGGGAGGAATTCTCTATTTAGTTGAACATGTCCCAGAATCATTTTCTTGCCTCTTGAAATTTGTGTGTCTATTTTCTTAAAATAGCATCAGAGCCAGACACACTGTTTGGATAAAGATTAAATAAGATATGAATCCAAATGCCTGCATACTCACCTGCATGATAAATGTCAGCCTGCATTTTCTAGCTGCTTGCACTAGATTGCCAGTGTCCTCTTGAGTCAAACCTCTGATTAAGATATTGATATTTCATTAAATGAACAATGTGCTGAGTTTTATGCAACTCATGCAATTTGATAATTAGTTTAGTGCCAAGGCCACAGCTGTTTTTTGGTTTTCATGGCTTGCTCCTAGCAGACTAGTGAGTCTTAGCAGGTTGCGACCAGTGTCCGTTACTCTGTCACTGCATCCATCAACTTATAGTGGGAACAGGCAAGCTTCAGAGGTTTCAGCCCAGGATGAAACCTCTGCACTGGACTTGTGACGACGCAATCCATTACAGGAGGAATGTGTGTGGAACAAAACTATTATTGCTGAAGCCTTAGGTCTTAGTCTTCTCTCCCCTCTCTCTCTCTCTCTCCTTGTGTGTATTTGTTGGGGAGGGGGAGTACACTAGCAAAGTAGGTCTAACCATTTACCCTAGAAACTAAGAAAGAGCCATGTTGTAAAGGAACTTTAACCAGTATAGCTATGCCAGCAAACAAAAGGTTAGTTTCTTAGCTCTGTGTTTGCTGCTACTGACATAATTCTTAGCTTATAAAGGAGGGTGAGAAGCTAAAGGACGTGCATAAAAATGCAAAGTTAATCTAACCAGGCTTCGTAGCGCTGTGCTCACATGATCATGGTCTCAGGGTTAGTCAGGAGGGACTTTGCCACCTTAAGAAAGTCATTACCACACGGGGAAGTTTTGACTCTTGCCAAAACGTAGTCAATAGCCTGTTATGGTAGAGTATGTCTCTAATACCTGTAAGCTCTGACAGAAGTTGGTACCCGGGACTGGAGTACTGCTGTGATAGGCCTGACCACGCTTTTGCCTGGAAAAAATGTGGACTTCAGGACTCTGGATTAGAAAAGCAGCTCAATGTTTTAAGCCGAATTTAATGGGTCACAGTTGTAGGAAATTGGAAGAAAATTGTGCTGACGGTGATTTGAACTGGGGCGGGGGCTGTCTCAAGGCTTTTCAGAAGGGAACGTTAATATGTGGCCTAGAGACCATTCTTGTGATATTTTAGCTGAAAAAAAAGAAAAGTCACTTCTTTCTGCCCTTGTCCAAAAATTCTGCCTGAGGCTAAATTGAAAAAATATATATTAACAGCTTTAGCAGGGGGCATTTCAAAACAACCCCCAATTGCCTATGTCACACAGTTATTAGCATTCACTCTTACGCAAATCTATAATGAAAAGAAGCAAGCTCAGCGAGGAAAAATCCAAAATGTACAGAAAAGAGGCACCAGAAAGTGGAGTGGAGAGAAGTCCTGTGTTCAAGAAAAGAAGCAGACTAAAGAAAATCCTGATGTTAATGGAATAAAGAGAGTGGGGACCTCAGGGAAAGTTCCTGCCCAGCTAAGCACCCAACTTGTGAAAAAGAATTAAAGAAAATCTTGGAAGTGTGTGTGGTGGTACACACCTTTAATCTCAGCACTCAGGAGGCAGAGGCAGGAAGATCTCTGAGATTGAGGCCAGCCTGGTTTACAGATCCAGTTTCGGGACAGCCGAGCTTAGGTAGTGAAGGAAACCACTGAAAACAGAAAGCTGGTGGAGACAGAATTGGACGAGGGGCTCATGTTCCAGCTCCAGCAAGCAGCAGAGCTTGACAGCTTCTGTCACCTGGTTCTGGCTTTAGAGTCAAGGACAGAAGAAAGGGTTATGGGATCTCGCTCCATGACTAAGGAAAGCCAGTGAAGCCAGGCTATCAGCACTGTCCCTGCATGGAGGGCCAGAGGGGACACTGTGCAAAGCTGTGGAGCCTGAAATGCCTGGATACCTCAAAATGCTGGAGATACCAGAGCCATAGAATACTTACCGAAGTAAGCAGCCCAAGAGAAAGAAGTGTGTCGCAGTCAGCAAAGCTGACAGGATTTGGAGATCTGAAGAGAATTTTAACACTACACATAGAGATGCAGAGTTTGGAGTTTGCCCAGCTGGTTTTGGTCGTCCTTTGGTCCAGCATTTCCTCACTTTGCTCCCACCCCTCCCTTTTGGAATGGTAATGTATATCCTGTGCCACTGTATGTTGGAAGTATGTGATCTGCTTTTCATTTTGATTTTATAGGGGATTACAGTTAAGAGACTGCATGAGTCTCAAGAGACTTTGAGCTTTGGACTTTTAAACAACTTTGAGACTATAAAAGAATATGGAGACTTTTGAAGTTGGACTAAAATCATTTTGCATTATGTTATGGATACAAGCCTATGGGGGCAGGGAATGGAATTCCATGGTTTAAAAGAAAATGGCTCCCGTAGGTTCAGGGACTGGCATTATTAGGAAGTGTAGCCTTGTTGGGGGAATTGTGTTACTGAAGTGGTCATTGAGTTCTCAAAAGCTCACTTGTCTTTTCTGTTGCCCATGTATCCAGATATAGAAATCTCAGCTACCTGCCCAGCACCATGTCTGCCTGCGTGCCACCATGCTTCGAGCTGTAATGATAATGGACTATACCTCTGAACTACATGTAAGCCAGCCCCAGTTAAATGGTTTCCTTTATAAGAGATGCCATGGTCAGGGGTCTCTTCACAGCAATAGAAACCCTAACTAAGACAATACCCACATTTGGGAGGCAGAGTTCCAAGCCAGCTTGGTCTATACAGTGAGTTCCAGGACAGCCAGAGCTACACAAAGAAACTTTGCCTTGAAACACCAAAACAAACAAACGAGATATTTGCTCATCAGTCTCATTGTTCCTGAAACTCAAGGTGCCTTCAAAGGAGAGTGACTCAGAGCAAAGGTGACTGACACAAAATAGTGGCAGAGAGGCCATGGAATTATTATGCCATGTGTTAGTTACCCACTGAACAGCCATAGACTCAAGTGAGAATAATTTACTAAAAACACAGTCTGTGTCCCTGTAACAGAAACAATTACATAATGAGCTATGAAGAAGAGGGTCAAACACTCCCCTGAGAGCATACCCTCATGACTGAGCACAGTCCCTGCTGCTCAGGGATCTTACCGTAGCCCAAGAGCAGCAACCCATGGATAAAACCAGTAACACGTGGCTTTGAGGAGACATTCAGGATCCAAGCTCTATGACAAATTCCATTTGCATTCTAGCTGAAAAAAAATAATTTTAAAAGAGGGGTAAAAAGACCCAAAGTATCACTCTCTGGTAGCAAACTGAGAGAAAGAAAGCAAATCCTAAAGAAAGTAAGAGTTCATAAAAAGGTAGCAAGCTTCATAGCTGGTTAGCTTTCAAGTTCCTGAACTACAGTGCCAACATCTAGAAGCTAAATTTGAACAACTGCACATTCAGTTTTAATGTGGGCCAACCAGTCAGAACTTCCAAGATGGCACCTCAAGCACAGTATCCTTCATAGGTGTTTGCTGGACAGCAGCTTCCATTGAGATTAAAGCTGAACGTCATGGAGGGAATCTTGTTAAGGCACAGGATGTTAGCAACATGTTCTAAGGGGAGGTAAAACGTTCTGTTCTTTAGGAAGTTCCTTAAGTCCAGGCAGCAAACAACTCAATAGCTTTAGGAAGTCACTGAAACTGAGAAGATTTTCTCAACCCCTCCCCAAACACGTTTAACTGTAGGGACTGATGAGAGTCACTTTCACAGGAGCTGAGCTGTCTAGAAGAGATTCCAACCAGCTGTCCTGGATAGTGTTTTATTCTGTTTGTTGGTTTGCTTGTTTGTTTCTTTGTTTTTGTCAACTTGACATAGACTAGACTCATTTTAAAAGAAGTAACCATAAAACTGTTCTCACCAGATTGATCTGGAAGGGCTCAGGTAACTGTGGGTGGCAAACCTGGGCAAGTGGTCCTGAGTCATATAAGAAAGCAGGTTGAACAAGCTGTGAGGAGCAAGCCCACTTAGCAGCACTTCTCTGTGTCTTCTATTTCAGTTCTTGTCTCAGGTTTCTGCTGTCCTTTGGTTGATTATATTAGATACTTTTCTATTATTGTGATAAAACACCATTGCCAAGACAATGTATGAAATAAAGTGTTCAGTCAGGCATGTCGAAGCACACTTTCAGTCCCAGCACTCCGGAGGCAGAGGTAGGCGAATCTCCAAGTTCAAGACCAGCCTTGGTCTACAGAGCAAGTTCTAGGACAGCCAAAGCTACTCAGAGAAACCCTGTCTTTAAAAAAAACAAGACAAGAAAAAGAAAAACGAAAAGAAAAAAGGATCTCTAACTAAGACACCAGCCAAGCCACTTAGAAAAATAGGAGACCAGACAAGAAGAGCCTGGAGATTTGGAGTAACTGAACGTATCTGGAGAGCACACTCTAACCTGATGAGCTGCCCACAGGCTGCACAGTATGCTCCAGGTTTCCAGATTCCGTGAGCTATCACATGTCACCTGTCACTCATACTGGTGTCGGCTTTGGTAAAGCAACTTGCTATGAGTCATTTCTGCTCCTGTGAGCAACACTTCACCCATACTCTTTTAAAACCAATGAAACTCATTGGTTTGCCAAGCTGGATGCTGGGTGTGTCCTTACTTTCTTCTGCTGTTGGTTCCTTATATGAGGTGAGTGAATGTTTGCTCAGGTGTTCCCAGGGTCAGCATCGCACAACAGTTTTGGGTCACTGTGGCCCTTCATGGGATGAGGTAAAGAGGCTAATGAACTAACTGAATCTGCATGAAGTCTCATTTGTAGGAGCATCCTTACTCTGATAGTCAGCTAGGATTTAGGTCAGCATCTCAATGTAGTCTTCGTTGATTCTACCTACAGCTGCTGAGTAATACCCCTTATCGGTTCTCTACCTTCAGCTTGGGTCCAACCTTCAGGATTTTTCTCTTATCAGGATTAACCCTTATTTGTGGGATGTTTAGGTGCTAAGCTCTTGAGGTCAGGCACACTGATTATGTTTCCAGTGATTATGTTTTCCACACCGTGGAAGTGGCTGGAACAAAAGAAACAGACCAGTTGTATTCGCTGAACTCACAATTATGTGGAGAACGCACTAAGAGGGAAGTCTGCTGGAAGAAACTCAGCAAATTTTCTTGTCTTAACCTGTCAGTAAGAAGGCACATGGGTTTGTGCAGTGTCACAGCTTTCTAGCAGTCTTTGTTACGAGTAATTTCAAATTACAAACATTAGTCTCCTTGTAATCACATTTGATTGTTCTGTCTTTTCCAACCTGGATATGGTCTTCCTACTACTGTACAGGGTTTCTCTACTTTATTACCACAACCAAAGCCTTAGGTCTATACCTGATCCTGCTCTCTCTTGTCCCTCCCTAACATCATAGAGAAATTATCAGTATCTGGAAGAGTTGTAAAGACAGATCGGCTAAACTATACAGGAAAGTGTCGACCCCTTTTCTCTTTGTGGCATTGTCAATTGCTGGTTGTTATGTCTGGGGTCTGTGCCCAAGTTTCCTGATCTATAAAATGGGCATGATAGTAAACCCATGCCAGGCTTGCTGAAAGAACTAACTACATCAGGCAGCCAAGCTGAAGCTCTTAGAAGGTGTGCTCTCTCTCTTTAATAATTTAATTCATTCATTCATTATAATTAGTGTTCATCACCTGTGTGTGTGAGCACATGTGTTTGTACACGACTTCTGTGGAGCCTGCCTTCTCCTTCTGCTTTTACGTGGATTCCAGGGATTGAAGTCAAATCATCAGGCTTGTGATTGCTGAGCCATCTCCCAGCCCCAGAGGCTGCCTCAGTGCTGTAGCACTTGTCTAGGATGCCTGAGGCCTGGGTGTGATTCCAGGCACCACACACACTTACACACACACACACACACACACACACACAGAGAGAGAGAGAGAGACAAAGACAGAGAGACACAGAGATGGGGGCGGGGTTAGGGGACTGGTAACTGGAAAGACCAAAACATAAAGGGTTGAGTCTTACACACACATACACCACACACACACACACACACACAATATCTAGGGAGGGGAGAATTCCTAAGGTTGGTTCCAATGGCCAGTGATTTAAATCAATTTTATTACCTATCTAGTAGAGCTTTAAACAAATTCCCAAAAAGCATTCAAAAAAAGCTTCCGGAAACCTGAACAGAGGTCACAAAGAAGGCGTAGAAGAACTGTGCCCTTTGCTACAGCCTTCACTCCTGGCCGCCATCTCTCCATAAGATCCTCATGGTAAACTTGGAAGCACGTGAGTTCTGTGAGCCATTTAGGTGGTGACTTTAACTGGGTGAAGGGAAGTGAAAAAATCTGATTAATAGTCAACTATTCAGGTGCACCGGCAAAACACCTGGAACCTTGCACATGGTATCCAAGGGGTGTCAGAGTTCTAAGCCTGAAGACGAAGGAAGGAACTGAGCTGGGTTAGAAGGCCATCCTGCTTGCTTGCTTTCAGCAGGACCAACTAGGAGCTGACCTCCGCCGTTTCAGTGGCAGAGGTGAGGACCTCCCCCAGGGATGACCACCCCAAGGTGCTGGTGTGAGCCACAGAGGCGGGGTAGTCTTTCAGAAGCAGCTAGTAAATGGAGGGAGGGGCCTTTGAGTCCCAGCTGCACTGACTCCTGGCCACAGAGGAAGCCAGAGCCTGGCTGCACTCACCTGAGTCATGAGGTTGTGGAGAACAAAATAGCATTTGCTCAGAGGACTGAAGAGAAAGGGGATTTCCTTCATCCCTAACTCTTGAATCAGCTAGTGTTTGCTTAAGATGAGGCACAGGGCATGCACAATTGGGTAGGCAGAAAGAGAACAGAAATTAAATGATAAAAAATTCAAACAAGAACAAATTTAAGAAGGGAAATTCATTCGTTTATGGAACTAAACCATTGGGTGTGAGCACTCCTGGCATCGGATTCTTGGCCCAGCTCTCCTCTCTGTGTCAGGTTCCATGTGCAATGTGACAGGCTCCCCTTGGTGACAAGCGTGTGTGAGCTATGAAGAACGATGTTCTCTGTCTGCGTGTGGCTGGTGTGACCCCTCCGGAGGCTCTGAGTAGAATTAGCCACATGGGTTAATGGTGGGAAGAGAGGAAATCTCCAAACCAGAACTGTGGCTGCTGTCTGACATATAGTTAAGTAGACATTTGGCAATTTTAATTTTTAATCTCGTTTCAGGCGCTGTTGACATGCTGGGGATTTTGTCGTTGTTTTGTTCTGTTTCAACACGCAGTGGGAATCTTGAGAGAACATGCTCTTGTTTGGGCCGTCATTAACAGGATGACTAGCATTTCAGACTGCAGCCGCACAAGCTCTGTGCATAGGGGTCTTTGGCCGATGGTCCTGGCTGTACTTCAGTGGTCATCCATCCATACTCCTGTCCTGTCTCTCTGTGACACCGACACCAGCTGTAATAAATGATCTGTCCGGTGACTCAGTCACTATCGGCTCTGTTTCCACTGACGTCTGACACAGTCAGAAGCACTTGAGCGTGCACCGGCCTGGAAACAGGAAATGTTCTCGGCAAGTTCGAAGTCGCTGTAACTCGTGTTCTTTAGAATTGTGTTCCGAACAACACTGGGCTGGCTGGAAGGACTGAGCAACCCTCAGTGGAACACCTACTCCCTGCACACGTACGGTTTATTTAATTTTTTTTACGTTTTTATTATTTTAGGTTTATGAGCGTTTTGCCTACATGTGTAATGGAAACAATTTCAGGTGTTTGATTGCTTTTCACAGATAGGTATATACCATTTTTTTTTCTTTTGAACACTCCAAAGCAGTAGATTTTCCACCTTTCAGTTGTAACTAAGAGGTAACTTTATCAATTCAGATATTGAGAAGCATCCATTTAAATATGAGGCATGTAGCCTGAGGATGGGTGTGTGTGTGTGCGTGCGTGTGTGCGTGCTTGTACGTACACATATGTGTGTTGCACAAGTGGCTGTCAGAGTACACTTGCGGAAGTTGTTTGCCTCCTTCTAACATGTAGGTTCTGAGAATTAAACTCATGCCCCAGGCTTTGGTGGGAAGTATGCGTACTGCTGAGGTGTTTCACTGATCTGTTCTTGTTGATTTGTACTTTGGAGGCATCGTCTCCTGCAGGCATCGTCTCCTGCAGGCAATGCTGCCTTTAAGACTGTGGGAAACTGAAGCTGGCCTAGAACTGCTGATTCTCCGGCTCTACTTCCCAAGTGCTAGGACTGTAAGTGTGTGTAGCCAGGCCCAGGTGCTAGTGGGTTAAGCCAACACGATAATTGTGCTGGATGGTTTTGTGTCGACTTGACCCAAGCTAAAGTCATTGTAAGAGGAGGGAAGTGCAACTAAGAAAATCCCTCCCTTATACTCGGCTGTAGATCACCTGTAACTCCAGCTCTCAGGGAGGCAGAGGCAGGCAGATCTCTATTAGTTCAAGGCCAGCCTGGGCGACAAAGCTGTCCAGGACATCCAAGGCTGTGGGCAAGCCTGTAGGACACTCTCTTAGTGACTGATCAGGAGGTCCCGGCCCACAGTGGGTGGTTCATCTCTGAGCTGGTGACATTGGGTGCTGTAAGAAAGCAGCCTGAGCAAGGCCTAGGGAGCAACCCAGCACCCCTCCACGGCCTCTGCATCAGCTCCGGCCTCCAGGTCCCTGCCCTGCTTGAGGTTCTGCCCTGACGCTCTGTGATGAACTATGATGTGGAAGCATAAGAAGAATAAGCCCTTTCCTCCCCAAGGTTCTTTGGTCATAGTGCTTTATCACAAGTGTAACCCTAACCGAGACAATGATTGTGATATAGATTGGAAATTATTATGACAACAAAAACAGCCGAATTGTCACATGGCTCTCACTGACTAACAGAAGAAGGATTCCAGCACATATTTTAAAATTGTTTTAAAATTAATTTGAGACATACACTTTCAATAATCAAATCAACAAAAGTTGTCTGAAAAAGGTTATTGTATCAGAACGCCTTAGCCTAAACTGACCCAAATTAGGGTATGTTAAACTAGTGGGAACAACTTTATTAATCAAATTTATGATATTAAATATGAAAAACCAGAGAATGAAAATTATTTCATAAAAGACAAATAATATAAAAGTGACACATTTTGTGGAAATGCAATTTTTTTTGTGGAAAAAATAATTTTATGACCCTAATAGTAATTTGTAGCATCATACTATAAAACCCAGTACACAGACTGACTGAAGCAAAGTTGGAGGTTTTTCTTTGAAGCCTCATTTCTTTCAGTCTTACATATAATTTTTTAAATTAAAAATAACTTTTAGGGGCTGGAGAGATGGCTTAGAGGTTAAGAGCACTGGCTGCTCTTCCAGAGGTCCTGAGTTCAATTCCCAGCAACCACATGGTGGCTTACAGCCATCCACAATAAGATCTGGTGCCTTCTTCTGACATGCAGGTGTACACGCAGACAGAGCATTGTATACATAATAAATACATAAATAAATAAATAAATAAATAAATAAATAAAATATTTAAAAAACTAACTTTTAAAGTATTTTAGGAGGGAGGCGAAAAGCATCTCATGTAGGTTAGGCTGCCTTGGCCTCAACTTACCATGTAGCCGAGGCTGCCTGTGATGTCTCATCCCTCAAATTCTAGAATTACTAGATGTCCCAGAATGCTTTCGCTGATTTTGCTTTTGGGGGTTAGGGTGGAGCATGGTGTTACTATGTAGCTGTAGTTAGCCTTGAACTTTCAGCTTTTCATCCTTCAATATCTTGAGTTCTGGGAATGCAGGCATATCTGACTTTATCTTTTCAAAACATGCCTATTGTAGGAATAGAACTGTTCATCTGCACAGCGATCCTTTGGCTGTGAGAATACTCTATTGTTAAGAACTGCTTACTTGATTTTCAGTCAACACTGCCCAAGGTCAGTTACAGGAAGTTCTCTGTCACTGTGTCATAGGAAGGAAACAGAGCCTTAGTAGCTCAGCTTCATTTCAACCCATGTACACGGGCCACGGCTGAAATTCCCTGCATTAGTCACCCCTCAGGGGCTTTTTGGGAAGGAGGATTTTAACTAGATAAAGGGTGTTATTATCCAGTGTGATAGAAGACTATTGACATATTAACATTACGTTCCTTGGTTAAATGGGATTGAATGTTTTCTTCAGAGTAGAGAGGAAATGTGGAGAGAATGGGACATTACACTGAAGAATGCTGTGTCAGTGAAGAAGTTTTATGGGGGTCTCTGAGCAGTGAGGAAGAAGTTTTAAGGCAAATTTTCCTTCCAGGAAGAATGAAGAACAGACAGGAATATTACCAAACTGTATTTGATCCCCCTACTCCCTGAGTTTAGGGATTTCAGCCCTACCCTATCTGGGCTACTTGGTATCAATGAAAAAAAGTAGCTGCTCACCATAAAAATTAGCTGTTTCTTTGGTTGTTTCCTTATTGAAGCACATTTGGTAAGCAGTTCTACAACTGTATTTCAATAGGAACCTTTCAAACTTACACGGAAAAACAAAGTCATTTGACATTTGAATGAGGGATTACAAAGAAAGTGGCTTGTGCTAGAGAGATAATGAGGGCTCAGTGATGAAGAGCACATTGTTCTTGCAGAGGACCCAAGTTTGATTCCCAGCACCACAAAGTGATTCACAACTACCCACAGCCCCAATTCCAGGGCATCCAACATCCTTTGCTGACCTACGAAGGCACCAAGCATGCATATGGCTCACATCAATTCTTGCAGGCAAAACCACTCACTCATCAAATGAGTAAATCTTTTAAAAAAGGAAGGATAGAAAGAAGGAAGGAAGGCAGGAAAGAAGGAAGGAAGGAAAGAGGGAAAGAAATAAAGAAGGAAGGAAGGAGTTCATCAGGCTTGTTCTGTGGCTGGGTATGTGGCTCAGCAGTACAGCACTTACATAGCATGTGTGAGAACTTGGGTTCAGTCCCCAGCATCATGCCCCCAAGGACATGCTAAGCTGTGTGAGTTCTTCTATATTTGTAAGTGATTTTAGTCTTAGAGAGAGAAGTGTTTAAAGAAGGCAGATGAGTTGATGAGTTCTCTAAGTGACCCTAGTTTGCAAGTGTTTCTCCTTGTGTATGGAGCTGTTGTTTGTCTTTGTTAGGGCTTGAGTCCCCAACAAAGACAGTACATGAGGAATTTTCTTGTGTTGTCAATACCAAAGAAGTTGAAATGGGTGATGTCTAGCAAGGCCATATCTCATGATCCTTACCAAAACAGTTTCACCAACTGAGGACCAAGAATTCAAAACATAAAAGCCTATAAGGATCATTCTCATTCAAACCATCACAATCTTATACATTTTAAAAGTGTTTCCCCACCCCCTTCCCTAGTTACATAGCCACTGGCTGATACACTACCGGTCCCTTTCTCTGGGCACTACTTTGTGTCACTCTTCAGCTCTTCACCATTCACAGAGAAGGTGTTACAGTGAAAAGTTTCAAAGTATAAGAAGGGGAACAAAGTTGGGCTTGGCTGTAGAAATGTAACCCCAGCTATTCAGGAATCAGCTGCAGAAGGAAGGCATATCAAGGATTTCCTCGGCTACAGGGTGAGTTCAAGGCAAGTCTGAAAAAGGTATAAAAAGGCCAGAAAGAAAGATTGTGTAGCTAGAGTTAATTCACCTATTTAGCATGCAGGAGCCTCTGGTTTCAGTCCTGTCCTGGGAGAAAAGAAAAAGAATGAAGTTGCAGACATGGCTTAACAGTTAAACGCACTTAGTGGGTCCTAGCATTTACATGGAGGCTTCCAACCACCTGTAACTCCAGTGTTAGGGGAGCCTATGCCTTCTGGCCTCCTTGGGCACCAGAATAATATTTGCCTGCAACAAAGGACTGAAGGCAAATCTGGTTTAGGAAACAAAACAAAACAACAACAAAACCCCTTCAAACACCTTGCAGGGGTAACCAATATCTACTCTGAAATAGGAGGATGTAATAGGTGAGAGTGAATTGGTTGGGAGCTAAAAGAGGATTGCAGGTAGAGAAACTATGTTTATCATCCTGCAAAAAAACCTGAAGGGACGTTCCCAGGTCAGTGAGGAAGGCTTGATAATGATTTGGATACAGGCACATTTCTTAGTTATTATTATTTTGTTTTGTCTTGTTTTTTGAGACACAGTTTCTCTGTTTGGCTTTAGTTGTCCTGTACTTGATTTATAGACAAGGCTGGCCTTGATCTCACCTGAGTTATCTCTGGTTTGCTTTATCCCTACCCTCACTTACCAAGATATCAGTATAAGGATTTTTGTTTAAAGGACAGGCTCAGGGTTTCTTTAGAAAATATTAAAAGCAACCCAAAAGAATGGGGTATGCAAATGTTTTTGTCCAATTAGTCTTAAGGCTTGGTACTTATGAAAACAATTATAAAAGATGATAATCTGTGCATTTATTATTTAATTTAATTATAATGTTTAATATTTGTTGTAGCATATTATATTGTGACAGGGGAGGACAGTGCAGAGGTTCCTTCATCTTATATTCTTGAAATACAAGAATAAATAAATGAAACAAAGCCATTTCAGATTTAATTAGAATTTGAACTACTTGATGGAAATCCCTTGGAAAATTACCCAGTTCTGTTCTAGGAACCTGAGGTCAAGATGCCCCAGCTAACTTACCTTCTATTAAACTGCCTGTTTATGCAGACCTCCCCCCTCAGCTAGCAGCTTATCTTAGCTTCTGTAAAACTGCTGGCTTGTGCAAACCTCCCCTTGCATCTGCTGCTTTTGCCTTTCCAAGCTGTTGGGAGCTGTCATCTCTGTTTCCAGTGGCTGTTTTAGCAGCTGCTTTGATATTTAAATCTCAGCTTGAAGACTGGCTTTACCAGTCCTTCTCTGAAGTCAGGGAAGAATTTGCAAGTCCATCGCCTTTTGTTTTGTGACAGCAGGTGGGATAGCTTGTCAAAACCACACCTCTTGTTTCACCTCCTTGTGATTTTAACTCATTGTGTTGGGCTGTTTAAAATAAAGTAAGGCTGGCTGGTGGCACCCTTGGCATTTTGGCTGACTAGTTTGTCATGACTGCCAGAGCCTCTCAG
Source organism: Pachyuromys duprasi (assembly GCA_028658305.1). Lineage (NCBI taxonomy): Eukaryota > Metazoa > Chordata > Mammalia > Rodentia > Muridae > Pachyuromys > Pachyuromys duprasi. The sequence goes on from CM053752.1 coordinate 61,743,047, forward strand.
AAGATCCCATGTGTTGTGTAGTTTATTAATTTCAATCCTCACTCCTGACTCAAGAACTGTCCAACTCTGCTGGCAGGCCCCAGCACCAAGACCCTTGATCTAAATGCTCAGGGATACACTTGGGTCTCTGAAAACCCAAGTATGGTTCCAGCTGGCTGCAATGAAAACTTTCAGTTGGCTCTAAACTGTGATTGAGTAATCATCTCTGGTGGGCTGCCTGTAACAATATAAAATATTGTTCTAAACATTTATACTCATTATGTATCATCATAGCTAGCCCATTATCTGCAAATGAGAAAACCAAGAACCAAAATCAAGCATGCCAAGCTAACAGAAATGAAAGAAGGTGAGAGCTAATGATGTCAGGGGGCTCCAGAGGCCACATCATTAAGTACAAGACTTTGCCTGCTCATCAGTGTGACTGGTAAACCCTTGTTACTTCATTAATGTCCCTGATGCTTCCTTTTGGGGCATTAAAAATGACCTCCACAAAACAAACAAACAAAAAACTATGACAGACTCACCGAATCAGCAGGAACTAGTGTCTGGTGGAATGGTATAAAAGCAACAAACACGAAAGCTACCTTTTCTTTGACAAAAAAAAAAAAAAAAACAAAAAACAAACAACAAAAAAAAACACTAATAAGAATATGGAATTTGGGGGTCACTTCTGAGACTGATACTCCCACCAAGGACTCTTTATGTATATAACCTAGAACCCCTGCTCAGATGTAGCCCATGGCAGCTGAGTATCCAAGTGGGTTCCCTAGTAAGGGAAACAGGGACTATCTCTGACCTGAACTCAGTGGCTGGCTCTTTGACCACCCTCCGCTCAGGGGGAGCAACCTTGCCAGGTCACAGAGGAGGACAATGCAACCAGTCCTGATGAGACCTGATAGACTAGGGTCAGATAGAAGGGGAGAAGGACCTCCCCTATCAGTGGACTTGGAGAGGGGCATGGGAGGAGATGAGGGAGGGAGAGTGGGATTGGGAGGGAATGAAGGAGGGGGCTACAGTTGGGATACAAACTGAATAAACTGTAATTAATATAAAAAATTTAAAAAATTAATTGAAAAAGAATATGGAATTTGAAGCTAATGAACATGGCACATGAAAGATAGGTGGCAAGCTGCCATTTAACTCTAGACTCCTGAAATGGGTAGAATGGAAATAGTATGAAGATGCCTTGGAGCCAGGATTAGAGTCAATCCTGGATCACTAAACTCGTTACAGCAGGCCAAAACAAAACAAAACAACCTCCCCCCAAACCCCCAAAACTAACAACAAAACATTTTCAGCTAAGACTCAGACGCCTCATGTTTGCATTAAGTGTTTGTCATTTTATTTTCATGTTTATCCTTTCATTCTTGAACTGCAGGATTGTGTTTCAGATTTGCCTCCCAGTCATTGAGGTAAAAAAAAAATTCCAGCAATCCTTTGCATAAAGGACTCTCTCTGACATCAAAAGGAGTCTTCATTCATATGTACTAAGATCTACAGAAGTGGGATTCCAGGTTGTTATTCATCATTCTACTGATCTTTCACTTTTATTTATTAATTGTTGATCATTTTTATTTTGTGAGAAAGGGTCTCCCAGCCCTCGCTGGCCTTAGACTTAATATATAGCTGATGATAATCTTGAACTTCCAACTCTTCCCTACCAAAGTGACTTCATGGTGTTGGGTTCAGACCCAGAGTCTGGTGCCTGAGAGGCAAGCATTCTACTGACAGAGCTATGTCCTAAGTCTTCTCTATATACCTCTAAGCTTTCATGGTCGTTCTTGTTCTATTTCATCCTCACAGCACATTAAGAAGCTCTTGTTTCAAACTTTGCATGCATCAATCACTATTCTAGGTATTTTATACTTTCAACACTGTGAGGATATAGGCTATGACAGAATAGGTGTTTATAACTCCAGACTGGGAGACCAGGCTGGAAATATTTGCACCTCTTCTAGTGCTTCTGATCTCCCTGCAAAGGAAAAAGAAGGCTGCATGGAACTCATTTTACAGACCAGGAACCTGAGGCACAGATGAGAGCCTGGAAGATCACAGAACTGCAAAGAGGCAGGACTAGGATTTGAACCCAAACAGTCTGATGTTAGACTCTGTGCTATAGCTTTCATGCTTCATTGTGGGAGGTATTGAGGCCTCAGTACTCAAGAGATAAGTACTAGAGGAACCAGGAATGTTAAAGAAACAGGGCTGTCCCTTCAAAGGGAGGGGTATGTTTCCTGCCCAGAAGGCTGGGAGTGGATGTGATCAACAGTCTGATGACTGTGTATCCAAGACCACACTGGTCCTCGCTTGTCATGAGTTTGTTAATCTCATGAACCCATCATCTTTATGGAAGATGTATTTCAGTGTAGACGTGGCTTGAGCTTTATTGTGCACATGGGACAGACCCGCCAGGAAAAGTTTTCACCAAACCATGCATTGTGTGTCTTAAAATAAACTACCGGCTGTCAGACTCCTAAAGTTTGGACTAACACTGCCTACTTCATTTGTGTTGAACCAAACTGCCTCTTCCCTCCTGAAGACTGGTACTCTGCCGGCCATAGTCACAGACACCCCCACCTTCCTAAACCGTACAGGAATATTACGCATACCTTTAATCTCGGCGATCAAGGAGGCAGAGGCAGGTTAATATCTGTGAGTCTGATGTGGTATACAAATCAAGTTCCAGGATGCTCTGGAACTACCCAGAGACACTCTGGGCTACCCAGAGAATCCCTGTCTCTAAAAAGAAAAACCACAGGAAAAGTCCTCTTCTGCCGTGTGTACTTGGCCATGTTGTTGATTGTTTTCAGTTAGTGCTTTGCGCTGGTTCAGAGTCCTGCTCTATTTTTTGTTTGTTTGTTTGTTTGAGACAGGGTTTCTCTGGGTAGCGCCCGGCTGTCCTGGAATTCACTCTGTAGACTGGACTTCAACTCACATAGATCCACCTGCCTCTGCCTCCCGAGTGCTTGGATTAAAGGCATTTGTTACCACGCCCGGCTTCTACCTTTCAAGTCAACTCATATGTTGATTCTTTTATACCTTCTTTCTTTTCAGAACTGTCATCACATGTGTTGCAGTTTTCGAAAGATAGAAGCTCCTTAAAACCTAAGATATTGCTGGGCGGTGTGGCTCGTGCCTTTAATCCTAGCTCTCAGGAGGCAGAGGCAATCGGATGTCTGTGAGTTCCAGGCCAGCCTGTCCTGTTTCAGGACGGCCAAGGCTACAAAGTGAAACTCTGTTTCAAAAAAACAACCAACTAACCAAACAAATAACTAAAACCCCATAAGATCCTAAGGGAGAGATGAAACAGCAGCATTTTCTAAACGGTTATGGGGGACCATCCTCTTCTCATTTACCTCAGAAAGATCATAAATGTCTCAGAAAGTCCAGGAAATGATTAGATTTGCTAAGCCCCTCCCTCCCTCATGCATATATAAGCAGAGTCACTATTAGATGAGTTGAGCTACCTGGAAAAAGCAGCGGTCAGCCCAGTGGCTGCCTGGAAGAGGCTCAGTTTACCTTGAGCTACCTTAAAGAACACCTCCAACACACTGAGCTACCTGCCAGCTGTGCAGTGTGCCCCAGGTCCCAGCTTTGTGGGCAGTCAGCCATGTTGGGGTGGGCTTTGGTGATGGCAGCTGTCTTTGAGTCATTTCTGCTCCCGAAGTAATCCCTTCACCCACATTCCTGTGAATAACTCCCACACAACACACAGGTTCATCATGTTAGATTTGGGTGGGATCTTTACTTTGCTCTGTCACTGATTCCCTATGGGTGGTGAGTAATCGCCCGTTTGTTCCCATCTTTACTTCTCTGACTGCTAACGGTTGTGTGAGAGGCAAAGCATGATGTTTGAGCCTCATCAAAAGGGACCCTTCAATGACAAAAGACATGTTAACAAGGAAAAAATAGACTTATTATCAAAATCCCATGTGCCCTGGGAGCCTTCACAATGATGCTGAAAAGCCTGCCCGAGGACTGTTTTCTCGTTAGTCATTAAAAGTGGACAAACTCAAGGAGGAAGAAACATGACTGCATAAAGAGGGTATGATTTCTTGGCAATAAGCAGGCTGAGGACAAGAGAGTACCTTTTTTTTTTTTTTTTTTTTTCCCACTGAGGGCAGTGCTGCTAATGACCTCTGCCTGGGTGGCCCAGGTCTTTATCACAGGGAACTGTTGAGAACATTGAAAGCACAGCACAAACACAAGTAATTTTTCCTTCTGGATTATCTGGGCACAAATTTCTGGATTAGTCCAAAACTGCCAAGTATTTTTGTTTTGTTTTGTTTTTTTGTTGTTTTGTTTTTTGAGACAGTCTCACCATGTAGCCCTAACTGGTCTAGAATTCACGATGTGGACCTGCCTGGCCTCAAACTCTAGCAGATCCACCTGCATCTGCTCTGGAGTGCTAAGTTTAAAGTCCTGCATTACCTCACTTGGTGCAAGGTGAGGTAGCTACCCTTGACTTAATGGTTCTGACAGTATCTGAGAAATCAGCATTCATGAAAAAAATACCTTCATTGGGTCAGTTCACCGTGTACTGGATGTAAAGCTTGCTGATCAGAGTTCTGGGAACTAACGCAGTTACAGCAGATTATTCTTGGATCCCTGCTTACATGCTGAATGTGTGTGCACATGCACATGCACACACACAAGTACAATACAAACTTCTGAAGATCAGGTTAAGGGCCACCCAGCTACTAAGGGGGGAGAGTCAGAATTCACATGTGGTGCCTGACTCTTGCCATTTTCTCTCTGCTGCACTTGGACTTGAAATCTTTCTAGTTTTGATTATTGAGCCAGTGAGTAGAAGCAGGAACCAAGTGGGAAAACAACAGAAAACAAAGAGCTCTTTTTTGCATGCAAATGTCAAGGGTGATAATGTGTAGCTGTATTTACACCATCCAGCAAGTCCGGCAACCACTTGGCTTTTGTGAGCAATGAAGGGAACAAATTCTTCATGGCACTTCTAACAAATTAAAGAATGAAAAAAAAATGTGTCTACATGTATGAAGTCATGGAACTTTGCCTTTTCCTTGGAACCCATCCTAGGATGACAAGAACATAAATCAAATGAAATATAACGTGTATTAGCTCATCTGTTCTTGCCACATACAATGAGGTTTTATATGTAACATGGGTTAAGCATCTCCATGAACTTGCTTATCAGTGGTCAAAGAATGGTGATGAAGTGCATATCTAAGAAATAATTCACTTTTACATGTGGTTGAAAGTATATCAGAGACTTTTTTTTTTTAAAGATACTTTCACAATTGCCCCAGTAGCAATAAATCTGGAACTATATAAAAACTTGACCTAACTTATTCAAGGCAATGTAATTTATTAAGTGTCCTTTTGACTGTTGAACTGCTGGATGCCACACACAAAGAGAGCATGGTGTGCTCAAACTAGTTCATAGCTTTTAGAAGTCCTTGAGGAACTCCTTTTGTGAGGTTCCAGCTCACAAAACAGCTATTTGGGATGAGCTATTTCCTGGACACAAAGAAGTCATTTGAGTTGGCTAGCTTAGTTCCTTTACAGAGCAAGGAGAACTGGAAAAGGGCAGTCTTGTTTCTCGGTTCTTTGTACAACCAACTTGCACTTAATTCTTAGGCACCGTCTAAATCAACGTACCTTGCCCATTTTTCAATCTATTAAGAAATGATTTAATACTCTCTACAACACTCTGCAACACTTAGAAATAGTTATAAACCTTTTCCAACAATTCTCCTGAATACCACGTGTTTAAATTGTTGATATTCCAAATCCTTCAGTTTGGTACCCATTTTTCTTTTTTAAGATCCATTTTGTTTAGTTCTTTTGTTGCTGAAAATGTGCTTGGCCTCATTCGACATTGTATGCTATGCCAAGAATATGCTTTGGTTTACATACATCATTTTGTTTCTGTTCTCCTTTCTCAGGAATTTGCTGTCACAGTCAACTTTCATTTGGAGCCAGGCTTTCCTTTCATACAGAATGGCGATTGCTCATAGTGTCGGATCAATAGAATGATGTAAAGAAAAAGCCAATTGCAGTCCAAATCAGCCACACCTTTCCATACATGTGCTCAGCAGTGTCTGTACAAGGATGAGAAACACACCTGGCAACCAAGGCTCCAACAAAAGAGGAAGAGGAATGACACACTACTCACTGTTATAAGGCCCAAAGGGGCCCTCTGCCTCACATCTATACTCTCTGATCCAAGAGATCGTTACCTGTGTGGGCTGCCACACTTTGCTCTTGGGACTTCTGGAGTTTAGGTATAACTTCTATGTTGAGAATGTGCCAAGATGCAAAGAGATGTAAATCATGATTCCTAAGCAATTTCACTTTCATCTTTACTCAGTTATGGCACACATCACTTTTATTAGTTTGTAGTCTGCATCATCTGTGTAGCAGAGGTAGAGGGTGATGAGAAAGAGTTTCTACTCTTGAATACCGGTACAAGACTCCAAAACATTTGTATAAACACCTTCTATGTTAATGGAAAGCATTAGTATATTAGTTTGGTATTTTTCAGAAAAGCCTAAGATAGTGAGACACATAAATAGTTGGCAGAAATTAACTAAAATTCTGTAGGGGTAGAGAGGAAATTGGTGTGAGCTATGGACATAAGTTACTTTCATTAAGATAATTCAAGAATAAAATTTGTGACAGGATATGGTGGAAAATAATCTTGAGAAAGTCTCATATTAACTGATCCTTTTCCTTTCCTTCTTGTTTTGTTTTTTTGAGACAAGATTTCTCTGTCTGTCCTGGAACTTGCTCTGTAGACTATGCTGGCATTCAACTCAGAGATCCACCTGCCTCTGCCTGCTGGGATTAAAGGCAAGCACCACCATGCCTGGCATACTACAGAGCAACAGCCATTAAGATGATGTGATAAAAGCTGGGCGTGGTGGCACACGCCTGTAATCCCAGAACTCAGGGAGGCAGAGGCAGGCAGATTTGCTGAGTTTGAGGCCAGCCTGATCTACAAATCGAGTCTAGGACAGCGAAGGCTACAAAGAACAAAACAAAACAAACAACCCCCCAAACAAAACAAAACAAAACAAAACAAAACAAAACAAAACAAAACAAAACAAAGCAGGAGAATGAGCTGCCTTAAGGAGGATGTGGAGAACTGGGCACTGCTGCTGGGTATATAAAATGGTGGAAATGTTATGCAGACTAGTCTGGACACTCATTTGAAAATGAAACCGGACTGTCATCTGACTCAGCAACTTCAGTTCTGAGCACACAGCAGAGAGAACTCACGTTCGAGGCTCAGAAGTACTTGCACACCATTTTTTCCCCTTTCCTTTGCTACAGGGTTTCTCTGTGTGGCTCTGACTGTCCTGGAACTCACTCTGAGCACTAGGCTGTCCTCACACTCAAAGGTCCATCTGCCTCTGCCTCCCAAATGCTGGGATTAAGGTATTCACCACCACAACCCACACCCTTCTTTTAAAACAGCATTATTTACAACAGTCAGGAAATGGAAGATAGATAAATAAATGTTGTCTCCACCACGAACACACACACTCACATGGTAATTCCACTGACAGCCACTGCTCCTGTCCTTGCTTCTGTTCATGCAGCTCCTGAAATGGTGCTGCCTGCATCTAGGGTGGGTTTTCCTACCTCAGCAACCCTTATTAAGAGAATGCCTCTGGTATACCCAGAGGTACCTTTCCTAAATGATTCTAGATTCCATCAAGTTTATAATCAATATAATCCAACACCTCTCTCCAACAAAATAACCCCTCAAAGATATGTACATAGAGACAGAATGGCACGCCTGTGAATTTGGGGCCCTCTGTTTTGGTGAATTAAATGCAGGAAAGGGCTCCCATCTTTAGAATGATTAAGGATGTTCCTAGTTGGAAATGTGGAGACTAGGAAGATAAGGAGAAGAGAGCATTTCACAAATAGGTACACACAAATGAATGAGCCACACAAAACCACTAGCCACAATGTGACCGTGCTAAGTATTTGCAGTTGCACCTTACATGCCAGAGCTCCAGCTGCTATGAACATGACAGCAGCCTTACAACTGAGAATGAATGTTTGAATCCCTATTGTATAAAGCAATCAAAATAAAGAAATAACGACTAAGCTGGGACCACCAAGACCTTGAATATTATGTCTGCATAGTTCTGAGTCGGAGGGGGTGCTGTTTTGGAGGTTACAGAACTGCAGCTTTGTTAGAGCAAGTGTATCGCTGGAGGTGAACCATGAGAGTTTAGAAGCTAGAGTGACTTGTAATACATACTTTTTGTGGGCAATTTAGAGCCCTTGAGGAATTATGAGGAAGGAGAACTCATGACTATGAGCGCTAGGCCTTACGGAGCTAAATCTGGCAGGGCTTTAGATGCATCAGGCCCGGGAACGAAGTAGGTTAATGGTAGGTTTGGTGACTATAATCTCAGGTTGAAAGGGACAGTCCAGTGTATACCAGTTGTCTTGGTGTTTCTATGAAGAGGACCTTCGCCATCCTTTACCAGGTCCTCACACTCTAAAATGTTTCTGGTTCAGAAGATAAGCTATGCCTGTCAAATTATGAACAAAGATAACAACCTGGGTAAAAGACAGCAGCCAAGTGACCAGAAAAGAACATTGCTGTAGGAAAAATCCTGGTGTTGAACAATGACTGGTTGTTTTCAGTCCAAGTCTCTGGATAATAAGGTCCCAATAATGAGGGGAAAGAAAGGGGGAAAAAATCTAGGAGATTTTGAAAAAAAAAAAAGACTTTAGTTTGGAACCTGACAAGCTGGCAAGAAATACATGTTGCTGTTGAGGCAGCTTATTAGAAATATGGGGCTAGAGATAGTCACTCATGTGGAAGTGATTACTGAAATCACAGTGGCCAGTGAGGCTGGCACTGGACATAACACCAAGATGGCGGAGCAGGGTCGGTCGCACAGAAAGGCTGTGCTGGAAATCCCTCCGGTTTTAAGCATGTAGGACAGCCGGAGGCAGCTCTGGAACTGCCTCCCTGCCAGTGCGGGTGAAATCACCAGCCACCTACACAGAATGGCCTGTGTGGCTGGTCAGAAAACCCATGGGCAACTCCGCAGCCTATTTCCTGCTCGGTATTTCTATCCAGTTGACTCTTGGCAAAAGTAGAAGGCTGGAGTAGGAGTAGATCAAGTTCAAAGCCAGCCTTGCCCACATCATAAGCCACTGTATCAAACCCAAAAAGAGATGCAGTATACCAACTCAGTTTTCATTCTCGTAGTTAATGCCAAATGGCAAAACTAATGCAGGCAGTTGTGGGAGTTTGCAAGGTGCACTTTATTATTTACCAAGGCAACCACTTTTTCTACGTTGGTAGCGTTGTCTTCCAAACACAGACTTGAGTCCAGTATGGCTCCCAGGAGAGCTTCTGCTGGGTGTGCATGCTCCTGTGTGGAGTTCAAGGACACCTCAGGTGACTGTCCTTGGGAACAGCCGTATTAGTTACTTTTCTATTGCTGTGGTAAAATACCCTGACCACAGCAACATAGAGTTTTGTTTTGCTTTTTGGCGTTTGGTCCCTGAGGGTACAACTTGCTCGTCATCATGGCGGAGAAGCACGAACAGGTGAGAGTTCACATGTCTAACCCAAAGCCCCAGTCACATAACCTCCAAAACAGTACCCCCAACTCAAAACCAAGGGTTCAAATGCCCGAGACTATGGGGAAACATCTTCCTCAAACCACACCTGTGCACTTAAATATGTCTAATTATGTGTGGGCCTGTGTACCGTGGCACACGTGTAGCTCAAGGGTAACTTTCAGCAGCCATTGTTTCTCTCCTGCCACATGGGCCCCGGGGTCACAGTCAGATGGGCAGGACTGAGACAGCACCTTCATCCATCAGGCCATCTCCACGCCCTCCACTTCTTTCCAGACAGGGTTTCTCACTTGGACTTGAGGCTCTGACCAGGCTAGACTGGCAGCCCAGTGAGCCCCAGGGATTCACTGGTCTCTGCCTCTCAGCACTGGGATAACAACTACAAGATTTTACAACGGTGCTGGGATCAACTCAATTCCTCCTGCTTGAACAGTAAGCAATCTATCTGCTGAGCTATTTCCGAAGCCCCAGAAAGCTTGTCCTTTGATGGTAAGCATCCCAGAGGTACGCTGCGGAGTCATTTCAGCTGGGAGTAGCAGTTGGTTTTTAAAACTGGACTGCAAATACTCCTTACAGCAACAGAACTCCACTGGCTCATGGAATGCCGAGAACGCATCAACCCACGCAGACGAACAGCCTCTTTTCCAGAGTGGTGTATAGCCAAGGGATCTCATCAGGGTTACGTTTAGAGAACATGCAACATTATCCATACTATATGCTCTCTGAATTTCTACAGACTAATTTTAAAAGCGCCGATTTTAGCAGGTCGTCCCCACTTCAAGTGCTTCCCTCACATGATGGTCCCACAGACCATAACTGACCTCAAAATTCCCACAGTAGTGACATCACAGCTGTTCTAATGTTCAAACAAGACTGTTGGTATAATGTTTTTTGAAATGATTACACCTTACCCTTGTTCATTCAAATGCTGATCCCTCCCCCCCCCTTCAATCCGGATATTGTACTGTGATACTTATTCTAAGCATCCTGTATCAACTCTGTGTAAACAGGCCAAAATAAAGCAACTAGACACAATGTTAAGCAGTGGGAGAGGCCAGAGGGCAGGAAATGAGTAGGAGGAGGAAGGGCGAGGAGAGCTAGAAGGCAGAGCTGGAGGACAGATCATGGAACTAGGTGGAGAGATGGACTGGGCCTAAATATATCACTAAAAGCAAGTATAATGTGGGAAATCTGAATGGTAGAAACTATGAGGGCTTGGACGTTTAGGATGGAGTAACTATTGCCCAGCATTGTGTTCTGGGTTAACTAAAATCCCAGTCTCTGTGTGGTGATTTGGTTATACAGCTGTTTAGGATTAACAGCTAACATTACCAGAAGATATATCAATAGCAAATATTAAGTACTTACAACACAAGACGTTATGGGTGTTGGTGGTGATGCGGTGCAAAAAACTTACTGTGCTGTCACCACAAAAACAGAGCATACAAAAGAGCCAGGGTGTGGGAGTATGTCTGCAACACCAGGGAAGCAGAGGCTGGCTTGGAGCACAGGAGGAATTCATAACCTGGCCAACACAATAACTCATCCAAAACTAACAGACAACATTTAATAAATTTAACCAAACAAAATCTAACCAACCCCCGTCTCACTGTAAAATTATGCACAGTAAATAACTGATAATACATAACCAGGTGCTGGTTTATGACTTCATTATATTTCAACACCAAGAGTGGACTTCTAGCCAGGTGGTGGTGACATGTGCCTTTAAACCCAGCACTCAGCAGAAGCAAGTGCATCTCTGAGGTCAGTTTGGTCTACAGAGTGAGTGTCAGGACAGCAAGGAATACACAGAGAAAGCCTGTCTCAAAAAACAAATGACTGTTCAGATGACTTTATTCATAATGGCCCCTAACTAGAACCAATACCAGGCAACATGTGAATGGACACATCTTATTATAGCATACAGACAGAACTTAGCAATTTCCAGAAATGTACTCTTACTACCTGTAATAAATGTCCAATTATGCCAAGTGGAAGCAAATAAATGAATCAGTAAAAAAAACATACATAATTCTAATAAAATTATAAAAGTACGAACTAACCTAGATTGATAATAATATTTACCTGTTACTAATTCCTGGGAGTGTAATATCAGGGTGCACACCTTAGGAGAGGAACACAAAGGTGCATGAACAATCCTTTGGGGAGACAAACACACATGTTGACTGACAAGTAAGTAATCAGTTGTTAGATGTTAGATGTTTACTGTCATCATAGGAACTTACCAGCTTGTGTCTGAAACTGGCTTGACCCTATACCTGGCGCTAACTCATGATTTCATTGCTTGAGAGGAAGTTCTACTATACAGCTTTGGCTGCTTCCAAACTTTGTTTCCCAAGTGCTGGTGTTAAAAGGTGAGCACCACACCACCTGGATCAGTAATTTATGATTTAAGCTCACAGTTAAAAATTTTTTTTTATTTAAAATGGTAGCCCATTTTTCCATTCAAAATTCAATATAAAATACTATTTTTCACAGAATGGTCTTTGAACTTCTATAGGTAATCTGTAGAATCTTAATCCCTTATGCAATTAAGTGAGACATGAACACCCAAGAAGAAACCTGTCAGCTGCCGGAGCCTGCGGTCAGCAGCTGAAATGCTACGGCTCACTTCAGTTTTCCCTAACTAAGCCTTCACTCTTTGCCTCAGGACACGTTCAGTCACTTTTGACTTTGGTCTAAGGAAAAGAAAAATGGAAAAGGACTGATAAACCTTCTAAAAATTGTTTATGCCATGCAATTCTGTTCAAGGAACATGAGGAATGGTACTTCATGTTATATATTTAAGACTCTTGCTGAAAAAAAAAACTATTTTCGATTTCCAAGTAAACAGGTAGACTTCTAAGCATATAAAGGTCTTATTCAATTTGAAAATAAGCTATTTTATAAGTAAAAGTCATGGAAACAAAGGTGAGATAAACCTAATAAACCTTAAGATGATCTGGGGGCGAAAACTCCAAAGAGCCCCCAGGCTGAAGCCAATGGGTGCGGGCTGCTCCTCCTGCCCGGGCACGCTCCCGTGCTGTCTCTTGCTCTGCATGCTAACCAGTTCTTCCAGCTGACATTTCTAAAGAGACCTGGAACCCAGCTGTTGAGCATGTATTTCAAGTGAGCACAAGAAAACAAACAAACCAGGAGATCTGCTTCTCTGAGCAGTTTTTGGGCTGGGGATGCAGTTCAGTGATTGCTAAGTGCCAGAATACCAAGGTTCAACCTCTTGCACTGACAAAAAAAAAAATATTTCATAGTATCTTTTTCTGCCCAGGCTTTAAGATGAGGCAGAAGACAAAACAAAAACCCATGACTCATTATCCCGAAGGTCACTCCTTTGAAAACTCAAACTTGGTATTTCTAACAAATAACTATGAAAGTATGCTATCAGCTCTCTCATGATACAATTTCACCTCACTTCATTGGAATTACACTTCTCTAACCAAACAGGATTGTGGTAGCAAAATCGCCACACAAGCACATGTGGCTCTTTGAGTTTTGTTTGCCTAACTCTGTGTGGTTTGCCCCTCAGCAAAGAGTGCTGACTGTCCCCAATCTCCATACAGAAGCCATTCTCAGGAAGGAAACCACTCTCTTCAGGAGCTATACATTTCACATTCGTATGTTAAGAGCACTTACAGGATTTAACATGCTTAGTCATTTTCAAGTAAATGATTTTTATCACATCGTTTCAGAAAACACCTAATAGTTTCCTTAAATATTTATGTACACAAGTGGTTTTGTTGTGTGTATGTATGTGGGGTACAGGCAAGGGTAATGCCCACAGGGCACAAGGAGCTGGATCCCTGAAGTTATGAAGAGCTAAGCCACACAAGGATGCTGGTCTGCAAACCCAGAGCCTCTGTAAGACAACAGGTGCTCGTAACCACTGTTACCTCTCCAGCGCCAGAAACACATTTCGAATAAACCATTTCTGATTTGTACTCTTTCTCACCTGTGCTGGCACTCTTTGTAGGTTTTGTTTTCATACAGGGGCATGCTACACACGGGCAGAGGTAGATGGATAGTTGCATCTTACTAACCTTTGTCTCTGTGAACACCCTTCTGGCCTTGTGAACATTTAAAGAGCCTAGCTCACTTCCTTTCACCTATGGGTAACTCAGCTGTGTTAATACTTGTGTTTGTACCTTGTTTCTTGATAAAAGTATAAACTTTCACCCTTTGTAACTGACTTTCTACCCAGTAATAGGCCTATCAGCTACTACTTTTAGTTGTCTCTAACTTTGAGGCAATTCCACTTATAAAACTACGAACTGAGCAGGTTCTCTATAAGAACATGTATGTATATATACACATGCATCAAAATTAATGTTAAAGCTGCCGAAAATGTGGAGGAGAGCGGGACAAGCACATGGGAGGGTTTAATGGGAGGCCAGGTGAGGGAGGAAAAACAACCTTTCCATGAGCACACAAGGGCCGAGCCATCTCAGGAGCCGTCTGTAGCCTCCTGTAGGATCTAAGTGGTCGTGAGGCGCAGGGCCTCTCAGGCGTGGGCCACGAGCTGCACTCAGACAGTTGATACTTTGTCCTTTCAGGTAGAAAACTGCTTTGGGGCCCCCCACCCACAGCCCCTAAAGTCACTGAATGATTCATTTCTTTCTCAGCATGGGGTTAGAAATGGCTGTCCAGTAGGAAAGCTAAAGAACCATGGGCATACATAACTATTACAATAGTTTTCAATTAAAATAAGAAGTTAAGCCAGACGTCTGTAATCCCAGTGCTCAGGGAGGAAGAGGCAGGCGGATTTCTGGTCTACACAGCTGGAGTACAGGACAGCCAAGGCTACACAGAGAAGCCCTGTCTCAAAAAACAAAACAATAATAAAACAAAACAAACAAAACCAAAATAAGCTTTTCCTTCTAGTGTTAGCCAGTGTTAAGATGTTAGGAATACCTTATCATTCTTGGCCTATCAGGCTAACAGAGTGAAGGTGTGTAATTTAACACACCTCGCTCCACACATACAACTGTTTATGTGCTCAAATATTAAATCACAAAATTACTAACCTAAACCAGATTTACTGCCTGAGGCTTCTCCTTTCTCTGATTATTAGCAGTGTGAAGGAAGACTCAAGGATGGATACTCCTAAAAGCACAATCCAACATTAGTGCAATTATCACACAGTACGCTTGCAGCTTGTGATGCCTCAGTTGCTTAGTCCCAACTATACATTCTCTGATACACTTCCATACATGCTGTAAGGTTGTTCAGGGCATACACAATACTAGAAATCAGTGATGATTGTGGTCAGCAAAACATAGCTTCCCAAGACCTAAAAGTACAATTTAGGAGTCACAGACTGAATGAAACACAGGTGTACATTTGGAAGGAAACTAAGTATAACTTACTGCCTTCTGCTGCATCCTCCAGCGCTAGGGATTGAACCCAGGGCCCTGAGCACTGCACCACGAGCCCAGGCAGTATAAAGCTTACTAGGTAGACTGAGGCACTTAGGTGTTTGAGGCCCACCAGTGTCTATTAGTCTGAGATGCATCTGAAAATGAGATCAGCTGTGGTCATTGGGAACAGTACAAAGCAACACCACTGCATGGTAAATATCTACTACCTTATTTTCACAAAGGACTTCCTCATTACGCTCCTCCCACCTACGCAAACTACAAATCAGTTTGAGCCTACAGAGTGACTTCCAGGACAGCCAGGGCTACACAGAAAAACTGTGTCAAACAAACAAACAGGAACTTTTTTCTTTCTACATTAACAAAAAACAGTAATACAAGAGAAAATGTACAACATGAAAAAAGGAATATTAAAAGCACTCTGTACTAATGTTTTACTCAGGTTTCGGAAGATTTAAAAAAATTCAAGGTACATCATGAAATTCTACTTTAATTCAAATTTTCTCTTTATCTCTACTAATTAAGAATTGTTATTTTTTTATTCAGCAATAGTTATTAGGAATATATGCTTAAGGGTTGAAAAATCCCCATCAGAAAATTTTGGTAGTTCATTTTAAATTCTATTTTTTGACATTTACTCATTGAAACATGCATTTTGAGTTGGTGGTACAACAGTGAGCTAAGTACCTGAAAACATTTACCTACAGTATTTCTAGCAGAATAGTCCTAAAATGAAGATCTACAGTCTGTGATGGACATTCTTTACACAAAGCTCTCATCCTGGAGACAAGACACGCATGATACCCAACCCATGTCTGTGCCAAGTGCCATGTTTCCACCCTGTGTTCACAGGCGTGAGGCTTTTCGACCTAAACCTTTGAACTTGCAATTTTGTTACTATCATATTGCAAAGCCATCCAATGGTCAAAAATAAAGATACATTGTACACGGTACAGTTTTTATTAGTTCATGTGTGGGGCTTAGATGGTATCAAACCATCATGTAATGATAAGGTAAAATTCAGTCTGATTATTCTAAATTACTTGGTCAAACATGGGGTCACACTATGGGCTCACTAAACACAGGATACTGAATAGTATACTCTCATGAAATCCAACCTAAGGAGAAAAGAGATGAAAATAAGTACAAAGTTACATTTCCTCTCTTGTAGAAAACTTCTATTTGTTGTTTCTCATTTTCTAAACTCCAGATTTCCTAAAATGAATTAAGTTACACACTGAAGTTAGAATATAAAGATGTGTTCACAATGGGACTTTGGACTAAAAACTATTTAAAATTAAGATATAGCTTGAAAAGCTTATTCAATTTCTGATTAACCACACAAATGAAGAGTGACTGTACTGTGAACAATACAAAAAAGATGTAAGCTCTTTAGACTGTTTTGAAAACATTTTGTCAACAAATGACTAAGTAATCAAACTTTTCCACAAAAAGAATGGAAAAAGTACTTTGTAGATATAAAGCATAAACCTTAGTGTTTTTATACAAAAAGTGGATGGGGAAAAAAACTTAATTCATGACATTTGAAATCAATTTCATCTATATTTGAAAATATAATAACAGCTATTTACAGACTGAGGTTATCAATTAATAAGACATATAATCTTTCTCAGGATCTCTTGAAGAGCAGCCGGTGCTCTTAACCTCTGAGCCATCTCTCCAGCCAGAAAACAGGGTTTTAAAAGACAAATTTTACAATTGGAGTTTTCTGCATATGCCAAGAAAACAGCCTTGCAGTGAGCTATGTCCTAGTCTCATAAGCAACATTAAAATTTAAAGGTAAACAAAAGCGCAGGCTCAGAAACGTAAAGTATTTTTCTGAGGGCTTAAGTCTCAGATACTTTAATGCTATTTCCTTACTAAAAACAAAACTATATATATATCATATATATATATATATATATATATATATATATATATCCGAGACAGGTTTTTTTCTGTGTAGCACTGGCTGTCTTTGAACTCAAGATTCATCTGTCCCTGCCTCTCAAGTGCTGAAACTGAAGGCATGCATTACTACAGCTCAGCCTTCCTTAAGCTATTTGAAAACACAATGCCATGTTGATTAGTTATCAAATCATAACCTAATGTCCATTTAAAATGTGCTATTACTCTAAAATTTTAAGGGATAGATATCAGTGGTCAGGACCCTCAGCCTCAAGTTTTCTGGTAAATTTGTTTACCTTCTTACAAACAGAGTAACCAAACTTTACATACTGCTGATTCCAAGGAAGTTATTTGGTTTAATCGTAGGAGGTATTTAATTAGGTTGATGATTTCATAAAGTAACAGTACTTAGTCTTTTTGAAACTGAAAAAGAACAGTTGTTAATTCTGTCAGTACTCCATGGTTGCATATCCTGAAAAAACATCCATTACATTTTTGCATTCTGTGACACCTACAACCAATACAGTATTTAATTAAAACACCAAGCCAGAAATGTTAAGAAACTTTTTGTAGAGAACTTAAAAAAAAAAAAAAAAAAAAGGGCCCATAGCTGGATTTGGATGTATGATGGTTTTTATTTACAACTTTATTGGCAAAAAAGGGGAGAACTTTAAACAGCTTTAATATAGGGTGACGAGGTTGACCCTGCCAGGTTGAATAAGTCCCATTCTCAGTGTCCACCTAATTGTCCAAGATGTACAACACTGAATCTGCATCTTCCTTTATCAAGTACAGGGCTCACCTTTCAGGCAGTCTTTAAAACATAAATACAAAGGAAAGGAAACCACTCATTAAAAACGGCATCAGACGGGAAGTATTTTAAGTGTGAATTTGTTGTTCCTGGAAATTACACATGCCCAATGAAAATCAAAAGCTGGAAAAGCAGTTACACTTCCTACGTGAGTGGACAGTTACAGCAACAATCACCTTCTGTAGTGCCATTTCTTATTATCAGCTACTCTGAATTTACTATGAGATGTAATCAAAATCAGAAGAAAAGACACAGGGATAGTATTCCTTTTGTGAGGACACTGTCCCCCCAGAATCATGAGGAAATAAACACCCTGTTGATTCTAGGTGGCAAACCAGTAACGAGGTCAATTTCAATTCATGTTGATCACACGGCTGACCTAATTTTCCTCCGTGACTTGTTTGGTGTCATTCTTCTAAATCAAGCGTGTTTAGTTCTTCCTCCAGTTCATCCAGATCTTCCCCCGTGAACAGATTTTCATCAACAGGAACAGCATCGATGGATCCATTTTCTTGTCCTCCCCCTCCGCTGTCCTCGTCCAAGTCACTTCTTTCACCATTTTCAGCCTGACCCCCAGAAGCTTCACTTAATTTGTTCTCTAAACACAAAAACAAAACAAAACCCCCAAACCTGGTTATCAGTAAGGCCAAGAAACAGATGACATCACTATGGTAGTAAATGAACTTTCTTCCTTTCTCAGAATTCCTCCCATGAAATCCCTGCAGCACAGGCAGGCCTTCCTTTTTGAGCTCGCTTATACCAATTACCCTTGACCACTATGAAATCCTGTTTTTGCAGACATTTGATGGCAAGACCTAGGCAGATCACACTTCTGATTGCAAGGTTGTGGGGATCAGAACACTCATGCCTACTGTCTGTAACCAAATCCCCACTCACAGAAAGAGTGAATCAGACTCTATAAAACAGTTAATCTCAGAGCTTGGGAGGGTAAGCCACTTGTTTTAGTCACAAATTGCATACTTTCATGATTAAAATAAGGTTTATGAGTCTTTTCTATTCCAGTCTTTGCCTTAACTAGTATTCCTTTTTCATAGCGCATATCCATAACTTAGTATTCAAGTGGCCTGGAGAGATGGCTCAGCAGTTAAGAGCACTGTCTGTTCTTCTAAGAGTTCAAACCCAGCAACCACATGGCTAACAACTGTCTATGCTGGGATCTGATGTTCTCTTCTGGTGTGCAGGTGTACACGCAGATAGAGCACTCATATACATAAAATAAATAAATCTTTTTAAAAATAACCTTTTAAGATTTATTTTATGTATGAGTGTTGTATCTGCATTTACATCTGCCAGAACAGAGAATCAGTTCGAGTTATAGATGGTTATGAGACACCATGTGGTTGCCAGGAATTGAACTCAGAACCTTTGGAAGTGCAGCCAGTGCTCTTAACTTCTGAGCCATCTTTCCAGCTCAAAATAAATAAATCTCAAACAAAACAACTTAGTATTCAAACCCCTTACTAAAGATACAATTAGATACAAACTCCAAATCTTTATGTACATATAGTCCCTGGAAAACCTTCCATCCATTCTCAAACTAAATCATTACTTAAACTTCCAGGACTTGTTTCTTTCTTCTCCTGTCATTTTTTCCCCTCTACTAAAGCCTTTTTCTTTGTTCGACACACACACACATGCACACATTCTTATTTTCCACATCCTAAAAAGGCCCTCCCTGTGACCACACACAGGCAGGCCTTCCTTCTCCTATGTACTCGTTTGTCCCTCATTCTCCCTACAGAACAGGCACTTTACTCCAGTAACCGTTTGCCTAACTGCAACTAACAAATTACTTTTAATTCTACTTTTTTTTTCTTCTGATACTCATGCCTCTGAATTTTTTCACTGAAACTCAGCGTTCTTTAAGTACTGCCTTTTTGTCTATCCTGTAATACTGGTGTGTGCAGTGTGTTCTAGACTGTTTTTATGCATCCTGGCTGAGCTCATCCATTCCGACACCGGTTCAGGTGACTTTCAGCCTTTTGTTGCAAACAGTTATACAGATTTCTAGATTAACACTGAAAAGCTACATTTCTAAACTTGTTTTTGTTCTCCTTTTAAGACTTTTAGTCAGTTATAATATTCACTAAGCCATCTTTTCTACAGCTTCTACTACCTTTTGCGTTTTGCAAATAGCCACGTTTCCAGTCTGGAACTTGCACACACCCGGCAGCTCCTCTAACTAGATTCCCAGCCCTTCAGAGCTCTGAGAAGGGCAGTATACTCACCATCTTTATCTGAAGCGTATGTGCTGAATCTCTCAAGGCTGGCCACAGTGATACCTGTCTCCTCTACATCCTTTGGAATGTACAGGCTTACATCTATGTCATTCACACCCACAGAATCATCAACCTTTAATTAACACAGAGGAAGCAAAGTCACTACAAATAATTTTCTCAATTCACTTTTAACCCTTAACACATTATCTCCAGAAGACAAAATTATTACTAATCCCAAGTAAAAACAAATGATCAACTACTGACAGAGAATTCATTTTTCTCTACTTAAACTTTTAGAAAAATGCAGTAATACTGTAACCAAGGTTTCCTTATTTGACTGTTCTTGCAGAACAAATTTTAAATAAACAAATTACTTTAAGAACACTTTTAAAAACATCTCCTGCACTAAGCACTGTCCTAAGTTCTATAAAGAAAGGAACCTTGGACATAAACCTCAATTAACCCATTCATCTGAGAAGCAGCCTGGGTCAGGAATTCCTCATCATGTGTGCACTACAGGTAAGAGTGGAAGTCTAGAGAAAGCACTTATTGATGGAAATAGGACATGAACCCCAGATTCTGGCCCAGCGCTGATGTGCTGTTTTCACCGTGTTTCTGTTTTCTCTGCCCCTCCCTGCCATTAAGATAAGCATGTGAGGTCATGGCTTCCTCTTACCTCATCACCACCTGTTCCCTGAATGTAGCGGGTATCGTCTGCTTCCTCATCATCATCATTGACCAGCTCAGGACGAAATTCAAACACCTCACGACCACTGATCTATTCAGGCACACAGATATAGCATCTCAGAGGAAAAGCTACCGTTCATTTTAGACATACTGCAGACAGAGCTTAAAGCACCTTAAAAACCGTAAGACAAAGAATGAAGGATGAAGGGTGCGCTGCTGAGCGGGGACCTACCACCAGTGCCTTCCCTGCTTTGAAGTCAGCTTTCCGCCTCTCCATATCTTGTTCAAGTTTATCAATCTTCTCTTGTCTTTTCCTTTTCTTCCATGCGAGAAAAGATTCTAGAGTGATTTTGGTAACATTTGGACCTAAGGCAGAGCGCTGCAAAGACAAGAAGTTTAAAGTCATTTAATGTTTAACAGCATTTCTCTTCAATGTAGCTAATTCTTTCCCTATGTACACCCTAACACAGTAAATAGGCTAAATTCTGGTACTTTCACTTTACATGGCAATGAGTGAAACAAGTAGCATCCCCACCACCACATAAAACCTAACACTTTGAGGTAAATAAGTTAAGCAGAAAAGTTTGTTGGCAAAACTAGTATATTTTAAAAAAACCCTAATAAAGCCAAGCTTGATCTGTGTTCTTTTAGACGAGAAATAAAACCAAGCAACAAAAATATCACCCGCACTACTCTGGGGTAATAAATAATAAATGTGTAGAAAAATAAGTATCTGCCAGACATCTGGTGTTGAAAACTTTATACATATATACTGCCATCAACAAATAAGCAGAGGGTGAGGGGACAGTTATCAAGTGGTGGAACCAGGGTGAAAACAATCTCTCACACACTTGGTGTTAACGTCCCTTCTCTATCATTTTATCCCGCATGACATACAAACAACGCGGCCAATTAGGGATTGTATATAATCTTAATATTAGTCACTCATGTGTATACTGAAATGAAGAATGCTAAATCTAGCATTCCCAAAGAACCTCAACTTCATCCTATCCTCAAAGCCCTCCAACTCACAGAATACATCAACTGCTTTGCTGGGCTAGAGCAGCTGCAATAGCTCTTTAGTCAGATTTTCCCCTAACTGGATAGATAAAACATGACCAAAATGAGAGAGGAGGGGTTTCCTTACATATATAGTATGCTACAAAGAGAAAAGGACGCCTAACAAAGAACTTAACAATCTCCTCAACCTAAGGCTAAATAAGCATTTAAAATAAAACCCCAAACATGAAACAGCAGCAGCAGGTACTTAAAACAAACCCTATACCCGCCTACAGTAAAGCATATTTGGCTAATGCATATGGTAAAATTCACATTCAATCTACTCTGGAGTAATTAGAGTATAGGAATTTTAAGAAAAGGACATATTTCATAACATGCTATTGCCCCCAAATGGTAAATACTAGAACTGAGAAAATAATTAAAAATAGCTTTTAAAAGAAGCTTGTTACCTCTCTCTCAATTAGATCTTCTAATGAAATCTCATCTTCTTTCTCTTCTTTCTTTTTGTCTTTTTTTAGCACAAATCCAGGAGGAAGTGCATGGCGGTACATGCAGTTGTCCCCACCTCCAGGACACACCCAAAACCAGCCATACTTGTTATTCTCAATAGCTTCAAGGAAATGTCTGCACACCTAGAGAGACAGCATTATTCAGGAGTGGTGGTGCGGTGTAAATCCCTCTCATTTAGGCAAGAGAAACAAGTAACAAACTCACAGCCTGAGGCTAACTACCCACCTACAAAGCAAATGACACACAAGTGTTTAAAATACTTCTAATACAGAGACAGGCTTTGGCCACAGTGTGAGACCCCAACCCCCAAAACAAACCGGAGGTCAGAGATACGGCTCAGTGGTTAATGTCAGCAGGCTTCCAATGGCCTGTAACTCTGGATCCAGGGATCTGATCTGGTCTGTCCTCTACAGGCACATGTACTAATGCACACCACACACACACACATACAAGACATAAGTAAAGAAAATCAAACCATGTATAAAGTGGCAAAATCCCCAAAGCTTCTACTCTGGATATGATAATTAACAGTTAATTTCAGTTAGCCTTTGTAAATATAATCCAAAAGTCTGATTTTTAAAAATAAATACAGCCCAAGGCCTAACCTCTAGCACTTCAAGAAAAAAAAAAAAAGTAAACAAACAAAACCAAAAGAGAAATCCTATGCAATCATAACGTAAATCCCATTGGGATTAACCTGACTAAACAGGCAATTCTGTACATGAGTCATAAGGGTACAAGGTTCAAAAGGAACACAACACAAAGAATAATGATCCTTCAAACACAGATGGGTCTAAAGTGCAACTGTGAACTCACAGTTCTTCTTCCTCCCCTCAGGAGTGTTTTTGAGACAAAATTTATCTAAGTTCTCTAGCAGAGCAGGACCTCACCAGACATGTACTCAGGAATAGTCTGAATTTTTAAAGGTAGATACCTGAGAACAGTAGAGATATTACCTACCAAAAACCACATTTTAAAATTTATATGTAAAAATATTTTGCCCTAGTAATTAAAAAAAAACAACTCCCATAGTATTAACAGGCCCACCTCCATCAGTATTCACAAGAAAGAAGAGTATTATCTAAGTATATATTGTATTCATCCTGCTTTTTTGAGACAGTCTTATATATGTACCCCGGGCCTGCATCGAACTTGTAATTGGCCTGTTGGGATTACAGGTATATGCTACCATGTCCAGCTGTGCTCACCCATAATTGAGGAAGTAGAATCATTCCATAAAATTGCATTAGAAGACTTTAGCCACTCAGTTTTTAGACCAATTTTGTTAAAAAAAAATCTAATTAAAAAACAAAGTACTTTGTAACTCCAAAAAAAAAAAAAGTTGCTGTATTAGCTTACATTGGTGAAATGAGATTTTCTAATACTCAACAATCCAGTAGAAAACATCAATATTTTGCCACGTAATTCTCCCTAATAAATGCCACAGCGACTCAAGAAAAGGACATACTATTTGAGTTTTGGGTTTTTTCTTTTCCGCCTCACCATGCTTCTTGTTTACTACTTCTTCCAGCTTTTTCTCATCCCAATTATCCATAGTATCTAGATAAAGACACAATAAATGTTTTAAATCTTCTGCCACAACACAGGCCTCTAAGCAAACAAGACCCCTCCCTGTAATATTTGTAACGTATCAGCTGTCTCAGAAGCAGCGCAGACAGGCATTCGCAGTCCTGCTGAGTTATCCCCCAGTTCCCCAGGCAGTTCAGCTAGGAGACGGTACACTGGAGGGGAGGAGACACCGAAATTAAAGCACTGTATTCTAAGCAACCTACTGTCAACCTCTGTGCAAAGCCCCAACTGTTCTTTTCAAACAATAGCAGTAACACGTACCAATATGTTATTACACATCTTAGAAAGAAATCAAAACAGGGATTTCCTTTTTAAATTTTAAGAGAAAGTTAACAAGAAAATACCTTTTTCAAGTTCTTCATCTCTTGCATCAATGTAAACGCTTCGTTTTTCACATTTTCTCTCCAGAGTGAGGTCATGAGAGAACTTACATTTATCTCCTTTAGTACACTGTCCTTGTTTGAAGAACGCACACACCACAGATTTGGGATCTGCACCTGTATCAAATAGGAAGTAACATCTGTATTGTAGGTCGGGGACCCACTTCCTGTTGCAGGGTATTGGTTGTTCCTCTTCTCCGTATCAGAGAACTTACTACTTTTCAATTACTAATTCGCTAGAAAACATATCTTGCAGGTGTTTGGCTAGGTATTTCTTTAAAGTTTCTTACATAGCATTTCACATCCTGTTTTTCTTCTACTCTGACCAGAATAAATGGCAGAAGTGCAAAGCAAACACAGGTTACTATGTGACTCCTGGTGGAGTCAGCCAGACAGAGGAAGAATGCTGCCAAGTATGTCTGTGACTTACAATTTATAAAACCATGGCTTTGCCTTGTCTCCTAAACCACTGCCCCCCACCTCATCAAAACACAAGGAACAAAATTCCAGAAAACATCCAAGTTGTTTTAATTTTATTGTTTAGCTTTGGCTGGCCTTGAATTCATATAGATCTGCCTGCCTCTACCTCCTGATTGTTTAGTCTAAGAGCACATATCACACCACGCAAAAATCAAGTAAAAAAACTTAAAAAAAATCGTATGTGTGAGTGCCTGGCTGCACGTACATATGTGTACGATGTATGCAGTTGGTGCTTGAGGTGGCCAGGGCATTGGATCAGCTGAACCTGGAATTAAGTGTGACTGAGAGCCACAGGCTGCGGGTTCTGGGAACTGAATCCAGGTCCTCTTGAAGAGGACCGGCTGCTATCACTCCAGTTCCACACAAATCAAATTTGAAACATGAATTACACATGATAAAAACGGCATTTCTGACATTTAAATTTTACCTTTACTTATTTTTTGTGCAGCAACTACAGGCTTGAACAACTCGTTCAGTTCCTGCAGTTCTTTCTTCTTGTCATCTTTCTTCAATTTCTTTTCAGCTTCACTTTGTGCTACCTAATTTAAGTTAAAAACAGAAATCTGACTGCTCACAAAACTGTTTTCACTGTACAATAATTACTAGCATAACAAAGACATCTCCGTATGTGTATATATGTCCTCTTTATATTTAAGTGGCATACACATTAGTTATTGGTTAAATTACTACAACTGTTAAGCCTTATAACAAATTCTTTTTCCTGTATATAATTAGATACCATACCTCATTAAAGCACATGCAAAACTCATGGTTTATAAAATTTACATCAACAAGCATTTATTAAACAGTTAATCCTGGCGTTTAGCAAATAATTCTCAATTGAAGTTATTTTTTCCAATGAGAACAACCTATGCTCCAGAATGTATGAGGGCATTTGGACTTAGATGAAAATATCCTGACATGTACAGTGATTAGTAACCACCACAAACTATAGTGCCCTTGTTGAAAAACACTAATTTTGTCAGTGTAGGAGCTCATAGGAGATACAATACAGTTCTAGGTTAATGTGTTTTACACACCTAATACAATTAGTGTATTCCTATTCATCTAAGCATTTATATCTCAGGCCCTGTGTTAGAAGACAGAATACATGACACTTATTTAAGGAAGCGCAGAATAATGTGTGAAGACAGACATACAATTATTATACAATATACACAGTACTCTGAGAACAAAGAATTCTCTCTGCTTAGAAAATTAGATTGAACTGGTAACTTTATAGAGGTCTTCTGATAAAAGAAAGGAATGTACAAAGAACCGGCCACTGTAAAGAGAGAGGATCAGAGAAAACCAATGACCAGTTTAGGCTCCATCAGGGGTGCCAGCCTTTCTAACTTGGTGGATAAGTAAGTAGCCAGATCAGGCAACTTACTTATCGTTTGGCAACTTTGAGGAGGACAGACAAGCAATCTTAAGAAGGAAGCAGAGTCTCCTGCAACTGTAGGTAGGAAAGCACTGGTGTTTCAAACAGCTATTAGCACAAGACAAAGAGCATTTAAGAAACAGAATTAAAGAACCCTGGCCATAACAGAGAAAGAGATGCCTCAGATTTGCACACGCACAATACGCGCTCCTCAAGGACAGGGAATACAGGAGGAACAGGTTTCAGGGCAGGAGGCGGGATGAGCTCAGTTTTGGACATACCAGCACGAAATGCTTACAGAGTATTGGGAGGAGCGGCTCGAAAGCAGCCGCACTGGCCAGGACCCCACTGCAACTAGACAGCGTCTAGTCTGAGATGAGACAACCTAACCTGCCAGAGAGACGCAGAACAACAGCCAGAGGAAAAATGTCAGTAAGAAGAAATGTGCTAAAGAAGGATGAAAACAAAACAAACCTGGGAGAAGAATGAACAAATGCTACAATCAGGTTACCCCAAGTTCTGAGTTCAACTACACAGACCAAGTGTTTAAACAACAAAATGATTCCCCTTTCTTTTAAATAGAAGTAGTGTTGGTTGATTAGGCTCATGTCATATGTACCATCTACAAAAATATACCAGCGGCCGATAAAGCATTTGAAATATTTATGGTTAGAAATCAATTGAGAAGGGCCTGGAGAGATGGCTCAGCAGTTCAGAGCACTGACTGCTCTTCTAGGAGGCCCCGGGTTCAAATCCCAGCACCCACATAGCAGCTTAAAACTGTCTGTAACCTTTGGCAACTTCACATAGATATACATGCAGGCGATACACAAAGGACCATAAAATGGAAAATAATCACTTTAAAAAAAAATCACAAAAACAAAACAAAACACAGAGCACTCAGCCAGCTTCTCCTCCTCTTCTGATCTATCCCCAGCCCCTGTCCTAAATCCCTAGCACACTTCTCTCAGGTACACTGGCAGCATAATTTATTCTTCATGGAGACGGGAATGAAGAAGGGCCCTTCACATACCCTGATAAGAGTTGTTTTGAGGAGCTCTGGTGCACAAATCTGGATGGCCACAGCCTCTAAGAGAGATGTCTAGCGAATAACCAAGAGGAGGATCATCTTGTGTTGGTAGCATACAACCCAAGGAAGAACCTCAGGCCTGGGGCTATGGACAGCATTGCTGCTCAGGTTCAAAGTGATCTGTGGCAATTAGGAACTGTGTCAATGGTAGACTAGTTATCCATGAAAGTATCAAAAACACAACACTGCGTACAGGGACATACCTAAGTAGATCATGAATTTTACAACATTTCTAGGTCTATTAAATCTGAAATCAAAACTCAAATTACTAGGAAGACGTCAGAGGAAGAGGGTATAATAATACTGAGCACGGAGCTTCTCCAACCACAAAGAAATCCTGTGAGAACTGCGCTTCCACTGCACAGTAACAACTACTGGCTGGGCAGAAGTGCTGCAAGCCGTCAACCCCAGCACTAAGGAAGCAGAAGCTGATGGATTTCTGTGAGTTTCAAGCCAGCCCAGTTTACAGACCAAGTTCCAGGATGGCCAGGGTTACAGAGAAAACTCTGTTTTAAAAACCAACCAACCCCCCAAATGACAAAACGACTACTATCTGTGAATAACTTAAAATGATGTGACAACAGAGAAAGAAAAGACTCAACTCAGTTCAACCTGTCTCCAACACTTAGCATACAGTTACAGCTGTGGGCAGTGACCCCAGGACTCTTCCACTCCCAAAGCCAAGGTAGCTCAAGTCCCGTGAGTATTACTGATAATGTCTAATGTAATTCAGGCTATCTAGATCATCACACTGTATTGCTTGGGGAACAACAGTTTTAAAAACCACCTGCTGTTCAGTACAAACATGACCATCTTATTAGATCTAATTACACCAGCAACAATGTGTCCCTTTCTTTAAAAAAGAAAACAAAACATGTTTGAACTTTATTTGTTTTAGTCTGAAGAGTCTTACTACACCAAGTAAAGTTAGCACTTTTAGAGAACACTAGTTTTTTGCTCTAAGAGTGAAGTTGTGATGCGAGAAGGAAAGACACTGATTTGGAGATAGCATTAAGAAGAGAAATGGGTTTTAGATAAGGGTTACTAATCCCGTAATATTGGGCTGATATTCTTAGACTAAAAAACTGGACTCAAAAATATACTTAAGGCTTTCTTTTCTGTTCAAGGAGTGTTGCCAAGAATTAAGGAAGAGACATTTAAAAAGAATATATTAAAGATAATAAAAGGTCCTATCTGTAAATCTTACAGGATGAAAGGTCTGAAGAATCTGAAGACAAAACGGATGAAGTCTTTGAACAAGTTATGAGTTCTTATGTAGGAACAACTGTGTAAGAAAGAGTGAGAACAGAAAGTCATGTGGCTAACAGCATATACTTCTGGTCACTAACTAATAAAATCAATGGGATAATGGCACAGACAATAAATAAGAACAGGAGGGAATCCTGAAACAGTTCCTAATATATCAGTAGTTCTATTCCAGATTAGTGGGGAAATGATACTAGTCCAAGAAGCTATTCGACTTAAAAGACAATCTTACAGAGACATAAAATATACAGAGTTAAAATGACGCAAACAGGAAAAAAATTAAATCAAATCCAAGAAACTAAGAAGATTATGTGTAAAAATCAGTGGAAAGTGAGACATGTTCATCATTTTTCTGACAATATAAAAACTGCAAACTACAAGGAGGGAAAAACCTCTGAAAATTACTGTACAGCAAAAACAGAAATGAAACAATCATCTGCAATGTTAACAAAGGTATTGTAAAACAAATTTGTAAGAAAAAGGCAATCAGTACTTTTGAGTGGCTGAATAGGACTCAGATAACAACGAGTGCACATGAAGACTAACTTTACAGTGAGGAAAACAGTAGAAGGCTACTTTAACCTTACCATCCAGGGAAACACTAAGAAACCTTAGCATCTGGTACACATGGGAAATAAAAATGTGGAGGACTAGTCCGTAAAAAGTGTTCAGACAAACTTATTAAATTTGGAAGTTCAGGGTCAGAGAGATGGCTCAGTGAATAAAGGTATTTGTTGTCAATCCTAAAGAACTCTGTTCAGTTATTGGAATCTACACAGTAGAAAGAAAGAACCACCTTTCAAAAGTTGTCTTCTGACCGACAGACACTGTGATGTACTGTGCACCCACATACATAAAAGAAAATACATAAAATGTAAAAAGAGCTGTAAGTTTATCTGACTTAGAAACACAAAGTCTGTAGACAATTTATATTTACACAGGCGAATAAATGCTTAAACACATCTATGGACGTTATGTACAAGGATACTTCTTGTGGAAGTATTCTAAGTGTCAAAAAGCAGCAAACAAAAGAATCACGGCTGAACAATGAAACACAAGATGTGTATTGTAATATAGTGTGCAATTACTGCAAAAAAAAAAAAAAAAGAGCTCTATCAAAATAGCTTGGAGAATTGTCCAAGATGTGCTGCTACAGAAGATATCAGAAAGGTTAAGATATAAGCAGTTCAGGGCAGATTACTTCACAGTGTACTTACCAAGTATACGAAGTAATCTGTGAAAAATGCTCTATGATATTGCACACCCATCAGAATATACAGCAATTTAAATAATTTACCTGGCGTGGGTTCTGCTGACCAAATTTCACTTGATGAGTAACAGCCTTAATAAACTTCTGTTGCTTTGCTCCTTTCTTATTCTTTAGACCAAAAGTTTTGTCCTAAATGAGAAAGAACACAGAAAAATATCGATAAATTACTATTACTATCTTTCCAATGACATGTAAAACCCACTTTTTATTGATAGGAAAAGCAGTCTTTTTAAAAAAATTTTTTACTTTATGTGTTGTATGTGTGCTTTGCCTGCACATAAGCCTGTGTGCCACATGTGTATGGTGCCTGTAGAGGACAGAAAAGGGTACTGGATGCCCTGGAACTGGAGTCATAGGTGGTTGTGAACTGCCACATGGGTATTAACCCAGTGCTCTTAAATGCTGAGCCATCTCTCTCCCCAGAAATATATTATTTTTATTAAAAATTTTATATCCCAACCAGTTTCCTCTCCCGCCGCTCCTGCCAGCCCATCCCCCAGAAAATATATTCTTCATGTCACAAAAATATATAAAACATTACAACCTCAGTAGGCAAATGAAATATATGACTATCTTAGTAGGGCTTATACTTCTGTAATACACTATGATCAAAAGGAGCTCGAGAAGAAAATGACTTATCTCATCTGAGGCAGCAGGCGCTAACGCAGAGGCCATGATCAAGTGCTGCCTCCTGGGCTGCTCCTCCCGGCCTGCTCAGTCTGCTTTCTTATAGCACTCAGATCACAAGCCTAGAAGTAGCAGTGACCTGGCCCTTCTACATCAATCACCAATCAAGAAAGTAAGGTCAGTCTTGTGAAGGCACTTTCTCAGCTGAGGTCCTGCCTCCAAAATAGCTCTAGCCTGTGACACGCGGACATAAAAACCAGCCAGCACAAGAATTCTAACATTTTTGTCACTCAAAATCTCACCTAGGATTATTCCCTATTTAGTACTAAGTAGTGAATAAGGCTGTGACTGTCTGCGTTCACTCTTATGGTGCTGTTCCATCCACACTGTGTTTGGATCATCAGTTCCCTGGGCCTGTGGAGCTGCTGGTACAAGGTCCCACGGTCAGACAAGCTGAGGAAAATGCTGTGTGAAGAAAATTTTTGGAGTGCTTGTGGTAGAACCAGGGACAATGTGCCTATGACATAATCCCTGTATTACCGAGCTGAACACAAAATCCTAGATGACAAGGTGTCTTAGAGCCCTTCACACAGGGACATACACAGCACTCTCATCTCTGCTGACCTCAGGATGCACTTTTGTAAGTGTCTGCTCAACTTATTTTGGGGAGTACTATACAAGAATGGTCACGTAAACTTGTGGACTAGTTTCTGGGACAATAACACAAATGTAACCAAAAAGCAATATTCTAATTAAATTTGGGATTTTTCTTAGTTCACTTCCATTATAGAGGCTCTAATTTTGTGATTTGCACTTACGGTGATCCTTGGCTCTTTACCTCAGATTTAACAAGTATGCTGAACACAGCCTTTAGGAGATTTCAGTTACCTAAGAATGTGTATATACAGTTTTAGGAGCTGTAATGAGTTGAATGGAATGCCTTGAATACTTATACCTACCACACTGTAAATGTGACTTTATTTGGAAACAAGTCTGTGTGGATATTACGTTCAAATGAGGTCACAAAGCAATATGAAGGTAACAGAAGATTAACACAAACACAAGCTAAGAAACAGCCAAGATTGCTGGATGATATCAGAAACTAGGAAGAAGCCAAGGAGGATTTTTTTTCCCTTGCGGTCTTCAGAAAGGGGAAATGACCATGTTGACACTTAACTGGATTTCTGACTTCCAGAATGATGAGAAAATCAAACTGCCTAGTAATAGTTTTAGGTGATTTGTTACAGCAGCCCAAAGAAACTAACACAGTAAGATCTAACCCCAGCATGAACAGGTGATACTGCTATCTGAAATGAGTATCATTTATACAATTTCTCTGCAAGGATGTGGCTAGGGGACTAATAAGCCTGACAGTAGGGCAAGGAATGAGAACTGCACAGATCCTTTTGTGGATACCTTGTGTGTGTGTGTTGGGGAGTGGTGCTGTTGGTATGTAGCTGATTGGTATGTAGCTGAGGATAGCCTTAACCTAATTCTCTTGTCCCAATTCCCTGAGTATTTGAATTATAAGCATGTTCCATGACACCTGGTCTCAGTCTCACATTTTAACCACTATTCCCATAGCTTCTGTGCCTAGATTTAAGAAGAAAAAACACCAGCCAGGCATGGTGGTGCACCCCTTTAATTCTAGCACTCAGTGAGGCAGAAGCAGGCGAACTGCTGTGAGTTTGAGGCCAGCCTGGTCTACAAAGTCAAGGAAAGCCAAGGCTACACAGGGAAACCCTGTCTTGAAAAAAAACCAAAGAAGAGACCACCACACTCCACTCTTCCAATGCATACCAGCCTGTTCATTGTGGTAGAGTTGTCTTACTGAAGAGTAGTAGTAACTATTAGCTATTCTGACATCCCTGTATAATATCTCCTAGTGTTGTTTTCCAGATTCCACCAGCAAGTTTACTTCTTCACGAGAGTAAAACCCAGTCCTGCCTGCTGTTCTAAATGAGTTACTAAGTCATCCATGAGCTGCCAACCTTAATATGTAGCTCAGCATTGCAGGAAGCCCCAAATCTCAAAATAGAATCTATATCATTATTTCTCATTCTCTTGCTTATGGTGTCATAGAAGGCAAAAAGTATTTTGAATAAAACTTGAGATCTTCTGAATATCATTTAGTCTGAAATAACAACACGATAGAAAGAACAGTCTGAAACCATCATCATTGTAACATCCTAATCTCAATATAACCTTCTCAATGTTTTTAACAGTAAAAAGCTCAAAGATGTCTTGATTCTAAAAGGGCACTTCTCCCTGGTAAATACTGCCTTATTCATTATCATGTATTTAAACTTTGTTCATTTACCTAATGCCCACCTCATGCTTTCTGTCTAGACAGTTAGTCTGCGTAGCTCTTGCTGCCCTGGAACTCAGTCTGTAAACCAGGCTGGCCTGATGTGCTTTCCTCTGCCTCCCAAATCCTGATTAGAGGCATGCACCACCATCAACAGGCTACCTCACGTTTTAGTAATCCAGCAAGGCATTTCAAAATTCTACATGCACATCCCACAGTTCATGCATATGGAAAAAGGAAACACATTTACAAGCTGAAATTGTCTCTATCAAGCTTTTTATGACTGGTATCTCGTTTTGTACAAAGCTTAATATTTTAGCCAACTCCAGGATAAAATGGTCAAGACTCATGTGACAGATGGGAGGGCTGCAACCAAGCATGAAATGCCTGATCTTCTTTGTACATTAATGAGCTATCAAGAGGAAAAAGCACACTGCACGAGGACCAAAGTGCATCAGCATCTGTAAATCCTTTGCTCTATATGGAAGTACAGAGAAGCAGTACACCACGAATAAACAAGACTGGATAATAAAGCAGATACTGACACAGAAATCAAGGGGGGCAAAAAAAAAAAAAAAGCCCCACAGGGGCCTGGCAGCTTGAGAGCAAAGTACTTCCAATAGTAATTCCAGCCCGGAAGAGGAAAACCAAAAAAAACGGACAAAAATCCCAGTAAGCTTCCAGGTTTAACCTCACTTTAGCATGTAATTAACCAGTTTATTTCACATTCTAAGTGTAAAAATACTGACATGTCCCAAACTCCCTTTAATTTAAATTTTTTATATTAGTTTATTTACTTTGTATCCCAGCTGTATCCCCCTCCCTCATTCCCTCCTACCCTCATCTCCTCCCTGCCCCTCTCTAAGTCCATACTGAAAGGAGAGGACCTCCTCCCCTTCCATCTGACCCCAGTTTATCCCGTCTCATCAGGACTGGCTGCAATGTCCTCCTCTGTGGCCTAGCAAGGCTGCTCTTTCCTTGGGTGGCAGGGGGGTGCGTGTCAAAGAGCCAGCCAGAGTTCATGTCAGAGACAGTCCCTGTTCCCCTTACTAGGGAACTCACTTGGACACTAAACTGCCATGGGCTACATCTGAGGAGCAGAGGTTCTAGGTTATATCTATGCACGGTCCTTGTTTGGAGAAACAGTCTCAGAAAAGACCCCTGGGCCCAGATATATTTGGTCCTTGTGGAGCTCCTGTCCTCTCCAGGTCTTACTAACTTAACTCCCCCTTCTTTCATATGATTCCCTGCACTCTGCCGAAGGCTTGGTTATGAGTCTTAATATCTGCTTTGATACACTGCTAGGTAGGGTCTTTCAGAGGCTCTCTGTGGTAGGCTCCTGTTCTGTTAATGGTTTTCTCCTACTTCCAATGTCCATCCCATTTGTCTTTCTAATGTTCCAAACTTCTATTCAAGAATATAATCTGGCGAAACTGAGCTCGGTAACTGTGCCATAGGAAAAGGGAGGCCAGCCTTAGCTTTGAGTGAAAAGATTTACAGTACAGAAAGTGGCTGACAGCAAAGACTCAGGGGCCTGACTTCTACATTTAAATCCTGGCTTCTTTCTTGGCAGTTCAGTCCTTGGGCAATTTATCTGACCTTTGTGCCTGTTATCTCAACTGCAAAATGGGCACCAACACTTATCTCTCTGGGATAAATGAAGGTGCTAGCTATGCATCACTTATACCTGGCTTTTCCTTTATATTCAAAATACCGAGAAACTCAATACCAGCCAACTGTTAAATGATATATTTAAGCTAAAATATATTTGATCTATAAGCCCTTACTCTTCTCACCATACCGGCCAACTGTTAAATGATATATTTAAGCTAAAATATATTTGATCTATAAGCCCTTACTCTTCTCACCAAAACCTAAGCTTTTCGGAGTCCTGGTTAAGTTATAGATAAGAATGGTATGCCCCTTGCTTCTATCTCTAAAATGCTTGAGTAACAGAACTTAGTATCATGTGCACCCAGTTTCTGACGTCCTACAGAGTAACCCAGGGCTTCATGTGCAGTAGGCCAGCACTCAACCTGAACTACAGGCCCTGTTATCAAAGGCCTCCTAAACAGCACATTCTGAGACAACACCAGCACATCTTAAAACTACCAATAAAGCTTTTCACTGAGCTTGGGACAAACCCTACCTAAAAGCTGGCATTGATTTGGGAATGGAAAATTAGGAAAATAAAACAAGGGAAAACCTGACTGTCTAAGGTTTCAAAGGTTATAGGGAAGGTAGGGTATACTTCAATGGATAAATTCAGAAGCTGAATAGAGTTCAGAAAAGAAAAATGATGTCAAAATATGTGCATGATTTTTAGAGTTGATAGAATAATATAAATAACTTTGACTTTTATGTTGTTTTTCAAGACAGGGTTTCTCTGTGCAGCCCTGCATATCCTGAAACTCACTCTAGACCCGACTGGCCTTGAATTCAGAGATCTGCCCACCTCTGCTTCTGAGTGACCTGTGCTACCACTATCGAGGTGACAAAAATTGAAAAAACAAAAACTTTTAGTCTTTCTAATTAAAAGTGGCTAACGCTCTATATTGACTGACATTTATTTTTGAATGGAAGGTTTACTGTCGTGTGGTCTATGTTACGTTCAGTCTCAGTAGGTTGTAAATAATATGGTACCTCTAAATGTCCTTTGTAGGCACAACACTGAATTGCCACCAGATTATTATTCCGAGAGATGTATTTAAGTCTCCCAAATCCTGATTTTTTTTTTTTCAGATATAAGGGTGACAATTACTTTGCTCTCTTTCTTTCCTTTCCCAGATACAAGAGCTTCTCCGTGTAGCCCTGGCTGTTCTGAACTTGCTCTGTAGACCAGGCTAACCTGGAACACAGAGAGAACTGTATGCTGGCATTAAAGGCAAGCACCACCACTGCCCATCAACTATTTTGCTTTCAAGTGTTTGGCTATGACAGTTCTACTTCAGAGCTACAACAGCCAGGATTATTCGCTATCTTCACATTACGTTAATTTAAGTCACCCAAATTGACATACAATCCGGTAAAGTTCTGACTAGAGTTGTACAAGGGAATCCTGGGGATTCTCACTGCTATCTTTCAAGGTAACAATCAAATGCTGAAAAAAATCATAATCAAGCATTTCATCTCAAAACGCTGAAACATTCATTCTGGCATTTAAATAAGAACAAACCACTAGTGGCTAGTTTGTATTCAGATGTTACGTAAGTAAAACAGTCATAGCTTTTCCCAACTACATCCAAACCTATGAGGTACCATTTACTTTTAAATGAGGATTAGTAAGGAAGAAACATCGTGAAGTATGGTTAACTACGTTAAGGACACTCACTTGTACGACCATTGGGAGCCTGCTGAGGAACATTTAAGAACATCCAGCCTCGCTCATTGAAGGCCCACAGGTTTAACGCACTACAAGACACTCAAGCGTTGTGTGTGTCTGTGTGGGCAACCTGGGAGCAGCATATTCAACACAGGCAGTGACAGCCTACACATTAATTCAGACAGTACGCAAGAACCGAGCGTTGCATACACGACTGCTGGGCTACGCTTCGCAGGAAGCCTGTTCTCGACTCCAAAGTTTCCAGATGGACCCCCAAAATAAATAAAACCAACAAAACCAAGAAATAATCCGCTGGCTCTTGAAAAATTATCACTGCCCAATAAGGAAGAAAAAAAAGCAACAACAAAACCCCAAGGCATCAGGTCCGCTCGGAGAGGCCTTCAGAGCGATGCTCAGCCTGTTTCCTCGGGCACAGCCCCAGGAACGGCTGAAACTGGTGAGCAGAGCACGGCCGGGCCGCGGTCCCCGGGCGGGCGGCGGCCCCGCGGAGGCGCCGGGGGCGGCGAGCGCCATCCCGGCCGGGGCCCACGCAGCGGGCGCCGACACGTGGCCCCGGGAGCGGCTCCGCAGCCCGGCGAGCCGCAGCCCCGCGCGGAGGGGGAGGGTACGCACCTCGATGATCTTCTCCTTCTTCTTCTGCTCCGCCTTCTTGCTGCCCCCGGCCTGAGCCTGTTTCTTGGGGGGCATGGCGGAGGCGGCGGCACCTGGCCGACTGCGGCGCGGATGGCTACCGTCGGGGCGTCCGGCCGCGCGGCGGGAGCGGGAAGACGCAGCCGCCGCCGCAGCGCACGGAAAGCGACGCGCTCACCCGCCGCCCGGAAGCAGCTTCCTTTGCGACAGGGCGGCGCCGCGCTGCATTGTGGGGGCGCCCGGAAGTGCAGCTGCGCGTGCGCCCCGCCGGGAGGGGGCGTGGAGGAGACGTGGGAACCGGCGGAGCACGTGACGCCCCGGCGTGGCCGGGGTGGCGGCGTCGCCTTGCTGCGCGGACGTCCCCCTCGGAGTAGATCCAGCTCCGGCTAGTCCCGGAGAGGGCCGTCCCGGGCGGTCACGGCGCAGCTGCAGCGGTTCCGAGCGGCTTCCCTGTCCTCGGGAGCGGCCGGTGCGAACGCAGCACCGTCCGGGGGACATTGTTGATTTTTAGGGACTGCCTTGACGGTTCCTCAAAGTCACCATCTTACTGTGGGAAAGTAGCCCAACACTGCGGTACGCCCCGTGTAAGGTTACTGTAAGCGCTTGTAAGTTCCATCACGACTCGGCACGCTCGTTTGCAGTCCTTACAGCTACACTGAGGTACGACTGCACCCCTTTTCAGGGGAAACCCAGAAGGAAGGTGGCTGAACTTAAGGTTCAAGACAGGGATTTCAGCCCAGGCTCATGTTTTTATTGCAGACTAGTCCAAAAGGACGGGCTTGTAAATGAGCCGACTAGTATTTGTACAACCAAATACTGACTTAAAAAATACACAATGAGTGGCCGCTGGTTTGCGTATGTACTGTTTTACCTGCATCGGTTAGCAGAAGAATCATCCTTCCAGAGAGCAGTTAGTGATTTTTCAGTAATTTTCATAAGGAGAAAACTGCTGCTTTGGGCAGGTGGTACAATCTCGTGCCGCCGTGGCGTGGACGGTGGAGGGGGCTTGTCCATCTGGGGGCAGCCGAAGCAAAGAGACACTTTGGGGACCCAGTATATTTTTCCTAGAGCGCACCCCAGTGACTTCCGGTCACCGTTTATGTGTTCCACTTCCCGGAGTGGAACCCCAGCCTACCTGGGCTTTTGTGGGACGCAGTGAGAGTTGACTTTCTGTATTATTTATCCTTCAGAAGTTGAAGTAGACTTCCCTGTTAGGGTAGAATGCACTAAATTTCCTCCTCTTTAGTGATTCATTTAGTGCCTTTAGTTTTTAAGGATTTTTAATGGCAGTCATTATACTATAAATATGGGAAAGCTGTAAACAGTCTAGACTCTCAAGATCGCAGCTGAAGATAATAGTTCACTATTATTTCTTGTTGATCTTGGTTTCTAACTAAGCCTTATCCCATGCCGAAGCTAGACTCCGGACCAACATTCCCAATACATTATATGGGAATTAGAGTTGGTTTTAGTTGTTTGTAACGAAAAAAAAAAACTGTTACAGACTGAATTGTTTCCTAAATTCACAACCTCTGCTGCTTCAGAATGTAACTGTTTAGAGACAAGGGCATTATAAAAGAAATAGGTAAGTTACAATGAGGCTTTCATGGTAGACCCTACTTCAGTCTGAATGCAGTCCTTATTTTAAAAAGAAAATCTGACTTTAAAACCTTTTCTGAGACAAGGTCTCCCTAAGTGGTCACTTTGTACTTGAACTCTCTAGCCCGGGAGGGGTTGGGATTTGTCCGCAGTGAGCCTCCCACGAAGCTGGAATTACAGGCTTGTGTGGCCAGGGCTGGTCTAAGAGAGGATCTGTGTTTGTATACAAAAGCAAGAGCACGTGGAAATGTTGCTGGAAGGTGGTTCTCTGAGCCAAGGAGAGGCCTTAAAGAAAGTAAACACAGGGATAGGACAGGGTGCTTGCCCAGCATGCCAAAGCTTTGGGTTTAATCTACAGTATCATACAAACCAGGCTTGGGGCATGCCTGTACCCTCAGCATTTGGGAATCAGAGAAGAATCAGAAGTTTAAGGTCATCGTTGGCTAGCCTGGGCAACATGGTACCCTACGCCTTTGTCTTTTACAGCCATTTTGTTTAGGTACCAAATTTGTAGTACTCTGTTATGGAAACCTAGCAAAGTAATACCTTGATAAGGATAGAACTAAGGTATAGATGTTGCTATTATGGTGAGCAGAGGCATTTTATTCAAATCTTTTGATAAAGATAAGGCTGATTTAGCTGACCATGTTAATTGCTGGCTCATCTCATGGGTTGAGGTGGTACCTACTAGGAAGTACCTTTATTAAAATATTTAATGCTTCAAAATATTCTGATATTCAGACAGTCTCCTTTAAGACATTTCCTCTCCAAAATAAACTGTGACAAAAGACTTGCCAGTAGAACGTGTAAAATCTCTTTTAACTTGTCAGTTGGCGTTTCTGCACTGTACCCCTTTACTGCAACCTACATTGACATAACATTTTCTTAAGTGGATGACTTATCTGTTTCTATTTGAAATACTTCTTGCTACCATTATAATAGCTATTACGGCATTTGTCAAGAAATCGAAATGTACAGTTTCCAAATACTTTTTTGCTTCACTGAAGCTTAAACCATTTTTCATGATCCCCATCAATCATGTCATTTCCTTAGTAATAGCTTTCTGCTGGTTTCCCATGTCCTCTTGAATTCAGTGCTAGGACTCTGCACTTTCTCTAGCACAGTAGCGAATGATTCTTAGCTCCTGCCACTAAAATTGATATTCCCCATTTGAGATCAGCTTTTCCTATTTTCCACATTTGTAAACCACCCATTACTGTCTCATGCCCTAGAGCTTTTCATATAGTCTTACATATATGACTACAAAAAAAAAAGTAAAGAAAAAAAGGTCTCTTTCCGTCTAGGTACCATGACTAGAAGCGTTAATGAGCTTTTTTTTTTTTTTTTTTTTTCTTTTTTCTTCAGCCTCCAAATCTAGCCAAATCATAGTCATCTCCTTCAATTCTGGGTAGAATTGCGGACCTTACACATGGTAAACCAGTGGTTTATTAAAGCCACATTCTGTTCTCTATGGAATTATTCAGATGTCTGCTTTCCATCTCATGACCCTATTTCAGGCTGTACCTTTTGCTTAGACTGTTTTGAGTGGGTTTTAATGTTCTTTATCTTGTTCCAGACTCTCCATCCACTATTACTCTCAAAGTAAGTCCTCAGACAGGACTTTGATGGCATTAACCTGTCACTTAAATGTTTTCTTCCCAACAGTATGGGAATGGTTTCCTCACAGGCTTTTATTTTATTCATAAACTTAAGATTTTTATATTACACTGACCATTTTATAGTTACAGTAATGTCAATCTTAACTTTAAGAGATGTTAATATTTTTCATACATTTACTCTCTTAGAAGCTAAAATCTAAACCCTGTAGGATTTTCATCCTTTTCTGGAGTTTGAGTGGCCTAGTTTTAGTGATTATATCTTGCTCTTATTTTTCCGTGGAAACCGTGATTTATTAAGTAAAACAAGTACTAACTAACACATTGAAGTCAGTGGTTCTAACAAGGAAGAGCTCATATGACGAGCATGTGACAAAGCAGCAGGTTCTGCTATGGTAAGTAAGACCTTGATGTCTTTACCTCTGATTAGCAGTACTTCTGCACCTTGCCTCTTAGAGCTCCATAAATGTGTGTATAAACAGGAATGATGTGGCCAGACGTGGTGGCACATCACTTTAATCCTAGGGTAGGAGGTAGCAGGAGGCTCTGTGAGTTCCAGGCCCTACTGGTCTACAGAGCAGGTCCTGTTCAGCCAGGGCTAAGTAGAGAAACTTTGTTTCAAAACACTACCACCTACAAAAAAAAAAAAACAAAACCCAACCCAACCCAAACCAAAACACAAAACCTTAAAACTAAAGGAATGAAAGAAACAATAAAGTAAATGATGCTGGGTCAAAGAGATGGTTCAGCTGTTAAAAGCCCGGCTCATAAACAAAATGTCAAAAATGAATGGTGCCTGAGTACTGAGAATTCCTTCCTCACTTGCTCTCTAATAGTACATTTAATTTTATATTTAGTTTTGTTATTGGAGATTAATAAACGCCTGTGTCAAGATGGTATGAGCACCCAGACCTGTCTGGAGAATTTCCTTATAGTCATTGGGTGCATAATTGTCACAACAAGGCATTGTAACAGAAGGTGCCTCTCAGGATGAAAGTCTCCATGGGCATGCACACATATGCAGGCTCCTTTCCTCAGTCTGCCGGCTTACCGCTTAGATGTAGATTTGCAGCAATGTTTTGGGAATTGTGAAAAACGAGGAATGGTAAATATGGAAATAGTATTAATGTTACTAGGCTGTTTACTTGTAAGCTCTAGGTTTGAAATGACACTCAGTCCCTGTAATGATACTGGTTACTCCATCCCACCCCCAAGTCGGAAGACTGAAAAAAAAAAAATCTTGGCTCCATTTCAGCCTCCTGAAGGGATTAGTGATGTTACTGGTACTTCTATTTTCTGAGTTAAAAAGTGCAAAATGTGGCCTGACTAATTTATTTAGGTGCTGTTTTATTTATTTATTAAAAAATTTTATTTTAATATTATTTATTAATATTTATTTAATACTTTTTATTAATATCATTTATTTATTGTTTATTTAATATTTCTTTATATTAATCACAGGCTATTTACTTTGTATCCCAGCCATAGCCCCCTCTCTCATTCCCTCCCAATCCGACCCTCCCTCCCTTATCTCCTCCCTACCCCTTTCCAAGTCCATTGATAGGGGAGGTCCTCCTCCCCTTCCATCTGAACCTAGCTTATCAGGTATCTTCAGGACTGGCTGCCATGTCCTCCTCTCTTGCTAAGCCTTAGGTGCTGTTTTAATTGTGCGTGTGTGCGTGTGTGTGTGTGTGTGTGTGTGTGTGTGTGTGTGTGTGTGTGTAATGAGCAGAAGGCTTTGTATCCCTTGGCTGGAGTTACAGGTGGATGTGAGCTCCCCATCATGGGCGCTGGAACCAAACTCTGGCCTTCTGGGAAAGCGTCAATGAGCTTATAAGCGCTAAGCTATAGCTCCATATCTCCACCCCCATTTTTCATCTTCTTATGAGAAGGCTAAGATAGAAAAGTTGAAATTGAAACAGTCTGAAAAGCATTGAAAACATACAGCTGTCAGGCAGATACCATCAGAGAATGAGAAATGTTGTGGGGCGCGGGAAGGGAAATGACTTCTCACCTAGCGGAGTTAGCTTTTCGGAAAAGGGCCTGTTCAAACTGGAAACAGTTTGAGTTTTCTCAGCAAAGTAGAGAGAATTGGGTCTTCAGGCAGAGGAAATGCTTAGCATGTACAGCGTGTGTGTGTGTGTAAAAATACATGGCATTTTCAGGTAATGACAGTGGTTTGCT
Organism: Pachyuromys duprasi; assembly: GCA_028658305.1. Classification (NCBI taxonomy): domain Eukaryota; kingdom Metazoa; phylum Chordata; class Mammalia; order Rodentia; family Muridae; genus Pachyuromys; species Pachyuromys duprasi. Next base: position 61,784,977 of record CM053752.1, read on the forward strand.
AAAGAAGTGTTCAGACAGTGATAGGAGATGCAGCTAAAATACATTATGATAGATTGTTTTAGAGTCTTCTATATGACCTTACAGAGCTTAGGCTTTAAAATGAAGTTATTAGTGAGCCATCTAAGGTTTTCATAGAGATATATGAGCTTAGATCCATAGTTTAACCAAGATAAACCCGACAAAAGATAAATTAGAATGGTGAGAGACTAGACAGTGAAATCAATTTTTATGTTACTGCTGCAGCGTAGAAGATGAATGATAGCCTGTTCAGATAGTGATGATTGAGATGAGGGACTCAATTGAGTTACTTAGGACATATAAATAATCAGAAATCTGTATCAAAGAGTATGAGTGGCAAGAAGGACAGGGAGGAATTGAGAACCAGTGTTTGTGTTTAGATAACAGGGTTGAAGATTTAGAGTAAGGAGTGCAGTAGAGACATAGGGAGAGGAAAATAAATAATTTTTTTACAGGCTGTGATGGCCTTCTGGATAGAGATATATATGATAGGCAGTTGAAAATTTAAATATGGGCTCACACAGAGAGCCTAGGGTAAAAGTCATTTTAGATCCATCTAATAGGTGTCCTAGGAGTAGTTAAGATCAGTCAGGGTAGGAGAATGAATAAAGCAAAGAAAGAGAGCCAAGATGAGACTCCTAAGTAACAGTAATATCCAGAGATAGGACATGGGAGGATGCCAGGCCTTCATGGTCCTTGGGCCCACTCATATCCAGGGAAACCAGGAATGTTAAGCACCCAGGACTGTCCTTTCAAAGGGAAGGACACGTAACCATTTTTTTCCAGAAGGCTGTGACTTGCAGTTGATTAATAGCTTGTTGATCCACAATATCAGTTGGACCAAGCCATATCCAGCTCCTCCTGGAGATGCAGAATAGTCTAAATGACCCTTACATCATGTGTATAACCAGAACCTCTCCCAAGCTCCCCCAGCCAGGAGCAGAGGTGGCTAGCCCAAGTAATCTAAGTGCTATCTGTGTGACCAAGACCAGGCCAGATCCTTCTGTAGACCTTTTAGCTAGTCCAGGGAGCTTATCTCTAGAACCTGCTTCTTGGAAGAAATGATATGCACATTGAGTTAACTTTTGATGCAGTTATCGTTTCTTTGTACACGGGGCATTGTGTTAACACCAGAAACTTGTTTTTCCCAAATTATTTTGTGTTTAAATATGTTGACTACCTCTCTAGAACAGTGGTTCCCAATTTTCCTAGTTCTGTGACCCTTTAATACAGTTCCTCATGGTGTGGTGACCCCCAATCTTAAAATTGTTTTGTTGCTACTTTGTAACTGTAATTTGCTACTATTATGAATTGTAATGCAAATGTCTGATATGCAGGATATCTGATATGTGACCCCCAAAGGGTCAGGTTGAGAAGTACTGCTCTGGAAGTTTGACCCCACCTGGCAGACTAGGTCAGGTTGAACAGAGTTTTCACTCTCAGCTCTTTGAGAATCGCCCTCGCTTGTTGGGACACCAGCAGGGAGCTCCTCAGACGGACAGTTAGCATAAACCATGCTGTCACACATATTGGTGCTTGACTCGTTCTCTTGAGTCCTGGGCTGGTTTACATATAAAAATGGATTTAAAACAGGCTGACACAAACAGAACTGACCACGAAATAGTAGAGCCTAGGACATGAAATACCTCTCTCTCTCCCTCTCTCCTCTTTCTCTCTACCTCAACTCTCTCTGCATGTCTTTTCTTTCTTATCTGATTAGAAGGGGCAGAGTGGGTGGCAGACAACATATCTTCAGACCACCTGAAATGTGTACACTACTTTCTAGTACTGCTAAAAACAAATGTCAGTTAGGGTGACAAAACAGCTCATTGGGTAAAGGCACTTCATTGATTCTGGTGATCTAAGTTCAAGTGTGGGAGTCTAAATGCTGAAAGACAAGAACTGATTCCCACACATAGACTAAAATAAACATAAGAAAAAATTTAAAATGTATATTTATTATGTTAATTCTTACGCATTTTCTGAGTAAAGGATTTTTTTTCTATTTTTAGGCAATATGTTACTTAACTTTTATTAGAGGAAGGAAATTTCTACTGCTTCACTGTGGCCTACAGAGAGGCAGAGAAAGAAGCAGGTTGGTTCAGTGTTGAGTGCCACGTGAATGCCAGAACCTGACTATGTGGTCTTTTTGACTCCTATTTATTACTGAAAATTGATGGCCTCTCAAGCCAGTTTATTATTGGGTTTACCTGCATGCTGTTTTCTAACTATATTAATTTACAATTGAATTGGAAGAAGAGTTGGAGTATATTTAATTCAAATATATGTGAGATCAAAAATGCGTACAACAAATGTTATTTTTCAATATATGTTTATCTTTTCATATTCTGAGGCAAAGGAAACGTGATCAGATCTGAAAAGCCTTCACGTCAAAGAAGGGAACTGCAAAACACATTTTATAGCATCAATCAAGTTATTTCCTATAGAAATGAAACAGAGCCTTTAAACACGGTAAAACCAGGAAAGTGTTCCTAACATTTATGTGTGAATACAATGTGTAATTCACATATCAGTGTCATGTGTCAAGGCTGAAAACCAGCATACACTTTTGACAATTATAGAGAAAAAAGTTAAATTGCTGCGATCTGAAAGGCAGTTTTAGTGAGCAAGTTTGGTAGCCTTTTTAAAATTGCTCCAACAAATGTTTCTCCTAATAAGAGCTTACAGCACTCTTGGTTTTGAGGATCTTTACAGTTCAAGAAGAAAACTGCAATTGCATTCATCGTGCAGAGTCATTTGTTAGAAGAGGCCACGTCCTGCCTCAGCCACGGCATCCAAGTCACCCAGTGTCACAGATCCCACTGGTGGTTGTGTCCCATCAGCTGGTCTGTTTGTGCCAAGGATGAGAGTTAGAATGCACCAACTCCTCATATGTCCCAGTGTCCACATGCTGTGCCAGCAGTTCTCAAGAGATTGGAAGATCCTCTAGAACTTTCTAAGGAGTCAAGATAATCATTTTCACACTAATTTGCAGCATTATTTGCTCTTTGCATGTGCCTACATTGGCACTGACAGTGGTATCACTATGGATACCACAACATAAGGTGAAGTGCTCACAGCTGGTGCTGTTTGTTATTACTTGAATATGTTGCTTATTCAGAATTCATTAGGAGTAAGAAAGCTGGCTGTTCCCAGATACCTTGTCTGCTCCCTCCTCTGGTGTGTTTCCATCTGGGAACATTTCTGTCCTCTATGAGCTATCTACTTAATCTCATTTGTTATAGACTCAAATGGATTAGGTACCACTGTTAAGCACTGATAGCCAGGCGCAATGGCGTAGGCCTGTAATCCCAGCACTCAGTGAGGCAGAGACAGGTGGATCTCTGTGAGTTCAAGGCCAGCCTGATCTACAAAGTGTCAGTCAAGATTACACAGAAAAAAACCTCTCTTAAAAAACCAAAACCAACAAAACAAAACAAAATGGTGAGTTGTATTTAATAAATATACATTCTCTGCATGTAAGAATTTCTAAAATAAAAACTATGAAAGATTAAGTCCCTACCAAAAAAATCTAAGTCCACAACTAATAATATAGTCTTGAGGCAGAATTCCTTCTGTAGAAAGCATCTGTTTCTGTAGAAAGCATCTTTATTCTCTTTCATTTTAAAATTACCTATCTGCTTTTGCTGTTATAGAAAAATATAAAGGCTAACAAAATCCCACAGGGAATCAATAGGATACTTTTATAGTAATTTTTTATAAGTTAACATTCATTATAATTAGATTAATTCCTATAGGTAATCCTTCCTACTTTTTAATTCTCTGATTTTATAGAAATTTGTGGTTACTTTTCATTCACAATGTATCTTATTTACTCCCATTTAAAAATTTTTTAATATTAAAAATGACTTTTACCAATCTGGAAGACTAATTTTTTATTTTTTTATTTTTTATTAATTACAGTTTATTAACTTTGTATCTCCCCCTGTAGCTCTTTCCCTCCTCCCCTCCAATTCCCATCCTCCCTCCCCCTTCTCCACCCATGCCCCTTCCCCAGTCCACTGATAGGGGAGGTCTTCCTCCCGTTCCATCGGACCCTAGTCTATCAGGTCTCGTCAGGAGTGGCTGCATTGTCTTCCTCTGTGGCCTGGTAAGGCTGCTCCCCACTCAGGGGAAGGTGATTAAAGAGCAGGCCAATCAGTTCATGTCAGAGACAGTCCCTGTCCCCATTACTATGGGACTAATTCTTACATTAAAGCAGCCATACTGTACTTTGGAGAGAAATCGGAAATTGAAGTTGTATGAATTAGTCGGTATTACAAAGGGCATAAGTAGGTGTTTATGATGCTCTTCTTCTCATAGCACTCCCGGGGTTCTCTTGTTCTTCATAAAAAGGCAAAACCACAAGTTTAACCAATAGCAAAATGAGCTTGGTTTCAAGATAAGAGTTAACCTAAGGTTAGATGATTCTATTGATTTGGCTTTTCTAATCTGAGGCAGGATTGCATCTAAGGACTGGGATGCATCTTTGTGTAAAAATGAAAGCTGCTCAGGTTTCTGGCAAATAAACTGGAATTACCAATAATTTTGGCTGAGACAGAACCTCAGCTCATACGGAGACAAAAACTCAGACAAATACAGTACAAGATGTTCGCTCAAAGAAAAACCTTTCTACACTATAATTATCAAAGTAAATATCATGAGCAATAAGAAGTGAAGCAAGCCCAAACACCCCAAGGACATTCATGACCTTCAGTGTTAAAAATTGCAGGGCTTTAAGTTTTTGCCCTTTGAGCCCACATTTTTCTTTCACTTCACCTCTCTTCTTGTATAATCTGCAACACCACATCCTTCTACAATAAAGCCCTCGTTTTAGCAACTTCTTAAATATGAGTTGAAACTGAAAACCATATCTGCTTTCCCTCTCCTCCAGTTTCCCACCCAGCACTTGAAGACAATATAGCTACAGTTCAGCACTGGCAGCTCTCAGCCCCGCGCAAACTTGAATGTTTATGGTTGGCTAGAGCATACATTTGTTTTAAATGCTTTGATTAAGCACAGTGAAATCTTAAGTAAACAGAGATAGTGTATTTTGCATTGTTTCACCTTATATTATTTTTTTTAGAGATGGAAGATATGAAACTGAGTGGCAAACACAGGTCTGAAGCAGTTAGTACCCAGTGTTGTGAATTCGCTTACAGAAGCTTCCAATGACAGTGCCAAAACCAGCTAGCAGTTCCTTCAGATGACCAGAAATGCACCAGAATGTAAAAGCAGAACTTGCAGTAACTAGTTTTAGAAAATGTGTTGACTTAATAAAAATAATTTAAGAAAAGAAAAACTTAGGAATCAGGCATCAAAGGCCAGGGAAAAAATCCACTAGCTTAACAATCATATACTCATGAGACATAACCAGAAAAAACTGGGTTGGAAGCTAGAGAGATAGCTCAGGGGTTAAGAGTACTAGTTGCTCTTCCAAAGGGCTGGGGTTTGATTCCCAGCACCCACATGCTCACTCATTACTGTCTGTAACACCAGTTCCAGAGGCTCTGACATCCTGTCTGGCTTCAGGGAATAATATCCAGATAAACATGCAGGCAAAGCACATACACACTGTCATAGTTACTTGCTGTAATGAAACACCATGACCAATGTGATTTATTGAAAAACAAGTTTATTTGGGCTTGCAGTTACAGAGGGTCAAGACTCAATTATAATGAGAAGGTGTGGCAGCAGGAACAGGAAACTGAGAGCTCATGCCTTGAACTTCGCAAATGAAACGTGTGAACTCTTTTTTTTTTTTAAGATTTATTTATTATGTTTACAGTGTTCTCCATGCAGGTACATCTGCGCACCAGAAGAGGGCACCAGATCTCGTCATAGATTCTTATGAGTCACCATGTGGTTGCTGGGAATTGAACTCAGGACCTTTGTAAGAACAGTCAGCACTCTTAACCTCTGAGCCATCTCTGCAGCCCCAGTGTGAACTCTTAAAGCTCCCCTGGAGTGACTACTTTCTCCAGCAAGAGGGTACCTCCTAAATGTCAAGGAGCACCACCAGTGGGCGACCAAGTATTCAAACACATGAGACAATAGGAGACAGTCTCGTTGACACCATATACATAAAACAGAAATAAAAACAAAAAAAAGAGCTGGGCTACGATCTTAATGCTGTGATGAAACACTATGACCAAAGAGACTTCAGGAGGAGAGTTTATCCAGTTTACACTTCCACAGCATTGTCTATCACTGAAGCAAGTCAGGCAGGAGCTCAGATCAGGCCAGGAAACTGAGGCAGGAGCTGGAGCAGAGGCCATGGAGGGTGCTGCTTACTGGCTTGCTCAGCCTGCTTTCTCACAGAACCTAGGACCGCCAGCCTACGGATGGCTGCCGCAATGGTTTGGGCCCTTCTCCACTAATCACTAATTAACAAAATGTGCTACAACCATATCTAATGGAGGCACTTTCTTAATTGAGGCCCTTCTTTCAGATAATGCTAGTTTGTGTCTCAGGTTGACATAGACTAGCCAGCACAGTAACTACCTGTACTACGGCTTCACTTGAATGTAAGAGAAATTTAGGAGGAAATCAACTCCACTTTCAGCGAGGTAGTCAACAACAACAACAAAAAACAAAGGGAAGGGTTTCTGTTTTCTTGGTATACCTATGTATATCTAATCCTGTGCATATGAGAGCTTTTTGTACAGACATGCCTATAGCTTTTCTCCCTTGATGGTGAAATTAGTGGAGATAATTCAGAATATTGTGCTGCTTTCCTTTCTCTGGTAACTTTTACTATTTAGCTCTGAATGGAAGGTGTAGCTTACTGACGGTGAGCATACTTAGCAGATACAAGGTCTTTGAGTTCAGCTTTAATCTCATTTAGTTTTGTTTGGACATTTAGGGTGAACAGACTTTAAGTCTGTTGAGGCTTTAAGAACTTTAGTCAGGATAGCTTTAAATTTTGAAGAGCTAAGCTTGGGTTATTATAATTACAGCTCTATTGAGAGGTTTATATTTAGCTTTCCATAACTGCCTTGTGCTTATTTGCTTCCATTGTGTATGTTATAAAAAGGTACGTGCTATAATAAAGTGACAGGAAAGCATTGCTCTCAAAGTGTTTTTTTAATTACGGATTTTTACTTCTTAGATGAACAAAGAAAATCAAACTCCAGTGAATGTTAGTAATATTCTCATACAAAAAGTAAAGTTACAGAAAGTTCAACCGAAAGGCATAGTATATTATGTTTCTACTGTGTAACAAATTATCCAAATAAATATTACAGTTAGAAAGAACACAGGGTGCTCAGTGTGTGGGGGTCGGTGTCTAGCCACAGCTCAGCTCCGCTTTTACAGCAGAGAAGCCACTGTGCAGAGCTGCAGCCCCATGTGAGGCCTGCTTCCATTTTCAAGCTCATTGGGGTTATTTTTGTTGTTGTTGTTTTTGTTTTGTTTTCCTATTTGTTCATTTGTTTTGTTTTTGGCAGGATTTGGTTTCTTCGAGTTCAAAGACTAAGGCCTTCAGAGCCTTGGGAATGTTTGTCATTCTTTGCCATGTAGCTATTTGGGGTTGTTTTGGTGCTATGTATTCTAATGTTAATTAAGGACCCCCACCTGTCTTTGTTGTGTAAACTTTGCTCTACCAAATCAAAGTTAGTTGATTAATAAAGTTGTTGAAGCCTGTGAATGGGCAGAAGAGAAGTGGACTGAGCTTCGTTTCCAGGCATGGGGTCAGAGAGCATGAGGCAGGAGGAGAGGAGAGAGGCAGCCAGAAAGAAGGAAGTTGCCATGGGGCAGAATGGACCATAAGCACTTGGTATGAGGGCCTAAAGGAGCAGCAGCAGCCCAGACAGGATTAAGTACCATGGGGTGTGTAGCTGGGAAACAGCAAAATAGTTTAGAGAGTTGACACCTGCCCAGCTACTGTGCTCTAAGCTTTATACATCCAAGAGCTCTCTGTCTTGGTTATTTGGGAACTAGCTGGGGGAGAAAAGTGCTCAAGCCTAACATCTAATTTCATAACGTGGCTTTCTCTACAACACGGTAGATAGCTTCCTTAGGCACATAGAAGAGTGTCTGCTGCTACTTTGGGTGTCTTTTAAAGCTTATTTGTTGGAGTCTGGCTCCATCCAGCACAGTTGTCCTGTTAATGAACTCAAGTCAGTGTTTTAGAGACCTTGATTGTATCTGTCAGATCCCTTCATTTTTGCTATATAACATAACCTAAGTGAAATAAATGCATATTCACAGGTCCTCTGAACACACAGGGAAATCACAAAGGGCAGTGGTTCCCTTGGAGTCATCTAAGAAATCTGGGGCCAACGCAACGGCTGAGGGAAAAGCCCTCATCATGAGCCTGAGGGCGTGTGTTCAGTCTGTGGAACCTCCATGGTGGGAGAAGAGAACTGACTGCTGAAATTGTCCTCTGACCTCCACACTTGCCCCTACGAAATATAATAATGAATGTTTAAAACTCTGCTTACCGTAGATTTATTAAACTAGGAATGTTTTCTCTGTATTCAGAAACAAGCTGAGAAACTTCTTATTTATGATAGCCGAGCCTTAGATGCTCTCACAGTATTATACTACAGAAATGTGAAGCAAACCAGAAGTGTGAATTTTGGAGGAAACTTCAAACTTTTTGGTTACCACATAAGAAAAATTTAGAAACAGAGTTAATGTATCTTAACAGCCATATCTTCAACAGCACCATCGCAACACACAGTCCATATGGAGCACTATGAGTGAGACATTATGCGTTTCCATGTTAGTTCTTTGACAGCATGCCTCCATCCTGGGCAGCTGCATTTCACACGTCCTGTAGGCCGAGGTCGTCACTGCGCAGCCCACTGCTGTCGCTTGTCCTCTCAGCAGCAGCCCCCGGGTCACAGTGAGGTTATGGCCTGAGCCAGCGGCACCAGATTCTCTTTCTATTCACTTTTAATATTTCTGTGTATTTGCAATACCAATTTTTTTCTTTTATGATTAAGAAGTTAAACAACATGGATTTTGCAACTCCAGGAAGCTCAGGCTCAGATGTGTGTATCACACTCATCTGTCTCATGTTCTCTACAAGCTTTGCCTTCGATTCTCTGCTGCTAATTTCTGCTCACGTACATCCTCAATACTCACAATCCTCAATCACAATTATTTTAAAGTTGGATCATTTCAAATGCTCAGACTACTTCACAACCCCAAAAGCAATTAAATGGAATTTTTTGTTATTTTCTCAAATTATTTAATAAAACACATTAAAAATGGAAATATAGAGTTCTTCTAAGTGGCAAAATTTTCCTTGAAAAAGTGTATTTTGCTGTGTCTAATTGCCGGCAGAGGTGTGTCAGGTGTGACACAGTGCCATCTAGTGTGAGACTGTGGTACTTGCACTGAGCCACACCTAACACTGCTGTGAGAAGCAGAATTCAGAATTTTCATTTGATGTTTGCAGGATGTTAGAAGATTCATTTCTAAATGAGAGAGAAACGGATTCTGTTTTAATACTTTAATACATTTATTTTTTGTTGTCTTGTGCTTTACACTCTTTTAGTAAAACTATATATGTATATAGAGAAGAGAGACTAAGCTTTCTCAAGTGTTGTCATTGACTTCTAAACACTGTAAGAATATGCGAAGCAGAAAAAATAATCAGAATAGAAATATTTCTATCACTAACCTAATAAAATGGGTCGTTTAATTTTACTTCGATGATTAAGTTCTTTGTCACATTAATTTTAAAATAAAATTTATATTTTTGTGTGTGTGAGATTTCAAGGGTCATAAGAAAGTGTCAGATGGAATTCCAGGTGGCCGTGAGCCCCCTAACTCTGATGTGGGTACTGAGAACTGACCTCAGGTCTCCTAGGAGAAGCTCTTACCTGCTGAGCCGCATCTCCATCTGTTTTGTTAGTTTGAACATCATGTTTGTTGGATAAAAGTCAACCTGATTTTAGTGAGAGATCATCAACCAATGCCAGAACGGCTGCATCAGCCTTGGGATGTTAGCCTCAAGGACAGTGAAAGCCTGGGCAAGTGCTGCAGCAGGAGGAGCAGGAAGTGGAGGCCCAGATGGATTCATTGTAAAACTCCGGTGATTCACACATTGTTTTGGGCTTTCAGTATCCAGAATTCTTTTCCCATCATACCCAGGAGAACACAAGTACATACCAGTGTTTTAGAAGACAAATTTCTCGTGAAGTAACAAGATGCCAGCCCTACATTTTTGCTTTTCAACTGTTTACAATTTTCTTTTTGTAAAGAAATTTTAGCCATAAACAGTGGCCTGATTTGTTTGTTCCTTTTTGAGATAAAAATGCTAAGACAATCCAAGAGATGGCAGTAAATACCTTTTGTAGAAAAAATGTTAGGTTGGCAGTTTATCACAATAATCTCTGAAAGTGGCTTCTTTATTTTAATAACAGGACTGAAGCAATCACTGAGAGAAAAAAAAACTGGTAAAATTCTATATGTGGATATTTTGGTATAAGTATGTTAAAGAGATTGCTCAGAGTATTTTACAAAGTAAACAGAATAGATTGCTTCTTCCCCTTGTTTTTCTGGTCTTCAGACCAGTGGTTTCTAGCAGACTATTAGCCTCAGAACTCACTATTAAACAGTATGACTAAAGAATAAATTGCAAGATTAATTAATATTTCATCAGTAAAAAATGAAGCATCTGAGATACTTAACACCATTTAGAAAGAATGCTAAAAGTGATAGCTGAGATTTTTCTGAATACCATGATTTTTTTTGCTTGTTAGACTCATAATTTAAATTAAGTTTTAGAAAGATTCTTCACAATGCAAGAAAAGAATGCCAAATTTTGTCAGAATTTTATTTCTGCATTTGCTTTAAGGAGATCTTTAATCTTTTGCTAAGCCATTTTGCTATGGGATACTAGGGAGTAAGGAAAGTCATTAGGAAAGCTACTCTGCCTTGTTTTAAAGCGTTGCTTTCAGGGCAAAGGGTACATGTTGCAGGCATGGTCATCAGCCTGTGACACTGCAGGACAGTGGCTAAACCTTTGTGGGGTGGGATGTGGTGGAAGTAAATTGGTTTGTTGGAGGTGTGCTCTGAGGAAGAGGATACAGTGGCGTAGGCCCTGCCCTCTCCTGCAGTATCCTGGCAACCCAGTAGGCGAACAGCTTCTCTGCGTCTGCTTTGCTCCCCAAAGCACAAAGGTGATGGGGACAACCGAGTGTGGATGGAAAGCTTAGAGAAACAGATAAAACAAGCCGGTCCACACCCAAGTTGTTTATCTCAGGATGCTTTGTTAGTTTCGTATTTTTGGTCACAGCCTTAGAAATCTGGTGAAAGGAGTCACGTGATATAGCCAATGCTCCAGAGCTAAATTTCAAAGATAACCATTCCTTCAGAGTGATAGCTCTGTGATGTCTTGGAACAACTAGAGAAAACAACAACAACAACAACAACAAAAAACAGCCTCTGTCATCACAGGCGCCAATTCAGAGTTCTGGCCGTGACTCATCAGCGCTGAGCTTCCCGGCTCACAAGGCTCAGGTCTAGCGGTCGGTTTGGACACGTCCTCCCCTCAAGCTCTAGTGGTTGTGAAGCGGTTAAATTCTTAGACTGAGGTCCTCATCCCCTTCTGCAGCTACTCTGTGAAGCCACAGGACTCCTTCTGCCTGGCTAGGGACACTTTCCTTCCTGTCGAGCCCTTCCCATGATTTGAATTTATTTTGCATCTTTGTATTTTTTATTTTTGCCAGAAAGAGGGCAGTTCCTCTGAAGGGCTCTCTGGTTTGGGTGGACTGGCTGTGGGTACCCTGAGGACGTGCTATTTTAAGGCTGTTTTGGAGCACTGGTTACAGCTACACAGAGTTTTCACGTTAGCACCTAGGGTAGCAGTTGCCAGAATGACTCCGTGAGAACCGGCCCAGACAAGCAGGGGCTGGAACTCGTGAAATTCCCCTCACACTTGACTCTATTTATTATGTGTAAATATCACATTACTTAGAAAACACGGGCTCCCCCCCCCCTTTAAACAGGGAGTGTTCAGTTTACAACTAGAGAAGGTTTATTTTAATAAAGAGCTAATTAATGTCTTATCGCTTAAGTAAATTTATTCTTATATATAATTTACCAAAGAAAAGAGCTACTCACAAAGAAAGTTCTCTGGAACTTAAAAAAATAATGTAAACCAGAGAACTGAAGCTTTAAGAACTCAAAGTTACAAATATAAAAATTTTAATTCCTCTTCTTTGGCACTACTTTGGAAATTTACATTAAAAACAAGACAAACACCCAAAACCAAGGAAAAACTTCCCTAGTACCTTTTGTTTCATTTTGATAGGAGTTTACTGTGTCACCCGGGCTAGCCTTGCACTCATGCTCTTTCTGCTTTCTCCTCCAGGGCAGGCTGTGACACCCTCACATTGAGCCTCAGTGCTTTTATTCCTTAGCACGATTTGGGGGAAACTTGTTCAGAAAAATAACTTGTTGAGGGCCCGGGTTTCTTAGCTACTTGGCCACAGCCCAGTATTTTTTCTCCAGACATTCCTGTCTGACGTCCATTCACACTGCGTTTCCATCTGACCTCCTGTGGAATAAGGTGAGGGTAAAGCAGGTTCATCACTTCATTGCTGTCAGGTCGTGCACAAGAGCTGAGTGGTCTCAGGACCCGCTGTCATGGCGGTGCTTCAGCTGGAGAACTTCTGAATCGTGAGTCACGGTCTCCAAAGAAGAGCTAAAAAACGTCAGATTTCCCCACCAGCTATCTGTTTAGCAAAGGTAACTAATATTTAGTAATTTAGTAACTAATATTTAGTAGTTTTCCTTTTACCTTTAATAACAGGTCATGCTTCCTAAATATTATTAGAAGGGTAATACTGATGATAATGCCAACAACTTATTTTATTCTTTATATCATCACTATTACCTAATGTGTTAGTTAGCTTTATAATAATTTCATCTGATCCTTATAAAACTATAGGAGACATTTTTTACTTAATTTCCCAATGAAGAAGCAGCATCTGAGGTGTTTTTATTTTCTTGAAGTTATATAAGTAATAATAAAGAATAGAGGCTAAGGACCTATGACTCTCATCCTCAAGCTCTTTTGAATATGTTATTCTTCATCACAGTCATCTCCACAACTACAAGAAATCAAATTTTGTGCAAGCGGATCTTCTGATAAAGTCTCATCACATTTGCTCACAAACTCATCTCTTAAAAAGGTCAAGAAAGACTAAAGGGCATTGCAATTCCGTGGTTAATTCCAAGTAAGGAAGAGCTGACTGGTGGTGTGGAACTGACATTCAGCTGGAGTGAAATGTCTGGAGGTTGCTAAACATCTCCAATAGATACAGACTTTAGAGAATTTCCCAAAACTTCTGGAAAGAATTGAGGCATGAAATTATGGTTGGAGATGTATATGGAGCTATGCACGAGGGTGGCCAGGAGACTGATGGTAAACGCAGAATGCACAGTATACTCTGCTGTGTTATGAAACAAACCCCCAATCGTTTGATTTCACCAATAATGACTCAGGAGCCAGGTATCGGGGTGAAAACCTGCTAGCTCACGGAGGGAGAGAAAGTACCCAGCTGACCTTCCTACTCAGCCAAAGTCCCAGAAGGAAAAGGCCTTTTTAACTCAGCTCACGTTCCAGGAGGAGAAAACCAAAAGCCTTTTTTATCTTAAATACCCTTCAAAATCTCTCCTTTCTGGTTAATCCCTGTCAGCTGGTTACTTAATCCTTTTTGATGTATGGTTGACTTTATTTAATCCTGTTACAGGAAGCTCTTGGATTAAAGGTGTGTGTTAGGGCTGAGCCACACCACAGTTAGAAACAGGTTTGTTCCCAGTGTCGGGTTCACAATGGACTCAACTATCCTGCAACAGGACTGCACTGATAACTGATGGGGAAAGCACAAAAAAGGAATCACACAAAGAAAACTCTGGATGGCAATGCCTGAGTATGCATTACAAGACAGGAAGGAGACAGTGGCAGTGGAGAATGCTTTTCATCACAGCAGTCAGGAGGCAGAGGCAGGTGGATCTCTGACTTCCAGGCCAGCCTGGTCTACAGAGCGAGTTCAAGGACAAGCAAGGCTACACAGAGAAACCTTTTATGGGAGTGGATGTGTGGGTGGAAACAAAAACAAACCAAACAACCAAAAAAGAAGTCAGGAAGGAAATTATTTCAGAGCATTATGAGTCACTATCCTTTATAAGGCACTACTTTTTAGAATTCTTGTTACAAATACTTAAAAATGCTATTAAACTCTATTTTGACACAAGAAGAAAGAAGATAAGAATGAAGTAAGGGATGGTCTATCGTTTGGAACAGTCATTGTAATGCTAACAGTGTTAGGAAAAATCCCAGATACTCAGTGCACACTGTGCTCCCATTTTTGCATAATAGGGATTTCTTTATTCAATTACAACAGTAAAATAATTGAGAGAACTGTCTCCTAACATCATTGAGAAGAAATTAAAGGATCGTTGCTTCAATGAATTCATGTCCTCATACTGTCTAAACCATGTTTAAAAGTAGGTAAGACCTTGGACATGTGATCCAACAGTTGCCGGACACTTTTGAAGAATGCTGACAAAGGAGAAGTAAAGTTTGGCGGGAAGAGACAGCCTTGTTTTTGTGAGAAGTGGCTAACAAAGACAGTTGATTTTCAAAGAAAGAGCAAATGCTGGAAATTACAGTGAGAAACTGGTTCTGAACAAGAGGCTGGGGCCTTATAACCCAAGTCCTACAGAGAGAGGTTAACTGAGACAGGATCACCTCCTGACACACTAGCCTTCCTTCCATCTACCCTTCCAGCTCTTGATTCCGCAAGATGTAGGATGCTACCTGATCCAAAGTACCAGGTTTGTTGTATGAAAGGATCCGGACAGAGCTGAGCCGTCTCTCTATTGTGAGCCCAACAGAAGCTAGTAACAGTAAGGTTCTGATTGTGTACAAACACAGGATGGCAATGTTTATCTTTAAGACTAACAGTTTAGCCCATAATATGATCACACCTACGAGAAAGTGTTTAACAATCATTTAGTGATACTTCTGTTTTTATGTCTTGGCTATATATATATGTTTTTAAATTTTTATTTATTTATTTACTTTGCATCCGTATCATAGCCTCCTCCCTCTTCTGCCTCCTCTGTTCCTCAGAAAATGGGAGCCTCTCCCCCACCTCCCAGCTTCTCCTTTCCCCCTGTGGCCTGGCAAGACAGCCATGGGAATTGATCAAGGAGCTGTCCATGATGGAGACCCTTTTACTAGGGGACCCACATGAGGCCTGAGAAGACCATCAGCTACATCACTGTAGGGGGGCTTAGGTCCAGTCCACGCATGGTCCTTGGTTGGTGCTTCAGTCTCCATAAGCCCTTCTGGGCCTTGGTTAGCTGGCTCTATTGGTCTTCTTGTGGAGCTCCTGGCACTTCCAGGTCCTTCTATCCTTTCCCCTATGCCTGCACATCTTGTATGTAGATGGTAAATTTTGGGTTGAAGTTTTTGAGTGTGGATTGGGGTTCCCCTCCCTCCACTAGGAGTCGTGTCTAGTTAGAGTGCATCCTCTTCAGTCTCCATGACCCCTGCTACAAGGAGTCTCAGCTAGAGTCACCTCCACATCCTCCCAGGAGCCTACCCTTTCGTAGGTCTCCAGCTGGTCACAGAGAAGTCCCCGCCCAAGGCTTCTCTTCTCTCTGCAAACCCTTCTGTCTTCTAGACCCAGCTCTCCCCAGGTCTGATATTGACCCTCATTTCTCTCCATGCTCCCTCTTCTAGCTCTATTCAGCCACTTCTGTTGTCTATTCTATTTCCCCTTTTGAGTGAGATTTAAGCATCCTCCCTTGTTACTTATCTTCTTTGGTCTGTAAATTGTACTATGGTTATCCTGTACTATATGGCTAAAACATACATATCATGTATGTCTTTCTGGGTCTGGGTTACCTCACTCAGGATGATCTTTTCTAGTCCCATCTATTTGCGTGATTTCCTTGTTTTTAATACCCAAGTATATTCCATTGTGTAAGTGTAGCACAATTTCTTTATCCATTCTTCAGTTGAGGAACATCTAGGTTTTTTCCAGATTCTGGCTATTATGAAAAAAGCTGCTATTAACATAGTTGAGCAAATGTCCTTGTTGTATGGTGGGTATATGCTCAGGAGTAGTATAGATGGGTCTTGAGACAGAGCTATTGCCAATTTTCTGAGAAAGCACCAGATCAATTTCCAGAGAGGTTGTACAAGTTTACACTCCCACCAGCAATGGAGAAGTGTTCCCCTTTCTCCACATCCTTGTCAACATGTGTTCTCACTTGAGTTTTTGATCTTAGCCATTTTGCTGGGTGTAAGGTGGAATCTCAGAGTTTTGGTTTGCATTTCCCTGATGACTGAGGGAGGACGTTGAGCATTTCTTTAAGTGTTTCTCTATCATTTGAGATTCCTCTGTTGAGAATTCTGTTTATCTCTGTACCCTGTTTTTAAAAATTGGATTATTTTGGTTATTAGTGTTTAATGTCCTGAGTTCTTCATATATTTTGGATATTAGCCCTTTGTTATATGTAGGATAGGTAAAGATCTTTTCTCAATCTGTAGATTGTCCTTTTGTTCTGTTGACCCTGTCCTTTGCTTTACAGAAGCTGTTCAGTTTCATGAGGTCCCATTTATTAATTGTTGATATTAATTCCCCATTTTCTTTTCGAATAGATTTAGTACCTCTGGTTTTATGTTGAAGTCTTTGATCTACTTGGGCTTTAGTTTTGTACAGGGTGATAAATATGGATCTATTTGCATTTTTCTACATGTGTACATCCAGTTAGACTAGCACCATTTCTTGAAGATGCTGTCTTTTTTCCATTGTATGGTTTTGGCTTCTTTGTCAAAAATCAGGTATCCGTAAGTGTGTGGGTGTATTTCCTGGGCTTTGATTTGATTCCATTCATCCACCATTCTGTTTCTATGCCAGGACCATGGAGTTTTTATTACTATTGCTCTGTAGTACAGCTTGAAGTCAGAGATGGAGAGACTTACAGAAGTTCTTTTATTTCACAAAATTGTTTTAGCTATTCTGGGTTATTTTTTGTTTTTCCATATGAAGTTTAGAATTGTTCTTTCAAGGTCTGTAAAGAACTGTGTTGGTATTTTGATGGGAATTGCATTGGATCTGTAGATTGCTTTTGGTAAGATGGCCATTTTCACTATGTTAATCCTACTGATCAATGAGCATGGGAGATCTTTCCATCTTCTGATATCTTATTCAATTTCTTCAGAGACTTGAAGTTTTTCACACAGGTCTTTCACTTGCTTGGTTAGAGGCACACCAAGGTACTTTATTTTATTTGTGGCTATTGTGAAGGGTGTTGTTTCTCTAATTTATTTCTCAGCCCATTTGTCTTTCTTAAACAGGAGGGCTTCACATTTTTTTGAGTTAATTTTGTATCTAGCCACTTTGCTGACGGTGTTTGTCAGCTGAAGGAGTTCCCTGGTAGAAATCTTGGGGTCATTCAGGTATACTATCATATCATCTGCAAATAGTGATACTTTGACTTCTTCCTTTCTGATTTTT
>CM053752.1:61810835-61861094 GCA_028658305.1 Pachyuromys duprasi
GTTAATAAATATGAAATTTTGACAGAAAATATGCTTTGGGTTTATTTGTAATAGACAACCTACTTTTTCCTGCATGTGTTCACTACCAGCGATAATAGGCCATTAATGAATTCACGGTCTGAATATTTAGTAAATGGGCTAGGTGGATTACAGCTTGTACTTGTGTAAACTTGGGAAGACATCTATCACTCAGAGCAGACATTAACTCTATCATTTGAATGTAGTAATTGAAATCCAACAGACATTATTTTAGATTGTGTTATCTGAAATAGAAGGTAGAGGAGACTGGGATTCTCCCCTACTTAAATATGTATGACCTTGTTCTCTCAATACATAGTATACATAGTGGACACAGATATACACATGTTTATTAACAGGAACTCAGAGGTTGTGAACTATCAAACATTAACTTTGTTGGTGTGGTTAAAAGGTATTATTTGATTGTTCTTAATGATAACATAATGCGGTGTACTAAGGGAATGCAGAAGCTTGGCTGTATTAGGTAACTAAACTTAAGCTATAATTGTATATCCACTTTCTAGACAAACCTACAAAATATGGTGTGCCTAATACACCTACAAAAGTTAATAGAATAGAGGCCAGTAAATGTTCGTAAAGGTTAGGTGGGATTTGGGATAAAAGATATCAAGATACACTTGCACTATATCATGGTGAATTGTAATGTTCTTCTATCGCACATCAAGGGGAGTGTAGTCCATGGCTTGTCACATATTTTAGAAAGAGCCTGAAGGGGGGAGTTTGAAGGTTGCCAACACAATGCGGGGTAGAAATGCTCAGTACCATGAGTAATTTGTGTGTACTATGAATCGTCTGGGTATTCAACAGTACTCTGTAAGAATAAGCAACTACTGAATGAATGAATGCTTATGGTCCTAACAATCATTTATTATTAATATAGCTTTGATGAATAAATAGGTATGCTACTAAATGTCAGAGTTAATGTCTTCACCTCTCCCCCTCTAACTTAATTTCCATACACTATCAGACAGCATCAACAGCCTTTTCACATCATGTTCCTATACTTCCTTCCAGTAGTCCAGCATTCTAGCCAAGGATATAAAGTGAGGTAGGAAGGGAGAATGAATTTAGAAGATAATTGGAAAATAAAATAAATAGGTCCCTGGTATATAAGTGGGATCTTACAATTCCTTCAAATTATTGCAAGGAATGAGAAAGAATGGGATGGAACATTCAGATTTTAATTAATTGGTTTAAAAAACATTGAGTTCCTACCATGTCTCATTTAGCATGCCAACACTCTGGGAATGAATGATTGCTAAGACAAGACTCTTTTCCCTTGGAAGGTCACAGTCTGATAGAAGAGGTAAAAACATACCCGATCAACTCTAACACAATGCAATACATTATGCTTTAATACTTTACCACTGACATATTTAATGTACTGAGGGAAGACAGATGAATGAACAACTAATTATACCGGGGACAGCATCTGTGAAGACTCTAGAGAAAATGTAACATTTGTCCTTTACATTTGAAAAATGATCTTTCTAGGGAAGAATGTGGTAAACAGCTTGTGTGGAGCAACGGAGTCAACACAGAAGGTGCAGAGTGGGAAAGAGGAAGTAGTTTGGATTGCATGAATTGAAATATGTTGAATGAGTAGTCAAGATGCCGCCATAAAACTAACTGTGATGAGGTTGCGATGGATTTTATAGGTAAGAATGTGTGGATTATATGTTTTCGATTTCTAAAAGGGAGGCAACAACCCAACTCATAACTTTATAGATAATTCTGGAGGGAGGGAAGATTGGAGATGGTTGTCCAGTAGTGTGGGTAAGGTGATGGAACAGGAGACAGTGGGACTTTGGGAGGAAGTCATGGACCAGATGTACAGATAACTGAAAGTATCTATCCCTGAAGGAACAATTCTAAATTTAGTGGCTTCCAAGGACAGAAGTCTTCTATTTTCCATACACTTCTTATGGCAGAAATGCAATGGCAGCTTAGTGGTTGTCCTGGCTTTGATTCTGTTTATGAGACTGTGGTGAAACTTCAGCTGTGGCTGCAGTCATTTGACAGGGGATGTAGGGTACCCTGTTAAGATGGCTCGCTCACACGGGGGGCAGGGAGAGGCTGATGCTGGAACCTGGTGGGAGGCTTCAGTTACTCATCCCCAGGAACTTCCCATAAGGCCTTGAGGAACCACCTCCTGAAAGTTGCCAGCTGACCTGTACATGTGCACCATGGCCATATGCAAAAACACACATTGTTAGTTAATAGTTTTTAATTTATTTTTATTTTATTTATTCTTTGGTAATTTAATACATGTATGCATTGATTGTATCTATGCCAAGTTCTATCCTTACTCCCAACACATCTCCTCCTCCATGTTCATATCCCCCGCTTCTTGAAGAGGTCCCCATGGGTGTCATACAGGGAAGCAAATCTCGTGAAGAGATAAGAACAGAAACTTGGTGCAGGTTGACTTCATCAACCTGGATCAAACTTTGTCTAATGCCAGACGGCTCATTGTCAGCATATTTAAAACATGGTACAATTTGGGAAAATGTTTCCAGGCCACAATAAGTCACATTTTAGGTGTACAATAGAGCTTACGGTATGGCCACATAGAAACTCTCTTACAGAGGACATGCAGCCATGAGGGCGGCTTCTGTAGCTAAAAGGTCTGGAATCTAAGGTGGTCTCTGACTACACAGATGTCATATGGTCACGAGATCACAATAGCATAGAGGTCAGCAGGCCATAAAATACATGTGGCATCTCCCGTAAGGCTGGGTGGTGGTCAGGGGAGGGAAGAGTCTGGGATAATCATGCTGGAGAATTTGGGCGAGGTCTGCCTCTATAGCAAGATGTGGGTGAGATAGCAGAAAGGTCACTAGGTTGTTGATAAAAACCACTCTCAGCTTTCTTGATGGAATGCAGGTATTTTATTCTTTGGTAATTTAATACATGTATGCATTGATTGTATCTACGCCAAGTTCTATCCTTTCTCCCCAGATATTCCTTAGCACATCTCCTCCTCCATGTTCATATCCCCCGCTTCTTGAAGAGGTCCCCATGGGTGTCATACAGGGAAGCAAACCTTTTTATCTTCTCCACTGAGGAGACAGTGTGTAGCTAACATTCCTGGTTCTCTCAGTGCATCTCTATGACTATAGGACCTCTTGCCCCCAATACCTCCTTAATAAGTTATTGAGTGCAATTAGTGCTGTCTGTTGAGATGTTGACTAATCCTGCTTCCTTGACTTTGTGCAATTCTTTTAAAAATTTTATTTATTTATTTATTCTTTATAATTTATTCAATTTATATACCAACTGTGGCTCCTTCTCTTGTCTTCTCCCAATCCCTCCCTCCTTCCCTCTTCTCCTCACATGCCCCTCTCCAAGTCCACTGGTAGAGGAGGTCCTCCTCCCCTAATATCTGACCCTAGCCTATCAGGTCTCATCAAGACTGGCTGCATCATCTTCCTCTGTGGCCTGGTGAGTCTGTTCCCCCTCAGGGGGAAGTGATCAAAGAGCCGGCCACTGAGTTCCTATCAGAGACAGCCTCTGTTCCCATTACTAGGAAGTCCACATGGAGACTGAACAGCCATGGGCTACATCTGAGCAGGGAGGTGGGTCTAGGTCCTCTCCATGCATGGTCCTTGGTTGGCACTTTGGTCTCTGCAGGGCCCCTGTGCCCAGATTTTTTGGTTCTCCTTGTGAAGCTCCTGTCCCCTCCAGGTCTTTCTATGTCCCCCTTCTTTCATAAGATTCCCTGCATTCTGCCCAAAGTTTGGCTGTGAGTCTCAGCATTTGCTTCTATACCCTGCTGGGTGGAGTCTTTCAGAGGCCCTCTGTAGTAGGCTCCTGTCCTGTTCCCTGTCTTCTCCTGCGTGCAGTTCTTTTGTAGTCAAGGGTAGCTGCAATGAATTTATGAGTGCAATGGCTACCCATCTTCCAGCATATAGCATTTCATAGCACTTCCTGCATCCTTGGGATCCAATATTCTTTCTGTTGTCTCTTCTGTGATGTTCCCTGAGATTTATTGCCTGAAGAGGTTGATATAGATTCTCATTTAGGTTTGAGAACTCAGAAGACACTTCTCCGAGGTACCTTGTCCAGTTCTGAGTCCCTGTATTAACTGTTACCCACTTCAAGAAGAGCCTTGGTGGCCAAGGTTGACAGTAGCACTAATCTGTGCTTCTTTCTGCTCTTGACCATGGATGTGACTAGATGACTCAGTTTTCCCTCTGCCTTGACTTTCTTAAAAGATGGACTCTAACCTGGCCTTTTACACTAAATAAAGTCTTTGTCTTAAAAAAATCAAAAGCTGCTTATAAGGTGGGGTCTCTTAGGGTAAAGCTCAGTTTGAGAAACATTGTTTTACACAAAATGTAGTAATTTAGGGTAGGTAGTTCCAGTCTTATATTAACAAGGTAGTTCAAATCATTCTCTCACGGTTTTAAATATTGGGAATCTGGGAAATAAGTATGGACATTCACCTTGGCTCTTTGAATGTCAGTGTCATGGATGTAAGGTCATTTGCAGATCCTGTTCTTTATGTTCTGAGATTCTTAGTTGAGTGGACATTGAAAATTGTCTAACATAGAAGGGAAACAGATTTAAAAGTATTATTTTAAAGTGGTAAATAGAATCTTTGTCTTAGAGACATTTTGCTAGAGTTAAATGCAAACTAAATTGAGTGACTGAGGTAATGCCATCCTGCAATAAAAAATATTAACAGGCAATAAAAGTCTTCCCCAGATATAAAGCCTGAAGACCACAACAATAGCATTGCAAGATCCACTCAAGGTGCAATAGTGGCACTTAGAGCTCATGAACAACCAAGTGTTACTCATTGGACTTATGGTCTACTGAGTAGGAGGAAATTAATGGCTGGTTCTGGAGACTTAAGCATCTACCCGTAGCAGGGGGTGTCATGGGCTCTAGGGAGACCACACTCCTGCCACATTTCTAAACCTGTACAAGTCCCTACTGCATTTTCAATACTTATCCTTATGTCTACAGATAAGTGTTGGCCCACAGTCATAATCAAAGAAAAGCTTCTTTTAGTAGCAGACAGTGCCAACACAGAAATCTACAACTGTTTAAAATGCAGAGAACTGACCGTGAGGTGGCTACTCCAAATTGATACATGTCTCAGTTGCTTTCATGTTTCTGTGATAAAATGTCATGACCAAAAGCAACTTGGTGAGGAAAGGATTTATTTCATCTATAGTTTATAGTCCTTCATTTCTGGAAGTCAGGGCAGGAACTGAAGGCAGGCTCCTGGAGGCTGAATTGAAGCAGAAGCTGCCGAGGAATGCCCTCCTGGCCTGCTCAGGGGTGGCACCATCCACACTGGGAGGGGCCCTCCCAGCCCCTCCCACATCAATTACCAGTTAGGAAAACACCTGCAGGCTTGCCTATCTTGTGGAGATATTGTCAACTATGGTCCCTTTCTCAGGTATTTCTGGACTGTTCAAGGTGGCAGCTGGTCACAACAATATGTCTACAACACAACGTCACAGAAAAATTGGTAAAAAGATTGTCAGAGTCAGAGGACCAGAACCCTGTTATGAGAATATGTCTTCTGTACATGGCGAGGAGTTGTATCCTTGTGTTGTCTAACAGTCTCCTTGGAGATTAAAACATCCCATCCTACAGGTGACCTCCTTCAGTAGCAAGGTCAAAAACAACAACACCTTCAAAAACTTAGTACGAGGGAATTCATGGCTGGTTCTGTAGACTTAGCCATCTACCCATAGCTGAGGGTGTCATGGGCTCTAGGGGAGACCATTTCCTGCCCCATTTCCTGAAACTAATCAGGTTTAGCAGGCTCCTCCCTTCCACAGAAAGCAGAGTCCAGCAGCAAAGAAGATTCTGAGACCTGATGAGCTGCCAAGAAGTCTCTCAGATAAGCTGAGCTGCCAAGAAGACACTGAGAGAAGAAAAGCTGCAAAGATGGAGACATGGTGAGCTGCTTGGAAGAGATTTAGGCCAACCCAGGCACCTGAAAAGGGAAGCTCTCCAACCTGCGGAGCTGCACTGTTGAGCAGTGCCCTTCAGGTTCCCCAGCTTTTCTGAGCTGTCACCATGCTGAGGTGAGCCTTGGTGACCCAGTTGTCTCTGACTCATTTCTGTTCCCCTAGGTAAGTGACCCCAACAGAACTCAGTGGTTCACCAGGTTGGGATTTGGTGGATCTGTGTCCTGGACTGCTGTGGCTTCCCTAGCTGGGGTGAATAAGTAGGTTGCTGTGTTTCATCCCTTCACACAACACCATGAAATCCTAGCAATATGGTTGCCTAAACAAGACCTGAACAATGGTAAACCGAGCTAACACCCAGCATGAATGTGGGAAATCTCACCAGGCCCCACCTCTAAATGAAGAGCTGTGAGCAATTAATGGCTACTGAATGAGGGAAGATGAGATTCCTTCAAGGAGGAGCCCTGTAATGTTAGCCAGTCTCAGTGATTATCCCTAAACACATAACATATGAGCAACCTTCAACAGGAGGTATTTACATACACATATATGTTTGAGCATATACAATATATGTGTGTGTAACAGTAATACCTGAAGAGGTCATGAAATTGGAGGACGGACAGGGACGGAGCTGGAGGGGAGAGATTGTGGGACAGAAACGATGTAAATACAGTACTCAAGCATGAAATTCTCCAAAAGTAACAATACAAACATTAAAAAAAATTAACAGGCCTTTAGTCATATTGAAATGTGAGTTGTACAGATGATTTCAGGTTTAATTGCAATGATGTTGGGATCTTTTATGGAGTTGGCAATATACTGCAATTATTTTTAAAGCAGCTATATTTAATTGATTTGAGGATTATTCCTATGTTTGATATTTGGAGGCGATTGAAAAAGTCACTTCTGCAGAATAACATTTTAATGCAAATTCCTAATGACAGAGTGTTCTATGATGCCAAATGTTGCTCTTAGTTATTTTATACCAGAGATCATAATTATATTTTTATCAGTAAAATTGTTTCACATTTTTGGTCAAAGTTGCTTTGCAGTTAAAAATGGACAGTATTGGAAAAATTATTTCACTGTTCTGTAAAGAAATTTCTGGGTAAAGAGGTGCTTGTGGAAACTAGTTTGTTCAGTGTTCCTTCATGTGTATATATGTGTATGCCTTTCAAATGACCAAAGCCCTTGTGAACATACTGTTTACAGTGTTGTAAAGAGATGAGGCGAAGTCAAGCAACTGCTGAGTTCCAGTCCTCATTTTGTGTTTTCTAACACTATTCTGAGTACCTTAGTGAATGTCTTTATTTCAGTCACATCCTTTGATCTTTAGGTTAGTAAAATCAACTTCATGATCTTTGTGAAAGGATCATGTGGGCTGGTGCATGAAATAATTCTAGTCTCAATTCTAGAAATCTTAGCACTCAGTAAATATTTATTTATGTTTCTAAAGTTTATTTGTGTCCCTAGGACCAAGTATATTATACATTGGTCAGATATATGAAAATAGGATGCAATAAGAAAATATTTTTGTCTAATTGTGTGCTGAGTTATTTTAGCTGCATAACTAATTGTTACAGTGGATACAGTTTGTCTAGGATCAAACAAAAATTCATTATGTGACATCTTGAACAATTTTATTATAAGAATATCTTGTAGGTCATGGGTAGCTAGTTATCTTGGTTGGATCATTATCATGCACAGGTATTGAAATATTGAATGTTTTCCCATAACTATGTTCAATTGTATATGACTTAGAAATGGAAAGTGTATCTCAGATTTTCTAGGATATGAGGAGCAGGGGGAGGAGCCAGAGGGATCAAAGACACCACAAGAACATGCTCCACAGAATCAACTGACCTGGACTCAAGTGGGCACTCAGGAATCAGAGAGTCTGTGTGGGTCTGACCTAGGTCCTGTGCATATATGTTATGGTGTGTGGCTCGGTGTTCTTGTGAGACTCCTAACAGTGGCAGCAGGGGCTGTTTCTGACTCTTCTGCCCGTCTTTGCAACACTTTCCCTCCTACTTGGTTGCCTTTCCAGCTTTGATGTGAGAATATGTGCCTGGTCTTATTGTAGCTTGCTGGAAGGCCTGCCCTTTTCTGAAATGTGTGTGTGTGTGTGTATGTGTGTGTGTGTAAGTGGGTCTAGGGGTAAGAGGAGGTAGGGAGGAGAGACTGAGGGAAGGGAAATAGGGGGAAACTGCAGTTGGGATACAATACATGAAAGAAGAATAAGTAAAGACAGAGACTCACTAAGTAGCCCTGGCTAGCCTCAAAACTGCAATCCTGTGCAGCCGCCTTCTGAGTCCTGAGGTCATATGTGTGCACCAGCATTCCTGGCTTGTAGAAGAAAATGTAATACCACACAAAGATGCTTATGTTTTATTTTTAAGTGGAAAAAATTTACAAGACGCTAAATGCAAAATGATCCACTTTTAGAAATATTTTAGACTGTATCTGTAAAAACATGTATGTTATCTGTAAACCATAAATGTAGAGAACGAAGACTGGAAAGCTAGCTGGTAAACTATTACTATCTAAAATAATTACGAGCGGGAAGCCCTCATGGCAGACTACAGAGTGGTTATAACAAACAGTGTCCAGCTTTTTCCTGCTGCGCTCGTGGTCTTCTTTTAGTTACGTTATCTGAGCAGCTCCTGGAAATGTTTGTTGCTGTTTCTCGCTGTGGCTCTAGACGTTAAAATCAGCACTCATTCAAAAGCAATTGCTTCCCCCCTGCCACCATCCTCGCTTAAGTCATAAGTGGGATGTGGAAACTGCCTGTCTAGAAGTCAGCCACACTCAGACAGACTCCAGGGCTGTTGGTCATCTATTGTTTGCACAGAAGAGCAGCCGCACGAGAGATGACACCTCCTTATACCCAAACAGAAGAGAGGGAAAAATCAGTCCTGACCTAAATAGACAAAAATGGACCCTCCTGTTTAGCTTTACAATGAGTCTGATTTCTAGAGACCTTTCACCAACAGCATCATTTCCAAAATGGCCAACTTTGCCCAAACACCAGGGATGTTGAAGTCTTTGAAATCAGTGGTTTGAGTGTGACGTTCTCTGGAATCTGGAGACTTCTGTTTCAGCTTTGGGGGTTTTATACTCAACACTAGGCCACTTTTTTTTTTCTTTTCAGTTTTTCCCTAACTTGATTTCTCTAACTCTAATGCTATAGTGATATATACATGAAATGCTTTGATTCCTTGCAATAATTACCATTATGCATTTAATGGAAACCGAATCTTACAATATACGCACAGTTGAACCTAAAATTGAGATTTTGTTTACCTAATTGCAAAGTCAACTTACATTCCTGCTAATGTGACCATGGAATTTATAGTTAGTATTTACTTAAGGATAAATAATCAGAATTTATGAGGTGCTAGTAAAGTGATTTGGGGCATACATGCAGCCATTCGGAGCTCACCAGGGCATCTTCCTATGTTATTTTATTGACCTCGGTTTTCTCTTTTTTACCTCAGGGTTACTTTCAAATGCTTAACAAGGAAGATGGAGTCTCACTAATAAATGATTGGTATCGCAGTGCTAAAGTACTGCAAGGGACAGTCTACTGCCTAAAAAAAAAAAAAAATAACTGTGGTTTGGGATCGGAATGAGAGAGTGAAAGTTTGAAAGTGATGACACATTATCAGATGCTCAGGGTTAGAGAGCAGGGGCACCAGGGTGGGCTTAGAAGGTCCTCCGTGCTGACACCTTCAGAGCGCTGGGGAGAAGGCATGACAGGATTCGCTTTGTTACTTTTGTAAGAGGTCTTCCCAATGGAGTGTGTGTATGTGTGCAGGCGCCTGTGTGTCCCTCTGGGTGCAGGTCTCAGGAATCATTTTGAGTCATTTCTGGCTTCAAACATCCTATCATCATCCTGGTATCATGTGATCACAACTGTATTGTTTCCTTTATTCCCACACTGCTGCTTCTTCTTTTTTTTTTTTTTTTTAAATCAAGAAACAAAAAACTTACATCTATAAACAGAAAGGAATCTTTCCCCATTTTATCAAAAGCCATGTATTGAACAATCTTTTTTTTTTTCTTCTGAAGTATGTACTGGGGTGCAAAGGCTAGCAAAACTGTGGTCTGCAGAAAAGTAAATGTGCAAGACCAGATATTACATGATATGGATTGCAGAAGAAGGGCTTTGATAGCATTTAGAGCCATGCTTCACAACCTTGGATGCACATTAGTATTACCTGGGCAGAAGCTAAAAGTCCTGATGCCCTTGCTTTATCCAGGACCAATAAAATGGGACTTTAAGAGGAAGGACCTTAATATTATTTAAAATTCTTTCAGGTGATTGCAATATGTATATGATAGATCATATATGATATATTACATACATATATATGATACATACATATATCCATGGGGCTGGATATGCAGTGATAGGCTTCCAGAGGAGTTGATCCTTGAGTTTTAAATGGAGGTATGAAAAACCTGTAATGCTGTAACACGAACAAATGGCATCTTTTTAAGAGGCAGAGAAGTATGAGACAGAATGACAGATTCAGGCACCTCAGAAGCTATTTTGTGTGGCAGAAAGAAGATGGTGAATGGAATGTTACTCAGTGAAAGTGTAGGCAGAGAGCTAATCATCAAAGACCTTCCTTACTTATTGGATATTGGAAAGTCATTGTCAGTGGAAAATTGGACAGAAGAAAGAAAATGAGTTTTAAATGGAGAAGAGGAATACAGATAGAAGTGGGATGGGTTAGCCAAGCATGATGGTGCATGCATATAATCCTAGCACTGTGGAAGGTAGGGGCAAGGAGAAGGGACAGTTTGAGGACACTTTGCACTGCATATAGCAAGCCCTTGTCTCAAAGAAAATTTATCTCTCAAGGCGGGGTGTGGTAGCACATACGTACAACCCTTGTAATCAAGAATTAAAGGCCAGCCTCAGTTACGTTAGTGAGGTTACACTCGGCTACATGAGACTCTGTCTCAAAAAAAAAAAAATTCCACCAGAGTAGGACTGTGGGGTGGGGGAAGGAGAGTCAATCAGTAGTTGCGACCAGCAGCATCTGGGAGGAACCAGCAGCTCCTGTGATGAAATTCTGAATGATGTGGGGCAATTTGATGTTTGAGATGGAACAGGACTTAGGACTATTGTTTCTAGGGAACGCTGCCTCCGTGCCCTTTGGTGGTGTAAGTCTGGGAGACATGGTCTGGAAAACGGGTAAAAGGAGCTAGCCTGGGGGACACATCTGTCAAGGGGAGGGCTCATTAGCTTAGTGCTTTCAGCACAGAGGACCTCCGGCTGAGCAGGCGTGCTGGGAGGGCTGCTATCTGACCTTCTCTTTCACACTTAACAGTATGAAGATCTCCCCCAGATCCTCACGCCCTTTCTTTCTTCTCCCATCTCCTACACACCAATCTGAGTATGTGGATAGAACGTACCCTGGTTTCTACACCCATTTAATCTGAAGACAACATTCCTACTGTAGTGTTGGGGTAAAGCGAGTCCTTCTTTGGGGGTGAGAGTGGCTGAAAGTGTGTTATCTTTACCTTGCACGGAGGCACATGAAGACTGACAGGGACGGAGTCTCACTACTCTACTTCATCCCAAGGCTTCTGGTTTGTACTACAAAAGGATCTCTTTCCTGTTGTCTGTGGACATGAAGCAGACACAGCCAAGCAGCACAGGACATTGTGCCAATTGATTTAATTTGTATGGAACCATGCACAGAGAAGTACTGGGAAATACCACAGTGCTCAGCAAAATTACCGTGTTTTTTGTTTTTTTTTTCTTAAAGTGGTGCTCACCAATTAAGAGTGACCCTACTCTCGAATCTTTAATCGTATCCTCTGCCTTACTGCTTGCAAAATAAGGGTTGACACTCTTTTCTCTTAATGGGAGCACACTGCTGCTTTCGTGTGGCATCCTGTCCTGTTCTTTCTTTCTTTTTTTTTTTTTGCGATAAGGTCTCTACCTAGCTCAGACTGGCTCAAACTTCTTTATTAACAATTCTGTTAATCCTACTGGTCAGTTGCTGAAAACACACCAATATAGCTTTCATCTTCAGTACAATCTACCCTGCCTTCACATCCTGTCTCAGTAATCTTAATTTTGTTAATACTTTTTTTTCCAAAAAAAGAATTTTTAAGTCAAAAATTACCCTTTATCCTCAAATGAAAGATGTTTATCTTTTTTTCATTATAAAGGCATTTTGACATCCTTATTTTCTTCTAAGATCACAATGGATTCTATGTCATCAGAAAGTATTTTATTTATTTATTTATTTATTTATTGTTATATTAATCACAGGTTAGGTATTTTGCATCCCAGGCGTAGCCCCCTCCCTCATTCCCTCCCACCCTCCCTCTCCCTCCCTCATCTCCCTCCTCCCTGCCCCTTCCAAGTCCACCAACAGGGGAGGACCTCCTCCCCTTCCATCCAACCCCAGCTCATCCTGTCTCCTCAGGGCTGGCTGCAATGTCCTCAGCTGGGATCTAGCCAGTCTGTCACTCCCCAGCTTGTATGGGGGAGGGTCAAAGAGTCAGCCATCAAGTTCATGACTGATCATTGGAGCCAGAGTTAAGGGTGGTTGCAAGCCACCGTATGGGTGCTAGGGATGAAACCTAGGGCCTCTGCGAGAGCAGCAAGCAGTGAGCAGTCTCTCCAGGCTTCCCCTTTTGGTCTTCACCCATTTGACTGTTTTCTTTTTTCCCTTTTGAGACAGGGTGTGGCCACGGCCCTCAAACTCGTTCTCCAGCCTCCACCTGCCAGGTGCTGGAGTTACAGGCATGTCCCACCATTTTTTTTTCTTAACCTCTTTCAAGAAGTGCTGTCTCTATAAACCTTTTTACCTCTCTCCTTAGCTTTCACTTAAACGACCTCAGTGGTGCTGTAACTTTTCCCACCACTCTGGCATCAGGCCCTTCGGAGCTGTTAGTAGCTTTCCAGATGCTAAAGTTTGTTGTGAGCTCTGCATCCTCATTTTTCCTGACTATTACTATTATTGGACCATCGATACCTGTGTCTTACACACCCTTTTTCTTCGGCTCCAGATTTTATTTCCTTCTGCACTTACCTCATTTTCCTAGTTTGCAATCTTTTGCTTCATAAACACCATAATCAAAAGCAACCTGGGAAAGGAAAGGGTGACATACAAGTTACAGTCCATCCTTGAGGAAAGCCATGGTGGGAAGTCACAGCAGGAACCAGTAGTCAGGAACTGAAGCAGAGACTTTGGAGGAAGGTTGCTTACTAACTTGCTCTCTGTGGCTTGTTCTGCTTGCTGTCTTTTACAACCCAGGACTTCTTATCTAGAAGTGACACTATCCACATAGCCTGGTCCTTCCCACACCCATCAGTCATCAAGACAATGCCCCAGACCAATCTGATGGAGAAGATTCCCTCTTTCCAGGTGACTCTATGTTGTGCCAAGTGGACAAAGCACCCAGTAGCACATTTGCCTGTACTCAGCTCTCCTCCATCCATAATTTCCTTTCCTCTTTAGTTCTTAGGCTCTCCTTCTCTTTCTAGTTCATGAATCTGGTCATCTTAGGCAGTCCTAGAACCTTACTTTTATGAAGACACCATCTCTAACTTTTCTCTCCAGCCAGTTTTAAAAGTGAGACAAACTTAAAACACCACTTGGGATTAAAATATCAGCTTTATACTTCAAGTAGGAATCCTCCCTAGCCCACATCTTTACCACCTTGGTAGTTGCATCATTATTTTCCTGGGTGGTAGGATTTATAGTCCCCCCCCCCTTGCTTTGCCTCGCTTTGGCTGGCTCATAGGACTGTACTTTCTGCCACTCTTCCTTGACTCCTTGCCTTGCTGTCTGTTGACTTCAACACATTTATCTTTGTTTTTCCTATTTCTTGGGATGCTCTTCTTCATATATTTGTGTGACTCACTACATTTTATAAGTCTAGATCCCCTGGACAAGTATCATCTCTTCAGAAAAGCTTTTTTGAGCTGGCTTTGATGATACACACCTGTCATTCCAGCACTGAGGAGGCTAAAATAGAAAGATCACAAGTTTGGTATTGGCCTGGGGCTACATAGAAAGACCTGGTCTTAAAACAAACCTAAAGAAAAAAAAATAGAAAAGTCTTTCTTCTTCCTTAAAGAAAACAGTCATTGCGTGGGTATTTACTTGCTGCCTTTTTTTTTTTTTTCAGTTTCCAAACAAGAAGCATCTCTAAGTGGTCAGGGCCTCTGTGTGTATTGTTCTGAGCTCTGTTACAACATCTGGAACAGTGACTGCTCCATAGTAAAGAACACCGGTAACTATTTGTTGGTTGACAGATGGAAAAAAATGTTTAAATTAAGCCTTGCTGATGTATTTTTATCAGATACTTCTTGATTATTAAGATGCTTTTCAACTAGGAAAAAGTAGTTGCTTCCAGGGTTTCCCTGAAGTTATATTTGTTAATCTCTTTTAGGAAGACTTCTAAGTAATTTGGCAAATTTTATTCTAATAAGTAATCTGGTATTTGAAGTCAAATAGAAACATTAATTTCCCTTTGTGTTCTTAGAGTTTGATATTTTAACACCCTTCAATTCTCCTCCCATTCACGTCCAACTACCCTGTTGTTGTAATAATAACACATAAGCTATAAGAGAAGGGGTAGGAGCAATTAGTTATAGCCTGTTGACATATTCCGTGTTCAACATCAATGAATAGGTTTAAAATGAACACAAGATGACTGATATGTTGAGCTGATCTGAGAAAATGGTTTGGTACATAACCCTAAAGTTTAGCTGATAAAACAAATGGTTGAAAAGTCAAAATTTTCTTTTCTTCACATTATGATGTCATTTCTAAAATGAACATTATTCACAGTAAAATTTCAAATTTGCAGTTGTCTTAGTTAGGGTTTCTATTGCTGTGAAGAGACACCACGACAGCGGCAACTCTTATAAAGACATTGAGTTGGGCTGCTTATAGTTTCAGAGGTTTAGTCCATTGTCAGCATAGTGGGAAGCATGGTGCACACAGGCTGACATGGTGCTGGAGAAGTTGCTGAGAGTTCTACATCAGGTCTTCCTGTGACGGTGAGCCACTGAGCGTGGGCTTGAGCTTCTGAGACCTTAAAACCCGCCTCCACAGCAACAGAACTTCCTCCAATAAAGCCACACCTCCTAATAGTGCCACTCCTCAAACACGTGAATTATGGGAGCCATTTTCATTCAGGCCACAGCAGTCTCATCTTCTTGATAAAATCTCCTAAAACCAAAGCTAGTAATTTCCAGAAATGTAAGAATAAATTGTTATGATATGTACTGTGCTAATAATAAAAAATCATGACCCCCCTTTTTTTAAAAAAAACATTTCAATTTTTTTTCTTTTTAAATTTTATTTTATGTACATTCGTATTTTGACTGTGTGTATGTCTGTGTGAGGAGTTACAGACAGTTGTGAGCTGCCATGTGGGTGCTGGGAATTGAACTCAGGTCCTCTCGAAGAGCAGTCGGTGCTCTTAACCTCTGAGCCATATCTCCAGCCCTGAAACTCCCCCCCCCCTTTTTTTAAATTAAACAAGGTTGTTACATCAAAAGCATTTGAGAATCAGATATTTTTTCCCTCCCTGATAAAGAGGAAAGATGGAAGATCCACAGCACAAAAGTAAATAAAACTTAGACTGTGGTTAAAAGAAAAAGTAAATAAAACTTAGAATACAGTAAAAATGTTTACAACAGAAACCTAGAATTTACCAGGGCTATACATTTCTTTAGCTTTTACTTATAGATAGAACATATCTTTATTTCCAAACTAAACCACAGACATTGAAAAAAAGTAAGACTGACTTTACTTATCAATTTATCAGGGAAGTATTAGAGAAGCCAGATTGATATACGGTCTCTAACCCAAGAAAAATACTCAGTTGCCTATTTCAGTGACTCATATGCTAATAAATCCTCAATCTAGGCTGAATTCCTTTGATGTGCTTCAGCAACAATTCTTCAGCGACTTTCTTATGATCTTGTTAATGTGTTTTTTTCCTCAAGGGTAGTTTGAGAAACGAATTAGAGCTATTATGAATACGGGAATTACAAGGGGGGGAAATCCCCAATACATTATTTCGATATTATAAATAGTTCTGTGCATAACAACAAAGTAGATGAGGTTTACAATAATATCTAGGCTAGGGCTTTGGGGGTTTTTATGTGTAGTAATTCATGAGCCTTCCAACCTTAGGCTGGGGACATATTTGTAACTCACTTCATTTCTAGTAATTCATATTAAGCTGGAAAGACTCCCAGGTCACACTGTCAAGGTTGTGTGGATGTAATAGCTTCTGTTGTATTTGTGACTCCAGTGATAACTCTAATATTGAAACTGCAATTCTGGAGATATTTACGCTGGACTTAGCACTCTCAGCTCCATGGAGAATAGCAACAGCATGCGTTCAAATTCACTTTCTTTAATTTAGTAGTCAACATCCATCTTAAAAATCAAATCTTAATAAAACTTAACTTCTGTGCAAAGCTCCCTACTTTCTAGTGGGAGAAATTAATATGTAGCAAAATACCACTTATTTCAGATCACAACAAAGTAATCAAAGAACTTAAAAACCTTAGAACTTCTGCATTCAAATAAAAGACATTTTTAATAGTGTTAAGAGTTTACGCACATATTTCATTGACTCAGCTATTGTTTGGATATCTGGCTTCATTTATTACAATACAGTTAATCTCTTCTATGGTAGCAGGAAGCATACAGCTTTTTGCTTTGATTGTAACTGCAGCCTGCGCATCAGGTATTCATAATTAGTTCATCCTACAGGATTGAAACATATATTTTAAACTGCGTAAGAGCATTCTCCAGAGAAATAAAGTTAGTAGGAACTACCTGAATCTATATTTGTCTCTGATATACTTAATGTAGAGGGTTGACTTAGGCAGTTTTGGAGCGTGCCTTGTTTACTTTTCTGTTGCTGTCAGAAAACATCACGACCAAAGCAAATTATAAAAGAAAGTGTTTAATTGGGCTTACAGTTTCAGAGGGTTAGAGTCCACGATGGTGGAGCAAAGCCATGACAGAAGGAACAGATCAGAGCTCACATTCTGATCCCAGAGAGCACACAAGTTTTTGAACCTCAGAGCCCTCCTCCAGTTATACATTTCCTCCAACGAGGCCACACTTCCTGATCCTTCCCAAATAGTTCCACAAGCTGGGGAGGCTGATGCAACTGTGGCACACGCAAGCCAGGCTCCCTTTGGGAACGTGTAGCAGAACTTGGCAGTATTGTTCACATGGTGCTGTTCTTGTAGGTCTGAAAAAGGCAATACTGAGGAGTGTTGTGGAACACTGATTGTTGCTGTCAGAAAACCACAAAGAACAGACAATGTGAGGTGGGAGTTGGAGTCCATGGAGAGATGCCCTGAGGTGATTACAAAGAATGTAGAATAAAGTCTAAGACAACCACCATATGTATATATGTGTATTACATATATAAATATATGTATATTTATTATGTATATGTTATGTATATTCTCTAGTCTTTCAGTTTTATTTCTGTGTTACCTCCTTTCCTCTCCTATATCACATAAATTATAGTTTGAAATGAATATTTTAGTGACATTTATCCACACTTGACACATTTGCTCAGAAAGGAAGTGTTAAATATTAAATCCTACAACCCCTATCCATAAGGGGACAGAGCTCTCTACTATCTAACCATCAAGTCTGCCCCGTGGTGACTATGTAAAGCTGCATTCTGCTGCTGCCAGGTGGAGTAAATGAATGCAGCGACAGTAACGGAGAAGAGCCCCTATTAGCAGCAAGAAGCCTGCATGTACAAGGATGACCATGGTTTCCATTGCCCTCAGAGACAATATTTTACATGATACTTTAAAGGAAGATGTGTGTGTGGGGGGCATATGCGAGCCCCAGATAGGTAGGTGCCTTGTTCTTCCACTGTTTCTTTAAAAGATAGACTCTTCAGAATGTGTACTGTATATATTTTACCTCATTCAAATACATTACCTAAAGTCCAGTGAATTTACATGAGAAACTTTTTGTGCTGATCTAATAATGGATTTTTTTTTTCTCATAAGCATCCTTGCTGGTATGACCATTTCCTGTAACTTGGAGCTAGAGATATCAGTTCTTAAAGTATGGCTAATCTTTAAGACACTGACTTCAAAGGGTGGGTAATTTTTAAAATATTCAGCAAGACAAAGAGAATTTCTGAGAATTTAGTCTTCATGAGGAAGGGCTGATATGTGCACCTTCACTCTGAGATGTGGTGGAACATAAAGCCTTTGAATATTCTGAGGTAACTCTGTCAGAGCCCATTCAGACTCTTAAAGCCAATAGAAGGTATTTATTCACTGGCTGGTGAGATACACAGGGAAGTTGCCCAAACTGTACAGCCCTGAGCCTTACTATTCTTTGCCTTTTATACACAAAAAAGCATCCTGGAAGACATGCTTCAATCAGCAAGAACAGTTAACAATAAGGGAAGCTACAGAAGTCAAGCCTAGCACATTCAGAGACTTCTTCAGAACTATGGACTAGATCTTTGTACTTATTTTGGCAGGTTTTGGGATCTATATGCTGGGATCTTGGTGCACAATGGTGCCTTGGTGCCTCTCTCATGGCATCAGTTATGATAAGGCCTGAGAGCCTATTAAACAGCAAACAAAATGTCTTTACTTAAACAAACTAACCACGAAATCAGACAGCTTTCTGCTACTATGACAAAAATCAGCTGATAAAATCAATCTTAAGAGAGATGTTTTATTTTGATTCATAGTTTCAGAGGTTTCATCCATAGTCTGATGAATTTATTACTGGGTCTGAGGTGAGGCAGATGTAGAGAAAGCAACTGCCCTCACAGTGGTTAGGAAACAAGAGTAAGAGGCTGGGAACAAATTGCACTCTTTAGTAAGAGCTGAAGACTTATGCACCAACCAAGGACCACACATGGAGAGGACCCAGACCTCCTGCTCAGAGGTAGCCAATAGGCAGCTCAGTCTTCATGTGGGTGCCCTAGTAAGGAGAGCAGGGGCTATCTCTGTCACGGACTCTGATGCCTGCTTTTTGATCACTTTCCCTTTGCCGAGTGGCTTTGGTAGGCCACAAAGGAAGAGGATGCAGGAAGTCTTGATGAGACTTGATAGGCTAGGGTCATATAGTAGGGGAGGAAGGCTCCTCCTTTCTGAGGACTAGGGGAGGGAAATGGGGGGTAGGGAAGAGGGAGGAAGGATGGGATTGGAGGGAGAAGGGGGAGTGGGCTACAATAGGGATGTAAAGTGAATAAGTTATAAAAAATAAATTTAAATTAAAAAAAGATCTGAAGACAAGGTGAAGGCCTATGAAATGCATCAACTACACCAGATACAATCACTGTAGTCATTATACCATAGTAACTGTAGTTATCTTCATTGGCCCTAAGAACAGCACTGTCCACAATTAATCATGGAAGGGAGGGTGGCTCAGGATCTTACTGCTCTATAGCAACTGATGGATTCTGGGAGAGGGGGAATCAGCCTTTCCAATTGTGCATCCACTACTGAGCTCATCAGGCTCCAAAAGATAGCTCGGAATCTGTGATCATGCTGGCAGCATGACTAAAGTCAATGCATCATAAAACAAAATGAATATATATATATATATATATATATATATATATATATATATATATATAATTATGCCAGAGAAGTTTGTGGAGAGGAATGGGAATGGCAGGGAGATGGGAGAATATGTGTGACAATTGTGTCAGTATACAATGTGCATATATGTGAAATGAAAAATAAATTTAATGGAAAAAAGTAAAAGATTTATGCATCTTCTCTTGGGTCTTCCATATTATTTGGGTCTGTGCCTTGAAATATGCTTATTCTGTACTATAGGTCTAATATCCACTTGTAAGTGAGTATATACCATGTGCATATTTCTGGGTCTGGGTTACCTCACTCAGGATGATCTTTTCTAGTTCCATCCATTTGACTGCAAATTTCATGATTTATTTTTTTTAAAGCTGAATAGTGTTTCATTGTGTAAATGTGCCACAGTTTCTTCGTCCATTCTTTGGTTGAGGGACATCTAGGTTGTTTCCAGATTCTGCCTATTATGAGTAAAGCTGCTGTGAACATAGTTGAGCAAAGGTTCTTGTGGAATGGCAGAGTGTTTTTTGGGTATATACCCAGGATAGGTATAGCTGGGTCTTGAAGTAAAGTTATTGCCAATTTTCTAAGAAATCGCCACATTGATTTCCAAAGTGGTTATACAAGTTTACACTTCAACCAGCAATGGAGTATTATCTTTTCTCCACATCCTTCCCAGCTTGTGCTGTCGCTTGAGATTTTGATCTTAGCCATTCTGTCTGGTCTGAGATGGAATCTCAGAGTCACTGATTTGCATTTTGATTTCCCTGATGACTAAAGAAGCTGAGCATTTTTTAAAGTGCTTCTTGACCATTCCAGATTCCTCTGTTGAGAATTCTCTGTTTAGTTGTTATTTTGTTTATTGGTGTTTGATTTCTTAAGTTCATTATGTATTAGTTCATTATACATTAGCCCTTTGTTGGATGTGCAGGAAGAAACAGAGCAGATAAAGCAGAGATTGAGGGAATGCCCAACTTATGCCTGACCCAACCAATGACCCCTCCTATTGGAGAGTGCTAACCTCTGACACTATGAATGATACTCTGCTAAGCTTACAGACAGGAGCCTGTCAGAGTTGTCCTCTGAGAAGCTCTATCCAAGACGGCCTCAAAACAGATGCCGAGACTCACAGCCATACATTGGTCAATGCCCTGGGAGTCTTGGGAAATAGTGGGAGGAAGAAGTGACAGGAGCTCCACAAGAAAAACAACAGGGCCAACTAACCAGGACCCAGAGGGGCTTGCTGAGACTGAAGCATCAATCAAGGACCATGCATGAACTGGACCTGGACCCGCTACAAAGATGTATCAGATAGGAAGCTTAGGCTTCATGTGGGTCCTCTAGTAAGGGAAGTGGAGACTGCATTGGATATGAGCTCACTCTCCAGCTTTTAGGTCACTTTCCATGCCAGGCCACAGGGGAAGAGGACGAGTTCAGTCCTGATGCAACTTGATGAGCTGGGGTGAATGGAAAAGTGAGCCCCACACTTTTCTAAGGAAAAGGGGAGGGGAGAGGTTGGGACTGAGAGAGGAGGAGGGAAGGGGTTATAAAGATGTAAAGTGAATAAAATAAATGAGAAAAAATTAAAAATCATTTAAAACAGCGGTTCTCAACTGTGGGTCATGTCTTTGGTGGTCTAATGACCCTTTAACAGGGCTACATCAGACTATTTGCATATCAGATACTTACGTTATGATTCATAACAGCAGCAGAATTACAATTAAGAGGTAGCAACAAAAATAATGTTATGTTTGTGGTTCAGCACAACATGAGCAACTATATTAAAGGATTGCAGCATTAGGAAGGTTGAGAACCACTGCTTTAAAGGATTTCTCTCTAAACCTTGCTTTCTCCATTCAGGCCCTACCTCCCACACTTTCCACCATCTCCCAATACATTAGTCCACTGATTGGTCAGAGCCCTCATGGTTCAACCACTTCCTAAAAGCCCCATTTCTGGGCTGAATTTGAGACCAAGCCTTTTGACAACTGAGTCTTTGAGCTGGATACTTCCTACCTCAGGCTTAATAACCAGCACGACTCTACTTTCCAATGTAAAAGATCAAATGAGTTGAAAGGAAATAAAGAAAAAAATTCAAAAACTGTGCTGGGAATCAGGAAAGGAAGCCAGTAGCTTTCTTCTATGATATGGCAACCAACACATTTTTCCTTTTTAAGTGAGTGAAAAATAATTCTATGTTCAAATTGAAGGAAAATAAGGAAAGCACTTAGAGCTATAAAAGAAATCTATATTAAAAAATGGCTGTAATAGAATTTCTAGAAAGTGAGCAGAAATCACAATGCTTTAAT
This sequence comes from Pachyuromys duprasi, assembly GCA_028658305.1. Taxonomy (NCBI): domain Eukaryota; kingdom Metazoa; phylum Chordata; class Mammalia; order Rodentia; family Muridae; genus Pachyuromys; species Pachyuromys duprasi. Next base: position 61,832,717 of record CM053752.1, read on the forward strand.
AGCTCTAAATGTTAATTTGCATATATGCATATGTGTATATTTAGATATATAGGTTTACTCTCTATGCATATTAAGTATGTATTTTTATTCCTGTCTGTTTCAGTTAAAACTATGTTCACTATAGGGTAGCAAATAAATACACATTTTATATTATTTATTAATCTGCCCTGAGTGTGTGTTTATCTGTACATGTGCATAGACATATGGGTGAGTGCTTTTATGTGTGCACATGAGTGTGAAAGTGCCCTCTGAGGCCAGCCTTGAATGTCTTTCATCAGGTTGAATTCTCCTTATTTCTTGAGTCAGGGTCTCTCAGTGGTTTGGAGCTGAGTATGTTAGCTACTCAGTGCGCCCAGGGATCAGCTGTCTCTGCCTCTCTAAGGCTGAGAACAGAAGTAGACCACACCACCTGAGGCAGTCAGGAGGGCTGGCCTCAGGGGTCATGGAAGGAGAGGGGACGCTGCACCTCACCTGGGTAGCACAGTAGAGCTGTCCCTGCTGCTGTGGGCATGGATGAGCTGCCTTGAGGTCATGAGAAGGGGAGAGCTGGCCCAGCCCCTCACTAGCTGCAGCACTTGGGAGAGCGGGCCTGCACCTCACCTGGGCAGCACAGTAGAGCTGGTTCTGCTGGCGTGTGTGTGTGCGCGTGCGTGCGTGCGTGTGTGCGTGTGTGTGTGTGTGTGTGTGTGTGTGTGTGAACTAGCTCCTGGGGTATGATAGGAGGAGAGCTGGCCCTGCCTCCTGATGGTGGCATTGGGTGGCTCACCTGGAGCAGTGATGGAGAGCTTGTCCTGGTGCTGCAGGTGTGGGAGAACTGGCGAGCTCTCCAACTCAGCTACAACCCAGGTCCAGATCCAGGGCTTTGAATTTGTCTACCTCAGAATCTACCTCATCCATGAGCTGCTGGAGCGAGTGAGGGCCAGTATTCCAGACCGAAAGCTGCAGCTTCCATGATGAGATGTTCCTGTGCTTTGCTTTGTCTGTTTTCTTTTTGAAATTCTTTTGAAATTTTTTTGTGGGGGTGGGGAAGTTGCAAGGGCAATAGGCAGATAGAGAGGGATGGGAAGAACAATGGGATTTGCACGCATGACGTGAAACTCACAAAGAATCAAAAGATCAAAAAATAGACAGCTATGATGCCTGGCTGTCTTCACATGGGTGCTAGAGATGGGGGCTCAGGTTTTCATGACAAGCGCTTTTCTGACTGAGCTATCCCCCAAGCTGTCTTTTTTTTTTTTTTTTTTTTTTAACACATTGAGAAAGCACAGCTGTTAGATCAACGCCCTGCCTATCACCTGAGCTTTCTGAGGATATTACTGAAAAGAATTTCAGGCAAAGTTTGTGCCTGTTAAAATTTAGTAAGTGCTGTCATTGAACATTAAGTTTAGCAAGTGTGCTCAGGATGGTGACGCTTCGCAGTCTGTGTGCATGGGGCTGGACGTTGCAGCAGCCACAGGAAAAGGACCACCGGGTGTTTCACAGCGCTTCACAGAGGGACTTTTAAAAGCAATTCTCGTACATACTGTTCACTCCCAATAGTGAATCAGTGTGAGTATAAATAAGTCTGTGCTGACTAGTTTTGTGTTAAGTCAACCAACTCCTAGAGTCATCAGAAAGGAGGGAGCTTCAGCTGAGGAAAAGGCCTGCAGAGGATCTGGCTGTGACAAGGCTGTTGAATGTCCCTCACTGCTGACTGGATGGGGGAGACAATGCTGGGCTGGTGGTTCTGGGTTCAGTAAGAAAACAGGCTGAAAAAGACAGGAAGAGCAAGCCAGTAAGCAGTACCCTCCGTGGCCTCTGCCTCTGCCTCCAGGTTCCTGTCCTGACTTCCTTTGATGACGAACAGTGATGTGCAAGTGTGAGCCAAATGAGCCGTTCCCTCCTCAAGTTCTTTTTGGCCATGGTGTTTCACCATAGCAATAGTAATTCTAACTAAGGAGAAGTCTGAAAGAGGATTCCCTACCATTCTAGCTGTGCTGCTGATGCTTATGAGCTGACATTCTGATACTTTAGGAACTGGAAACTTTGAGTGAGGTCCGTATGTGTATATTTTTATATAGAGAACTTATGAGATAGTATGTTTCAGCCATCCATCACTGTGACAAAGCAGCTGAAATGGTCAATATCGTTATTCCTTAATAAAGGTTAACACTGGCTCCGATTTCAGAGGGGTCAGTCCACGGTCATGGGCACCATAATCTTTTAGGCTGTACCTCATGATGAAAGTAGGTAGCAGAGGAGTACATTACAGAGCAAATTTGCTGATCTCAGGGTCCCTGGGAAAAAAAGAGAGACAGGAAGGAGCCAGTGTACCAATACGCCCTTTATGTGAGCACTAAATACCCTGAAATCTCCCACCGCCTGTGAAAGGTTTCATCACTTCCCAGGGGTACTATGGGATGGCAGCCAAGCCTTTAACACACAGGTCTTTAAGGGACACTTGCAAGCCATGGTGGCATAGGTAAAGATGTGTGGCATGACTGAAACACAGATGTGATTCTTAACCTTGGGAAAGAGGCACTACTCATTGGAAATCTTTGATCTTGCTTTTTGAATATATATTTAAAAAGATTTGTTTTATTTGATTTATGGGTATACCTGTGTGTTTATGCATCTGGGTGTGTGTGTCCAAAGAGTCCAGAAGGGTGTCCTATCTCCTGGAAGTAGAATTTTAGGTGGTTGTGAGCCATCTGATATCAGTGCTAGGAGCTGAATTCTGGGCCTCTGAAAGAGCAGTAAGTGCTTTTAACCGCTCAGCTATAGTGAATTAAGCTTTAAGAAAATTATGGGGGAGGGCAGCGGAGTAGATAGGATGATGATGAGAAAAAAACCAAGTATAATCACACACACATCATAACGAAACTGGTACTTTCTATGCTAACTCCTGAAAGCAACAACAACAACAACAAACAAATAATAATCATTTATTGGCATCTTGAATTAAAAAATATTTTTCTTTTTCATATTTTTCACCGTGGGGAGTTTTGTTCATGCTCTAACTCTGTAATAAAAATAAATTATTTTATTATTAAACACGTTAAGAAACGAAGTCCGCAGAATAAGCTGGTTCCTGAGGAAAGCACAAAGCACGGATAGGATGCACCTACTTGGGAAACACAAACTTCTCATTAAGAGACTAATATTTCATTAAAATGTGAACAATACTAAGAACAACACACGGTGACCAGTTAATACTGAGTCAACTAGTTTCAAGACATTTTGCTTGTGCCATATTATGGTCGCTATGAATTTCCCACATTCGAATGCAGTATCTCTTCTTCAAAGATTTTAGCCAGACACTGGTGGCACACGCCTGTAATCCCATCACTCTGGAGGGAAAGGCAGGTAGATCTCTGAGTTTGGTGTACAGATCAAGTTCCAGGACAGCTAGGGCTATGTGGAAAAACCCTGTCTCACAAAAACAAAAACAAAAAAACCAAAATGTTATTGCCCATTTGTCAAACTCAGAATATTCCAGCAAGCACCTGGACTGGGGTCACTCAGTTTGAATTTGTTGGCCATGATGTAGTGGCTCTTCTGCATGCAGGGCACAATTATTCACAGGGTCTGAGTACTACTAGTGTTTAAAAGTCAGAGCTTCACCCAACTCATTTTTTTCTCTTGTTCTGATATTAACTCCTGCTGTCTCTTTCGTTGTTCAGGGTTGAAAGGAACTGACTCCCGCCCCCCCACCACCAAGTGCATGTTATTGCTTATTAGAATTTCATACAAACCACTTACTTTCCACAGCAAACTTCCAAGGTAGCATTCAGCGTGTTTGCCTGACTTTAAACCCATGAACTTTGTGCGCATCACCTTGCCTTGTAAATGTGACAGAACTCAAGTCAGCTGCTGTTTAACAGTATGTAACACAGAACCCTTCGCTCTTACAACACATCTTTCTTGTAGTTGTCAAAGGGATACTAATGCCTTAGTATTACCTTATAGTTTTGTTTTAAATCCTGTAGCCATCATTTCCTTCACTGTGGAGTCAGGTGTCAAGTCAGAGTCCCAGCCACATTGCAGACTTCTCTCTCAGAAGTTCACGTCCATGTTGGCTCTATCAGAGGAGACTGTAGTCCTCAAAACTTGCTGGCTTCCGTGTATATTCTCTGCTATTCTTGGGGTGATTTTATTCAGGAACCATTTTTGTTGTTTTCCAGACAGGTTTTGTGGTGTGTGTGTGTGTGTGTGTGTGTGTTTGAGTGTGTGTGTGTAGTCTTTAGTCTTGGCTGTCCTGGAACTCACTCTGTAGACCAGGCTGACCTTGATCGTCTGGCTATGTCTCCTAAGTGCTGGGATTGAAGGCGAGTGCACCATCTCTTTGAGGCAAAGACCCAGTTTTAACCTACTCTGCCAGTCTAGGGTTTCAACAGAAAGAACTGATTAGTGATTTATATATAGATACAGACATTGATTTACCATAAGGAACTGATGAGCAGAGTTAAGGAGGCTGAGAAGCTCTGTGATCTGCAATCATCAAGTTACAGGCAGTGTAATTCCTGCCGGAATCTGAAGGCCAAAGAGGAGATGGTTTAAGTTCTTGAAGGCAGGAGACTGATGTCCCAATTTGCAGAAAGTCAGGTAGAGAGAGTGAATTATCTCTGTTCTGCCTCTTTATTCTATTCAGGTCCCCAGAGAGTTGGATGGGCTCTCTCATGTTGGAGAGGACAGTTTACTTTATTCATTCTGCCATTTCAAATCCTCATCTCATCTAGAAACACACCTACGGACACACAGGAAACTATTTGACCAAATATGTGGATACTTTAGTGGAGTTAAGCTGACATAAAGGCAACCATAACACCTCCCTCCTAAGGGCTACCTGTACTTCAATTTTTTCCCCTGAATATTGCAGGTTAAGTAAATCGCTTTCCAGCACCACATGGCAGGTTTGGCTAGCAAGCTGGACTGAGTTTTCCTTTCCTAATAAGCATGCATCTAGTCTGCACTACTGTGTTCCCCATTTTGATATAATAACATATCTTTCTCTATCTGCTCCATGAGTGTCAATATCTGGTTCTTCATAACTTGGTTGTTTGCTTCTACAGACAAGATACTTTAGAAGCCTTATGCTTGAAGATGCTAAAGCTGCTGCTAATTTAATCCCAATGTCTTCCAGCCACCCATGTTTCAAACACAGCATCCTAATTTTTATGAAAAATAATGTTTTATTTTACAAACCACAGAGATGAGGGGATTTATCACAGCACCTTGTTTTAATAACAGAGCCTACTAACATGGTAGAATTCATCTAAATAAATTTAACTTGTTTTCTATCTGTCACAGACAACCTTTTTTTCTCCTTTGAATTTTCGAGACAGGGCCTCACCATCTCAAACTTGTGCCAGCCCCTTGCCCCTGCCTCTTCTTTAAGAATGCTAGGATGACGCTTATGTGCCTATGCCCATGCCACAGTCTCACTGTGCTCTCCCCCTCCCCCACCCCACAGCTGCTTTGATCTACCCACAGCCCGCATAGAAAGGTTTCAGCATACTGAGCATGTAACATCTTAAGAATCTCCATCTTTCCCCTTCTGAGGGACTTATCTGCTTGCACAGAAGCTTGCACGCACACTAGCAGACTGGGAGAGCAGGGAAAAAAACCTCAGCTGCAAGCGGGCAGCACGCAATGGGTAAAGTGCTTCAGTGTTTAATCCATCAGTGGCATAAATATGAACTGATTTCCCTGGGGTTCTCGGAGAGAATCAGCCTCCACGCCCCCTGTGGCAACCTGCTTGTGATGGCAACACTTACCTTGTCCTTTCCCCAGTTTCTGTCTCACTATGTGTCCTGGAATCTTCTCTGAGAAACTGCACCTAATGTTTCTGTGTTACTCCACTTTTGGCTATAGTGATGGCACACTTCAGTGCACTGATGTGAAGGAGGTATTATTGACTCTAGTTTGCAGTGTCAGAGGCTCCGGACCATCAGCTAATTGAGTTGATTTGGGCAAGAACTGAGGTAGAATTCCTATGGCACTGAGAAAGAGCAGAGGAGACCACATACTTCATGGAGACAAAGAAGAAAAGAAAACAAGGAGTTTTGGGACAAGATATACCTCACAAAGGCACACCTCCAGTGACCTAATTTCTCCAGCAAGGCCCCATTTCCTATACATCATGCAGCTATGAACTTGCCAGTGAATTAATATACTGATGAAGTCAGTGTCTTCATGATTCAACTGTTCTCAACTGTGTAGGTACCCGAGGCCTAGCCTTAGACACACGAACCTTTTTGGAGGATATTTCATATACAAACCAAAACAATTCCTGTCTGGGCCAGCTCTTCAGGGGACCCAAACATAGTCTTACATCCAACGTATCTCACATTCCACTTCAGTCTTTGACCTTATGTCTGTCTTCTACTACGTTATGAGAATGTTAAGACACCGTGGTAAGTGGAATTCTATCATGACTCCCCAGATTCCAGTCTCTCAGAATAAGCCTCCTCTCCTGTTTAATGTGGGAAGCTTTTGTGATGAGATAGTTCCAACTCTGATGAGGATACATTAAATGTCTAATCTGACTCTGCCACTTTATGTACAGCTATCAAATTAGAGATTCATGTGATGACCTTGAAGACTCAAGCCACCATGAAGCTAACAGATGTAGGGTGTGAATTCCACCAGTTAGCAAGTGATTTTGGAAAACAGCATGAGCCAAAGATGAAATGCTACACCTGGCCAACACATTAATGATGCCTTATGAAAATCTGATTAGCCATATAAACTATGCCCTGACTTCTGCCCATGTAAACTGTGAGATAAATGTATTGTTTTAAACCAGTGATCAGAATAATTTGTTACATATTAGATAAAATAATTGTAGCCATGTATATTATGAAAAATTATTATGAACTATTTTAAATACATTGAAGACAATAGAAAATAGTACTGGATATTATTATGTGTCTACTATGAACTTTGGACACAAATGAACATTTTGCTGTACTCCAGATGCTTTTCAGAAATAAAATATTAGAAATGATTATGAAGTCTTTTACACAGGTTTTCTAATTCGGGATCACTCCATTTCTGCCTGAGAACCAACCCACTGTTCTGAAGACTGCTAATTACATCCTAATCACATTTTATTGCATGTGAGTATGGGTCTAAAAGCAACATGCACCTCCCCTTTCTCCTGTTTCATCTTGCTTTCTGAACACACACAGATTAAACTGTGTATCCTAGAACTCTCCTTTGTCGATATGATATTTCTTTTTATTAATTCCCAACTATACTTTAAAAATGTCAACAAGACTTTGTCAGTTATTGTTGCAGGGATGTTTAGTGCTTCCTGAAGAAGCACGGGGCTCATCACAGCTGCCAGCTTGCTTGCTGGTGGGTCACGCAGTGTGGCTCACTCTGGCCAGCTGCCCTTTGGGGGAAGCCGCGTTTGCCACTGCTCAGCTAAAGGACCAAAACAGACCTGCAGAGAACTTGGCGCATCTCTCTCTTTGCCTTGGCAGCCGAGGAAACTGTGTTGCTATGACTGAGCCACAGACTCAATGCAGCCAGAATTTCTGTGGCATCCAATAGAGGACTTCTGGTCTGCAGAGTTATGAAATTTGTCTTAGATTTTGTGTGTGTAGAAAACAAACTTTTCCTTGGTGTATAATTTTAGGTGTTTTAATCTATTTATGGTCTGAGAATCTCTCCCTCATATTTCTGGCAATCATCAACTGTTATTACAGCTCTATATTGTATCTGGATATGTTGGCACACCGAATCATTATAATATGCAACCACACATATCTCATTTAGTATTATGTTTGTGAGGTTTTCCTCACGATACTAAGCGTCAGTACTCCATATGTTGTTTTAAAAATAAAATCCTAATCATTTGATTTTACCAATGAAGAACCAGGAGCCAGATGCTGGGGTGAAAACCTGCTAGCTCAGAGAGGCAGAGAAAGCACCCATCTGACCTTCCTACTCAGCTCAGGTCCCAGAAGGAAAACAGCTCTTTGCTTCTTCTCCATGCTGTCTTAAATATCCTTCAACTCAAAGTCTCTCCTTTCTGTTTACTCCCTGTCAGCTGGTTTCTTGCTCCGCCTCTTGAGCTAGGGTTAACTTTATTTAATCCTGTTTACAGAAAGCTCTTGGATTAAAGGTGTGTGCTAGGGTTGAGCCACACAAGTACTTGTTTACAGTAAACAGAAAGCTCTAAGACCAAAGATCCAGCCACACCACAATTAGAAACAGTTTTTTACAGTTCATGGACTCGGATTTCACAATGGGATCAAATATTCTGCAACATCCATTTCTTTTATTTTTAATTAAAATTTTTCTCAATTTTAAAATGATTTATTTTTTTCCTTACACGGGTGTCTTATGTGAATGTGTGCCATGTGTAATAGCATGTCTGAGGACGTTAGAAGCGAGCTTGGGTGCTCTGAAGCTTGAATCATGGTATGCAGGAACCTCCTGGCATGGGTCCTCAGGACTCAAGACCTCTGGAAGAGCAGCAAGTCCTGTTATCCACTGAACCATCTCTCCTCCCGTTTCCAATATACAATGTGTTGTCTGTTATTTTAAAGTTTGCCATTCAATGGTTTAAAAAATATATTCATAATGTGCCTCCATCACCACCATCCTTCAAGAACTCTTGTCATCTTGAGAAACTGAGACTCTCTCCCCATGTAACAATAAGTCCTTTCCCACTGTCACTCTGGTGTGATGGCTAGGTTTATGTCCACTTGACATAGCTAGCATCATCTGGGAAGAAGAACCCAACTGAGAAAATGCCTCCATGAGACTGGCCTGTAAAAAAGTATGTAGCATATTTTCTTAATTAGTGATTAATATGAGTGCCCAGCTCATTGTGGCTGGTGTCAGCCCTGGGCTGGTGGTCCTGAGTGCTATAGGAAAGAACATTGAGCAAGCCAGTAAGCAGCACTCCTTCATGGCTTCTGCGTCAGCTTCCTCCCCTGCTGGACCTTCTTCCCAGACTTCCTTTGATGGACTGTGACATGAAAGTGTAAACAAAATAAATCTTTTTCCCCAAGTTGCTTATGGTCATGATGTTTTATTATAGCACGAGAAACCCTAGCCAAGCAACGGAAACCCTAACTAAGATACTTAGTGGCCATGATTTTGTCACTATGGTTTTCAGTACTGTAAGCATAGATAATATCTCATATGCACAGCTATATGGAATTGATTCCTTTGTGGCTTTCATTTAACAGTGTCCTCCGTATTCATCATATGCCCCCATTCCCTCTCTCTCCCCTTTCCTTCTCTCCTCTTCCTCTCTCTGACCTTCTTCCTTATTTGTTTTAAATAGGGTCTCAAGGAGCTCAATATATCTTCAAACCCATTATGCAGCTGAGGTTGCTGTGAACTCTCCTGATCCTCCTGTTTCCACTCCTTACATGCTAGGCCTTCAGGTGTGTGCCACTATACTGGATTGCTTCCTTCCATAGGCAGGACAATAGGCCACTGTATATTCTTATCATACTTTCAATTTTCTGTCAGTCTATATGTGGGCATTTTGATTGTATCCACTGTTCAGCTATTGTGATATATTCTATTGTGAACACCCCTTTCTCTGAGACCCTGTTTTAAGTTCTTTAGGGTATATATTCAGAAGCAGAACTGTCAAATCATATTGTATACCTATTTTAATTTTTCTGAAGAACCATCACACATTATGAGACACAGCACTAATAGAGTGCAAGTCTCCAACTTATCCATATCCTTATTAATATTTGTTGTTTTGTTTCAGAATATTTTTATCTAGTCTTTGGTAGTTTCATGTATGTTACCAACATATCTTAATCATATCCCTCTCATCTCTTCTTGAACACCTCAATACTTCTACCCCTTGATGTCCTGTTTTAGAAGATCCTTTTCTATGGTTCTCAGTATATATCCAGCTGGCTTGGAACTGTACAGATCACGGTGGGCTCAAACTCACCAAGAGCTACTCGCTTGATTAAAGGCATGTGTCACCATGCCCAACCTCTTTTTCTTTTTATTTAATAAGTGGCTGAATCCAATTATCTTGTCTGCATGTACATAGGTGTGAGACCATCCACAGGGCATGGTTAGTCTACCACCTACACTCCTGAGGAGAAATGATGATTCCTTCATTTTTTGATGTCTGAGCAGTATTTCATTGCATAAGCCAAGCTTTCCGTGTTTTCATTGTTGTAAACAGTGGTGTAGTGAATAATGTGCATGCAATTGTTTGAATGCCTGTTTTTAATTTCCTTGTGTGCCCCATAATTATGTTCAATTAATAATGAATCACATATCCAACTGTATTATAAGTTAATATAATTTCTTATTTGACGTAACTTAAATTACTTTTATACACAGATATAGGAAGTCATGTTATTTAATACATAAACCTGAGATTTAAATGGACCTCAAGTGTTTTTATTGCCCTGTGATGCCATAGTTGTTCCAGGGTCATGGTGCTATGCATTGCTCATGTGTTTGGGCAATGCTAGCGTAAACAAGCCTACTGCAATTCTGTCATGTGAAAAGATAGCACAGGCCATAAAATGAAGGGCACAGTAGCTAGTAATTATAACTAGCAATGCTGTTACTGATTTTTGTACTTACTGTCGTCTTCCAGTCATTTTATAGTGTATTTCATGAATAAAAATTCTTTGTAACAGTGTGCCATATTCTGCTAGTAACAGCATTTACTACGTATCTGGATTCCATCTGGAAATCACACTGACTTATACCACCTAGGTCTCCATCATTAACTTGGTGATGTTCACCTCGTGGTGACATAGCCTAACAGATTTCCTAGAGCAAATGATGTATGCACTTGTTCAGCACCCAGTCCTGGAATCCCACATTAGTTCCATGCATTTGTTACAGTTGATACAATATATATGCATTAGCAGAAATCAGTGTTTTGCTTATATTTTCTCAGTTTTAACCTATTCATTTATTCGCTCTCAGAAAACTGTGTGGAACACCATATTATGGTCAGTCACTGTTTATTTAAGGGCACTTAGTTATGACAATTTTCCATTTTTTCTTTTATTTAAAATTTTTCTTATTTATTACAATTTATTCACTTTGTATCCCAGATGTAGCCCCCTCCCTCAGTCCCTCCCAATCTCACACTCCCTCCTTCATCTCCTCACATGCTCCTCTCCAAGTCCACTGATAGAGGAGGTCCTCCTCCCCTTCTATCTGACCCTAGCTTATCAGGTCTCATCAGGACTATCTGCATTGTCTTCCTCTGTGGCCTGGTAAGGCTGACCCCCTTCGTGGGGGGGCGGGGAGGTGATCCAAGAGCCAGCCACTGAGTTCATGTCAGAGAGAGTCTCTGTTCCCCTTACTTGGATACTGAGCTGCCATGGGCTACATCTATGCAGGCGTTCTAAGTTAGCTCCATGAATGGTCCATGGTTGGAGTATCAGTCTCAGAAAAGACTCCTGTGCCCAGAATTTTTGGTTCTGTTGCTCTCCATGTGGAGCTCCTTCCCCTCCAGGTCTTTCATCTCTTCCTTCTTTCACAAGCTTCCCTGCACTATGCCCAAAATTTGGCTATGAGTCTCAGCCTCTGCTTGGAGACCCTGCTAGGTAAGTCTTTCAGAGGCCTTCTGTGGTTTTCCATTTTTAAAAAAAGCTTGTGGCAGTTTTCAGAGAAGTCCCTCAAATAGTTGGTAGTATGCCCCTCGGCTGGGATGTCCCAAGTGTTTTTCTGATGGTTTGACTGCATTTTTGTTTGTTAAGAGGCAGATAAGAGAGGCACAGCTCCATTTTTATCACCTCCCATCACTGGTCCCTTCTCTCAACATGACCCCTCACTGATGATGCAGACCTTCATCTCTCCCTGAGATGGGCTATCAGCCTTGCTTCCACTGCTCACTGTTACCTGTTCTGCACTATCTCTCTTAAGAGGAACTCGTTCTGTGTGATGAGTTTTGGTCTAGTTCCTTGATGGTAGGATGTTTATGTAAATTATTTCATATCTTTGCTCTAAAAGGGTTTTCTTTTCTCTTTTTGTTTATTCATTCAGTCATTATATGGCTTGTATCAGTATTTATGTCAGTGTAATGACTGATACTTGTCAACTTGACAGGATCTACCATCACTGGAAAGGTAAGTCTGCTTCTGAGTGCTCTGTCAGTGACTACACCCTCAGACTAGGACTGAGTATTTTAATGAATTATACCACTTAATATTCATATACCTATGAAGTCAAGATGAAAGTCGCACTGTTAATTAGTAAAAATGATATAGTTTTATGTTTTCTAAGTTATGTTTCCAGCAATTGAAATGCCTAATAACTTTAAGTGCATAAGAATAACAAGAGCCATGGCAGGCGCTCGTCAGGGAACTGGCTATCAACCCTGATGACCTGAGCCGAAGCCTCAGGACCCACGTGGTAGGAGGAGGAACTGATCGTCACATGTTCACTGTGGCCCAGATGCCATGGATATGCATATTTCTGCACATTAAACAAACAAACAAGCAAACAAACGAAAGTGTGATGAAAGTTTTGTAAATCACTAGTTTGAATCAAGGTGGTAATAGTATCTATTTATTCATATAGCTGTGTCTTCGGTCTATGACTCATTTTACAAGCTTGAAGCAATATATTAAGCATTTTCAAGATTTAACTAAAAATATCATCTTGAAAATGTAGATTATACTTGGAACTCATACTAAGACAGCCTTTTGACCTAGTTTATTATATTTGTTTTTCATTATCACAGTCATGGAAAAGACAAACAGCTCATTGAGGTTGAACGCTTGCTTTGATGAAACTAATTACTGATGCATTGAATTTACTTTCTTTGTAATAAGTGGAGGAATTATAAAATAACTTTATCTAGATAATTTAAAAAAATTGTAGCATTCAAGCAAAGTGACAGCCTACAGAATGGGAAACTATTTTTACCAACTACACACAAAGGGCTAATACCCCAAATATATAAAGAACTCTAGAAACGAAATACTGAAAAAACAAACAACCAATCAAAAATTTGAGTATAGATCTAAACAGAATTTTCAACAGAGGAAGCTTAAATAGCTGAGAAATACTAAAATATTCAACATTCTTAGCCATTGGGGAAATACAAATCAAAACTACTTTGAGGATTCATCTTACACTTGTTAAAATGGCTAATATCAACAAAATTAGTCACAGCTCATGCAGGGGACGATGTGGAGTGAGAGGAACACTCACCCATCATTGACAGGAGTGTAACCTTGTACAGCTACTGTGGAACTCAGTATGGTGGTTCCTCAGGAAGATGGGAATTAATCCACTTCAAGATTCAGCTATACCACTTTTGGCCATACACCTAAAGGATGCTTCATCCCACCACAAAGACACTTGATTAGCCATATTCATTGAGGGTTTATTCATAATGCCAGAAACTGGAAACAACCTAGACATCTCTCAGCTGAATACAGCACTGATATATGAGTACAGTAGAATGCCATTGGGAGTAATTTTGCCTCTACTTTTCATTTTTACAGCAGTAGTATTTAGTTTTCCCCTAGGACACTGGGCTATCTGGTCTCTGGCTCTTGGTCATCCAAGGAGTATCTGGTATGGAGTCCATCTCTTGGAGTGAGACTTAAGTCAAGTGAGATGTTTGTTGGTTACTTCAACAAGCTTTGTGCCACCATTGCACAAACATATCATGTAGGCAGGACACCATCATAGATCAAAAGGTTTGTGGCTGTGTTGGTGTTTATGTTTCTTTTTTGGTATCATGCAGAGTAACTTCCTGTACGAAAGACACTAGAATACAGGGATGAAGGTTCTATGCAGCACCAGCTCGATTACTCCATGTTCAATGCTTTTGTAGGTGTTGCCTTCTGGAATGGGGCCTTAGTTTGTGGAGAGCAATCTATTGTCTTGCCTAGGTTGTTTGGGGATCCCTATGGGATCCCTTTGGCCAACAATTCAATTAGATGTAGATCTCAGTACTTGAAATTTCATTTGGTGACAAGAGATGGTTAGCTGGGCACCTTCTTCCCCATTATTTATTTAGTGATTTCATTTAGATCACCTTCATACATATATATATTTGAGGAAAGTTCTACTGTGTTAGGTTTCTGGTGTACCCTTAAATGACCCTTAATTTTAGCTGACCTTTAATTTCCTTCCTCAACTTCCTCTCCCTTTTCCCTCCCTTCCTGATTCTCCTGTTCCAGTTCCCCACCTATCCACAATTACCTATTCTATTTCCCTTTCCTAAGATCTATTTCCTCTAGTCCTTTACTCTGTGATTCTGTGGATTTTAGCTTGGATATCACTCATTTAACAGCTAATATCCACATATAAGTAAACATGCACCACATTTGTCTTTCTGAGTCTGAGATGCCTCACTTAGTATTATTTTTTTCTAGTTTCATCTACTTGCCAGCAAATTTCATGACATCATTTTTTAACAGCTGAGTAATGACATTCTGCTATACTCATCTATCAGTGCTGTATTCAGCCATCATCAGAAAAGCATCTTCCTATAGGAGATGGGAACACATATAGAGACCCAGAGAAAGATATGATGCGGAAGTGAGGGACCTTGCAACACTCAGCCCTAACTGGGTTATCTCCATCAAATGCCTCCCCTAAGAGCTCAGGGAACCCCATAGAAGAGGAGGCAGAAAAAGTCTAGGCACCAGAGGGATGGAAAACACACAAGAAACTAAGACCCTCTAATTGCACATGAGAAAAACTTGTATGAACACATGGAAAATGAGTGAGCACACACAGGACATGCATGGATATATATTGTGTTTATATATTATGGCTTCCTGTTTAGTGTTTTTATGCGTGGGTCTCTGATTCTTGTGCTTTCCCTTCAGATCTTTTCCTTCTTTTGGTTTGTCTTGTATAATTTTGATATGATTCTTGTTTTATATTATTTTATTCTGTTATATTTTAACATTATCTCTTAAGAAGCCTGTTCTTTTCTAATGAGTGACAGAAAGGGAGCAGATATAGGTGGAAGGGAGACAGGGAAGAACTCAGAGGAATAGATGGAAGTGGAACCACAGTCAGGATATATTATGTAAAACAAAAACAAAAACAAAAAACTATTTCCAACAAAAGGAAACAAAATCCTAGCAGAACCACCATTTTTCTAAGCATTAAGAAATTAAAAGTGAAAATGCTTAAGTATTTAGGCTACTTAGCAACATAACCTTTTGGAAAAATATCAGAATTATGTTGTGAGAGGGCAGAGGGCTGTAAAATCACCCGTGAGCAAATAATCCTCTAGACTGTCAGAGTCTAAGAAGACTTGCTCATGCAGGGAGTTACCTCATTGACAAGGAGCTTAGCAAACATCGAAGAGAAGAAAACCCATTTTCAAGAAATGAGCCATTTGGTGCATCAAATCAGTGGTTAATCTAAGTCTGGCAAGAAGCACAGGCATTGTGGTAGCTTACTAGAATGCACATGGCTCATGCATTTTCTTTCTCATTTGTTCCAATCACAAAGCAATTCAGCTTTCTGGCTTTTGTTCTGAAGAGTCTGTCCATGGATGCATGAAGAGAAATTTAGAAATAGTGTGAAGAAAATTTAGATTATGTAATCTACTTAGGGACATACTTAAATATAGCAAATTGTAATCAACCCTTCTGTGCTGTTGTACAGTGTGAATATTGATTAGCTTTCTTTATGCAAAATCATGGAAACTTTAGCACCATGTGTATTATTTTCAGTGATACAAAAGAATATCATTCAATTCGAAATTTAAAACATTTTGTAAGAAATTGGGACTAGTACTATTACCATATGGATTTCCTAAAAAACAAAAAACAAAAAAAAAACAACGCAGCACAGATTTTTATTCACGTATTATGGCACCACGGAACAGGTGTGCAGGAAGAAATTCTGGCATGATGGGTACCTGTGTGAACGGTGCAGAGGACTTTAGTTATGGGGCAAAGAGGTTTAACAGCTCATGTAGGACTTATACCATTGTGAAGGCTTAGAGTTTGCTTAAAATGAGTTTGGAAGTTATGGAGAAGGGTTAAGAACAGTGTAATTATAGGACATGTTGCAAAATCAATTTCCCTGGCTATCTTGTTGAGAACGACTCTTCCAAGCATAAAAGTTACATTTATTTTACAATATAATTAACATTATAAGGTTTGCAAAATCCTATCACATAAATGTATGGGCCTGAAAAAAGATTCTACTAGTGGTCCCCACCTCTGCTTCTAGTTATAGCCTTGTATTTCTGAATAACCAGAGCTCTCAGCTGAGGAGGAAAGAGCTTCCAAAAGAGCAGCTCAAAAATCTTAAGAGACTCTGGTTCCTTCAAAATAAAATCCCTAAACATTGTTAGGTTGAGAGTTATTGTATGGGGTGTTCACAGTAGACTCACATTTGAAAGAATAATAATGAAATTCAAACACAGTAATATTTGTTGCGGTAGTTTTATTGAGGATGACCCCTGTGGTGGGTTGAAGGAAAATGACCCCCGACTCTGCTGCCTGCCTCTAGCTGGCCTGCCTTGTGTGGCCTCAGTGGGACAGGATACACTTAGCCCTGCAGTGAATTGAGGTCCCAGGGGGAGCTGGTACCCCTTGGGAACCTCCCTTTCTCTGAGAAGAAGAGGGGTGGATTGGGGGTGAGAGGGGCATGAGGGTGAGACTGAGAGGGGGGTGAGGGGGCTGGGATCAGGCTGTAAAGTGATTAAATAAACAAAATGGAAAAAAGCAAAGAAAATGGCCCCCATAGGTTCGTAGATTTGAGTGCTTAGACACCAAGCAGTAGCACTGTTAGGAGGTGTGTCCTTGGAGGAGTACATTTTGCCTTGTGGGAGGAAGTGTGTCACAGGGGGTGGACTGAGGTTTCAGAAGCTCAAGCCAGGCCCTGTCTCTCTCTCTCTTTTTCTGCTGCCTGCGGATCCGTATTCAGAACTCTTGATTCCTTCTCCAGCACGTGTCTGCCTGTGCTCCACCATGCTGCCCTCCATGATGATAATGACTAAGCCTCTGAAACTGTGCACAAGCCTCAATTGGACCTTTTCCTTTAAAGAGTTTTTGTGGTCATGGTGTCTCTTCACACCCTAACACAGTCCCATAGGTGCACATATTTAAATGTTTGGTCCCTAGTTGGTGGAAATGTTTTTGTAAGGATTAGGAGGAGTGCCCGTTTTTGGAGGAGTTGTGCCACTGGGGGTGAGGTTTCAAATGCCCATGCCAGCCCAGCCCTTCTCTCTCTGCCTTTAATTTGTGGGTGAGATGTAAATTCTCAGCCACTGCTTTAGCACGGTCACTTCCTGCCTGGTGTCATGCTCCCCACTGTGACCATAACTTAAATGTGTCCTGACAGAAGCAACAAACAAGCCTACTACATCAGAACCTGTGGTGCAGTTTATTTCTCCTGTGTCACTGTTTTACTTTGTGTTTGTTTCTTTGAGACAGGCTTTCTCTATGTAGCATTGGCTGTCCTGGAATTCACTCAGTAGACCAGGCTGGTCTTGAACTCAGAGATCCACCTGCCTCTGCCTCTCAAGTGCTGGGAATAAAGACCTGTGCCATCAAAGCCACTATTGCCTCACTTTTAAGTTGTCTCAGCAACATTGTCTGATCTTTAGAGATGAAGGTTCTGGGGTTCATCATTTCATACCATTTTCTACCCATAGCCACAAAGTGCAACTTGTATCATTTTAAAAATTCATTAAGAAACTGAAGACCGCGGAAGCACAATGACTGGCTCCAGCTCACACTGTTGATGTAAACTTGCAATTAGGAACATGCACCTATCCACTTGTTCTACTTCTATTCAAACAGCAACTATGAGCAATGTTTGTAGGCAGAGTCTGGATGCTTGGAGAAGCTGACTATTCTTTACCCATAAAGAACTTCGTTAATTTAGACAGGTACTGTTCTCTCTCTCACAGTGCTGAAAAAGCATAATTGGAGTCTTGGGGAATTTGACAGTGGCATTTCTAAATGAAATTGGATTATACATTTTTATGTATAGTAATAGTTATTAACAATATTTCTACTAAAAATTCATGTAAGGTTCTTTCCTCAGAATTTTTCTTTCTGATATGGATTGTGAGAAAAAGAGAAGATGCATTTACTGTTTTTAAAAATTATCAGCAGTAGTGATGCTGTGCATCCAATAATAATAATAATAATAATTTATACAAAGGAAAATTTACTTTGAATTTCTTGTTTAATTTTAATTCTATTTTCATTATTATAATTCTTGTACTAGAACCTCATTTAAAATAAGTATTTCTTAGAACCCTTAGGAATACAACTAATTTTTGTTACTTACTGAGAAATTTAAAAAAGTAAGCCTTAATTATGAAGGATTATTTAGGACTGGCAAGACAGCACACAAATACACAAACAAAGACATACAGACACACACACCACCACCATCAATAAAAATGCAGTAAAGATAAAGATTATTTATAGAAATAACGGGTATATTTGCCAGTACTGTATATTGGCGCTATGTGTAGTATGAGCAGTTTCTAATTTGTTCCTCAGGGAAGAGTCTGTGAGACAGAGAGACTGCATCTCACCCACCAACATGCTTCCTGCGAGACTTCTCTGTGGTTCAGAGTGCAGGTCACCAGGTTAAGTTTGCTGCAGTGAGTTATATAAAACCATCTGCCAGCCTACAAAGACCGATTCTCTTCACATTCTTGGAGGCATCTTCTAATGTAAAAGTAGTTGATGGACATTGACGCATTAGGGAAATTAAAATTAATCACACATAATGGCGTTGGCCAACGAAGGAAAACGTCACCATATTCCTCTGAGTGCTGGCATCCACACACTCCTGGGTTGTTTTGTGCTCTGTGGGAATATAACATGCAGAGAAAGTTCCTTTGGCGCTCTTCAGTGTGATTCAAGAGGGCACAGCTATTTTCATCATGACACCAAGAGACTCTCTTTTCTTTGTGGTGCCCGCAATGCGGTCACCGACATAACTTTGCCCTAAATCAAGGCAGCCGCACCGACTGTACGGATTGCTGTGTTCCTTGTTGTGAGCTCCCAGCTTCCAAACGGCCAGTTACACTTCAAATGTCACCGAACCAAGTTATTAAAATCCTATAAGTAAGAACATTTAATTTATGGATAGTCTACGTACAGCTCTTCTGTCACTTCCCAAACTACAGTGGTGTCTTAAGTAAAGAACAAGGCGATGCAGAGGTAGCTCCGTGGTGAAGAGTGCTGTTCGCGCAGGGGAATGGCGCTCCCTTCGGAATCCAGCCATTTTAACGCCAGTGCCAAGTGATCCAAAGCGCTCTTCTGGCCTCATCAAGCACCTGCGCACGCACGCATACACACACGGCCAAGAAGAAGAAAGAAAATGTGTGATTTACCTGGAATGACTTTTTTCCCCCTTCGGGAATGACTGACATACAAATGGTGACTATTGAGACTTGGATATTAACAAGCATTTCCCTAAATCAATTAGGTGACCCTGTCAATTTCTTCTTGACTTTCTTTCTTGATACAATTTTAGATTTTGAGAGATAATCAGAAAAAAAAATTATCTGCTTCTGTGACCTTGACAGCTTCTCGGCTTCTTTATCGTTAAATCAAGACTTTGCAGTTGGGAAGAGTGGTGACATAAAATGCGGTGTGTGTTTTGTGATTGAAATGTATCAGTACTTGGCAGGTCTGTGATACTCAGCTGATGGCTTCAAAGGACATGAAAGAATACATGATCCAAGGATCCCTTGAAGGTGCAAACCAGATCATTGCTCTTAAATGAAACAGAATGTAAAACAAAATATTATCAAAGTTTTCTATTTCCAAGAAGCTTTTCTGTGTGAGGCGTCACTTTCTTCCTCTGCTTTAGTTGAAGCATAATTAAACACTGAATGCTAAAGCAGATTTGAGAAATTAGTTGTTCTCAGCATACCACATGATGAAGAAGCCTGGGAAAAGTGTAAATATTTGTTCTTAATTCCTTTGTTTCTCTTTTATTTTCATAAATAACAGCTACATTAACTTTAATGGGCTTATTCCTGCTTTAATATGAATATTTAAATATTTCTCAATTTTTGTTTTATACATGATGAATACTGAAGGTTATAACTGATTACAACTGGAAGCCCTGATTTTCTTTGAGTTTAAAAAGATTCAGAGGACTGCCTTTTTTTTTTTTTTATAATGGTGAGAACTGCAGGTGAATCTTATCTTTTCCTTTCTGAAAGGAAACAAGCCTTATTACCTTAGCGTAAACGATTGAGCAGCTCATACGTACATGAGATGCACACCAGGCCAAGATTACAGCAGTGCTTGTCAGCCTTTTGTTTCACCCCCAAGTTACAGCTGGAACAAAAACAAGTGCCAATCCAGGTTCTTGAACTCCTGCCATTTACTCAGATAGTCCTGGTCTTGTTCCTGTGAGGCAAGGTCACAAAAGGTTCATCTGCACCATGTTGCTTTTATTCTGACAGAACTGTCTTTACGATGTTGACATCCTGATTTAAATTCTAGTGAAAACTCACCAAAACCCCTTTTATCTTTTCTTGCCAACGAACTTCCTTAGAAATGTTAAGAATCTAAACCTTACCATCCCCAATACCTCTATATGAACACAGACAAAGAAAATATTTTGAGAATCAGGAAAAGCCATTTTTTAAAAATTTATTTATTCATTTATTTCTTTTTTAGGAAAAGCCATTTTTTGTTTTGTTTTGTTTCTTTGCTTCTTTCTTTCTTCTTTCCTTCCTTTCTTCCTTTCTCTATCTTTTTCTTTCTTTCTTTTTGTTTTTTTTTGAGACAGGATTTCACTGTGTAGCCTCAGCTGCCCTAGAACTAGCTCTGTAGCCCAGGCTGGCCTCAAACTCATACCCATCCACTTGCCTCTGCTTCCTGCGTGCTGTATTTAAAGGTGTGTGCCACCACTGCCCAGGCCAGGAAAAGCTGTTTCTATTGAGAAGTAGATGTGTTTTTAGAAATTATTTTAAAGAAATATTTAATATTTATTTTATTTTATATGTGTGAGAGCTTTGTTTGTATCTATGGACATTCTTCATATGTGTCTCTTGCCTGTGGAGGGCAGAAGAGGGTGCTGGATCTCTGGAAGTTGAGTTATAGACAGTTGTAAGCTGTATAGGTGCTACAAATTGAACCAGGGTTTTTTGTTGTTGTTGTTGTTGTTGTTGTTGTTTTGTTGTTGTTTTTGGAAGAGCAGGAAGTGCTCTAATTGCTAAGCCATCTCTTCAGACCTGTGTTGTTTTAGTCTTAATTATATTCGTTTAAAACAGATTATTTTTTATCCTTTTGTTTCACAGTGAGAAAATAAATAGTAAAATTCCAGCCCCTATTTGAAAAGCGTTGAAGTTTTGTTGTTTTCTTGCTTGTACGTTAGTTTTCTTTTACTTCCTCCTAGACCTACAGTTTTTCTATATTGTCTTCTAAGTCTATTTTATTTTCCTTTATATGTTGTCATGATTTCTGTTATCAGTGATGGTTAGTTTTATTGTCAACTTGATACAGCCTAGAACCACCTGAAAGAGAGTATTGGCGAGAAAACTTGTTTAGAGCAGGTTAGCCTATGGGCGTGTCTGTGGACGGTAGCCTGTGGGCATGCCTATGGAGGGTTGTGCTCACTGCATTGAATAACATGGGAAGACTTGCTGACTATGGGTAGCAGCATTCCCTGGGTTTTGGTCTTGGGCTACGTGAGAGTGAACGGGAGCAATGTTTTGATGGTGAATGTGATACAATCAGCTGTTTCAAGTTCCTGCTGCTTTCACTTCTCTGCTGTGATGGACTATAACTGGTATTTTGAGCTAAAATAACCCTTTTTGCCCCAAAAGTTGCTTTTTATCAGGATATTTATTGAAAAAACTGAAAACTAAGGCACAGTCTCTGCTTGTTTGAAGTTCAGTCTAGCATTTTCCCCAAGAAAAGGGCAGAGAAGCAATATTCATTTTTCATGAGTGCTTATACTGTTTTCTTGTACTTATTGGATGATTTAGATAGGAAAAATATTTCACAAAATACTGCATCATTATGCTTTGACACTGTTTAGTCTTATAACAGAATACAATAAGACTTTAATTCTCTTTCATTATTGTTGACTTGATTATTTTCTTTTGTTTTGTTTTGCTTTGTTTCCCGTTCAGGATTTCTCTTTTGTTTGTTCTTCTTTCATATATTACATCCTGACCACAGTTTCCTCTACCTTCTCTCCCCACACCATCTCACTTACCCTCTCTTCCAGGTTCATTCCTCCATTTACCTTCAGAAAAGGGTCGGGCTTTGCACAGATATCAACAAAACATAGTGTATTGAGTTGCAGAAAGACTAGGCACCTCCCCTCATATTAAGGCTGGATGAAGCAACCCAGCAGGAGGAAAAGGGTCCCAAAAGCTGGCAGAAGAGTCAGAGACAGCCTCTGCTCACACTATTAGGAATCCCACAAGAACTACCAAGCTACACAACCATAACATGTATGCAGAAGACCTAGGTCAGATCCATGCAGGCTCTCTGATTGTCAGTTCAGTCTCTGTGAGGCTCCTTGAGCCCAGGTTAATTGATTTTTTTTTTTAAAGGATTTCTCTACCTTCCAGGTCAGAATTTCTTTCAGAGACTTGTCTACATATATTTTCTCTGGCACAGTATAAGTATTATTATTATTGTTGTTGTTGTTATTATTATTATTAGAGACAGGGTTTCTTTGTGTAGCCTTGGCTGTCCTGGGCTCATTTTGTAGACCAGGCTGGCCTTGAGCTTTCTGCCTGCCTCTGCCTCTCTGAGTGCTGGGAGTGTGTGTTACTGTGCTGGGCTACATTGTAAGTCTTATCAAAGCATTTTCTTTTAGGTCAAAGCAAGGAATCTTCTTTTGTAGTGGCATCAGTGATTGCAAACTCATTACCAAGAATGTGAAACGTTGAAGGTTTCCATGATTCTTTCAGCCCCCACCCCCGCAAAAAGAGATAGTCTATACAGGAAGCTATTGAAGAGAGTCCTTAAAAATTGTGATAAAGATGCTGAAGTGTAGCTCTTGACAGTTGATGGCTACTGCAGTGTGTGAGGAAAATCTTGGTTCTCTTTAAGGGGCTGGCCAGTTTGACTACACTCCAGGAAGTGTATGGACAACACAAATTGGACTTAGTGTTTTTCTTCCTTTTGGAAGGGGCACAAAGGTACAAGAATGGACCTGGAAGGAATGAGAATTGAGTGTGATTGGGGAATACTGTATGAAGTCCCCAGATAATTACAAAATATTCTGTTGGGGAAAATATTTTTGGATCAGCTGTTGAACGTCCCCCCTTTTTCTTTCTCTCTCTCTCCCTCTCTTTCTTTCTTTGTAGGAACAAGTTAATTGTGTAATTCAAATGCTGATTTCTGTACCCACCCCCATATTTTGTTGCAAACCTTGTTCTAAGAATCCTCTGTTTCAATGTTGTATAAACACTCCTCCCAAATTGCCCCTTGATATGCTGATAAAGCAGTTTACAACCAGTTACTGAGTAGGGGAGCAATAGTACTTGACTTCCTGTCAGCTGGGGGAGGAGTAGTTGGAAAAGAAAGTAGGGGATTGAGCCATGGGAGAAGTCCAAGCAACATCAGGAGGAAGATTTGGAGCAGGAAAAGCTACAACTTGCAAGTATCTCTGAAATGTACCCTGGGAGGAAACCAAATTTGCTTAGAGGGTTAAGAAGAGAGTAATAGCTGCTCAGTTATTGTGTAGTAAAGTTTATCATTAAACAAAGAGTAAAGAGTCTCAGTTATTTGTGTGATAGCAGGGCTAAGAGAGAAACTGAGAAACAGTTTTGTAAATTTAACCTTAACATTTTGGCACCCAACATGGGGCAGAATTTACACAAATCTAGCCAGAACCTACATAAAATCTAAAATTAAGTAAGAAGCATTTTCTTAATTCTGTTCATTAAGAGAGCAACCATAGTTTCTAAGGCAGGAGATCACAGCTTTCTAATTAGATTCTCCTCAGACCCTGGCAGAGCAGCAAGCCCTGCTAGCTGCAGAAAAGAAAACATGAGGGGCTGGAGAGATGACTCAGAGGTTAAAAGCACTGACTGCTCTTCCAGAGGTCCTGAGTTCAATTCCCAGCAACCACATAGTGGCTCATAACCATCTGTAATGAGATCTAACACCCTTTTCTGGCATGTAGGCACACATGCAGGCAGAACGCTATGTACGTAATAAATACATAAATCTTAAAAAACAAAAAAAGAAAAAAAGTGAAACAAATCCCAGAGAGGCAAAATAAAGACAATTCTTTTAAAAAGAACTTGCTGAGAGGCGAAAAAAGGGGGGTGGGAAGAATCCTTAACATAAGCTTCTCAAAGACTTTCTTAGCCAAGGCAGGAAGCTAAATCCCTTTGAGAAGGAGCTCCTGTTGGCCTGACTCCTGCAGACCTGAAAAGCAAATACTTGTTCACCTAATAATTCGCCAGAGTTGGGGAAGGGTCAGGAAACATTGAGGGAAGTTGAAAAAAAAAACCCTCTCTGGAAGCGGAAGCCTCAGGCATCTAGAAGAGAAGCTGAGTCTAAGAAGGTGAGTCCTAAGGGAGAGGTTTAGAAATTAAAGATTATTTTTTATGTTGAAAATGGAGGAAGACACAGTGACACAGTGCTTCTGGATACCATTTGTGTTTGTTTCTCTTCGTATGCAAATATTTTTTCAGTGACAATTTCAGTTTTGTGTATCCTCTTTGGGAGAGATCAGAATAAGTAAGGTAGACTTGGTGAAAGAAAGAAATCAAGATGATCAAACAGGACAGGTTACATAATTTGCTGATCCCTCTCCGTGGGAAAAGCTCTTAGACTGATTGAGACATCAAAAAGTCTCCAATCATGACTGCAGCAATGCATGGCCAATAAGTCTTTGGCTACAATATTCTTAGGACTTATCATACCATTCTTTTAAATAGCATGGATAACATTTATTTTATAGAGAATCATCTTTAACTTAACTGTGCTCAGTGTACAGCCCATATAAATATTAATACAAAAATGTATAATACTTTTGAAAGTTATGTATCTTTTTCAGAGCAAGAGGATCAAACACCAAAACAGAAATCACAAGTTGCCCAGGTGATCCTACCTCACAGATGGCCTGAATAACAGTTTTCTCGAAAATCTGTATCCAGGACAATTTTACAAAACCTAACTAGATTGTCCAGCATTATAGATGGTTCTATTCAGAACTTTCTCAGCATTTAGAGACTGGACAGCAAAAGTTACAGCTAGCTTTCTTAAGACTGGACAATATCCCCATTTTATTGCTCCCCCCCCCAAAAAAAAACTACATCCCAAATCAGCAGGAAGTAAAGATAACTATGCCTCATTCCCAAAAGCTGGTGGATGACTTTTGGTCGTTTTATGGATAGAAGATGCATGTTATTGTTTTAAAGGAGTTGGTTATAAGAATGATAAATAAAATGGTAAATTATTGAATCTACCTTTAGACCAAGGAGTATTAATAAGCCAAAAATCTTACACTGGTATAAATCTTTGTATATTGGTACAGTTTTAAGATTATATTTGGTTACAGCATGCTGAGGTATTATACCTATTTAATTCATAAAACTGCAATGTTAAATTCTAGTCCTTTTGAAAGCTGGTATTCCCAACTGTTCAGGATAATTAAATATGTACATTGGAATTTTTAATTAATCATACAGTCAAGCTCATGGTAATGTTAGACAGTAGCTTAGTTAATTACAAAAATATGTTTCTTAGGTTGATCAAAAATATAGCTAGAAACAAGCAATTCAAATAAGAAAGATAGATGGTCTTCAAAAACCTCAGAGATCTACAAAATATGGGATTTAAATATTTATTGAATTAAGGCTTTTTTTTTTGACCATGAGACAGGTCTGCTCCTTGCAGCACCCCCATTCTACTTCAAAGAGCATCAAAGGCTTCATATGTGGCAAGCTAGCCATGGGTGAGAAAATGCCCTTATATTAATTGCCCTTATATTTGGACAGACAAAATACTGTCCAAAACTGAGCAAAATGTGAGGTAGCCATTCCACTGGACCTGAGATGGTCATGTGCGTGCAAGTCATACTGGCTCGCTATTCTTGTTGTTTTCAGCAGACACCTCCTGTTTTGCTCAGTTAAGCCTCCTGTTTTGCTTGGTTAATTTTTCTGTTTTGCTTGGATATGTTTACTTGGAAACCTATATAAGTGGTTTACTCTGTAATAAAGATGGCGCCTTGATCAGAGCACTGTCTTGGTGTCACTTCTTTGTGTTCTCTGTCTCTTTTAATTCCCAGCCCCTTCTGCAGGCGGTTACTATTGGTAGTCACGGGTGACTACAAAAGTGGATGTAGGAAGATTGACTGCCAGACTTTTCAAGGACAAAGTAGGCAAGTCCTTTATAATTCCTGTTTATAATTCCTGTTTCACAACAATGTCTGAGCCAGAAAGCTGAAGATGATGCTCCAATGTTATAGAAGAATTTTGGGGAACTGTCCAGGTAGCCAAATATCTCTGTCATTTTTATACTTTTGGAAACTACTTGCCTGCACTTCCTATGTATATAGGTAATATTTATTTCTTCTTAAGTCTCTGATGGGGTTGAAGACTAGATTGCTATAGTCTCATGTTACACTAAAATTCTTTAAGATGATAGAAATTGATAGATAATAAATGCTTTATCCAAGGGTATCAGATATACAAATGTAAATCTTACCTAATAATTTTCATAATTGTTATTATTACATATAGTTTGTTATTATAAGAGAAAGAGTCTTTTATTAGACTAAGATGGGGAGATGTAGGCATAAAGTTACTGTGTAATTCAAATATTGATTTCTGTATCTTCCATATCTGGTTGTAATTTTTGTTCTGAGGACCTCCTGTGTCATTGTTGTATAAATATTGTTCTCCAATTGTCCCCTGATATGACAATAAAGCAGTTTACAGCCAAGTGTTGAGTGGGAGGAGAGAATAGGGATGGACTTCCTGCCAGCCAGGGGAAAAGGAGTTAGAAGAGGGAACCACACAAGAGACACCAGGAGAAGGAGCTGGAGTAGAAAAATCTATAACTTGTAAGTATCTCTGGAATGTATCCTGGGAGGAAGCCAAATTAGCTTAGAAAGTTAAGAGGAGAGTAATAACTGCTCAGTTATTGTGTTGTGAAGCTTATTATTAAACAAATAGAAAAGACTTTCAGTTATTTGTGTGATAGCAGAGCTAAGAGAAAAATTGAGAAACACAGTTTCATAAAATTAACCTTAACATTCCTTTTTTTCTTTCCCTTTTATTGAAAATAGATTTTTCTTATACAATATATCATGATCATAATTTCCTCTCCCTCTACTCTTCCTAGTTCCTCCTCACTTCGCTCCCCTCCAGCTCCACTCCTTTTTTTGTCTCTCATTAGAAAAGAATGGCTTCTAGGAGATAACAACGGAACATGACAAAACAAAATATGTTGAAGCAAAAGTTATCATATTGAAGTTGTACATGGCAACCCAACAGGAGGAAAGGAGTTCCAAGAATAGGCATAAGTGTCAGAGATCTACCCATTCTTATACTCAGGAGTCCATAAAAGTACTAAATTAATAGTTATAATATATATTCAGAGGTCCTGATATAGGTCCATATAGATCTTGTACTTGCTACTTCTGGGAACCTCATTCACACCTTGTGTAGTTGATTCAGTGGGTTCTGTTCTCCTGGTGTCCTTGATACCCTCTGGGTCCTGCACTCTTCATGCCTCTTCTTCTGAAGGGTTCCCTCAGTTCTGAGGAGAGGGATGTGATGGAGACATCCTATTTAGACTCTATCTACACAGAATGTCTGGCTGTGAGTCTCTGAATTTGTTCCCACCTGATACTGAATTGGTTCCCACCTAATACTGGAGGAAGCCTCCTCGATGATGACTGGATAAGGCACTGATCTATGAATATACCAGAATATCATTAGGAGTCATTTTATTGATACATCGTTTTAGACCAGTAATGTTTGGTTTTACCCTAGCCAATCACTGGTTCTTGGTTACCTGTTACCTAAGCAGTGTCAGACATGGGTTCCCTTTTGTAGAGTGGGCCTTAAGTTAAATTAGACATTGGTTGGCTTCTCCCAAAGGTTCTGTGCCACTATTGCCCTAGTATATTTTGCAAACAGGGCACATTGTAGGACAAAGATTTTGTGGCTGGATTGGTGTCCACATTTCTCTACTAGTAGCCTGCAAGAGTACCTTCTCACACTAAAGAGACTAGAACACAGGGGTGAAGGCTGCATAAAGGTACCGACTTGAGTTTTCCATGTTTAATGAGTTGTGTGTAGGCTGTCCTCAGCCATGGGGCCCCGCTGTCTGTTGAGGAATGGATACAGAAACTGTGGTACTTTTACACAATGGAATACTACTCAGCAATTAGAAAGGAGGAAATCATGAAATTCGCAGGCAAATGGTGGGACCTGGAAACGACCATCCTAAGTGAGGTATCCCAAAAGCAG
>CM053752.1:61861594-61903344 GCA_028658305.1 Pachyuromys duprasi
GGTCAACGTAGCGATGTATCAGAGCAGATATTAAGACTCGCATTCAAGCCTTTGGCAGAGGGCGAGAAGTAATGATAGAAATGGGGGAGGTTGGTGAGACTTGGGGAGAACAAGAGCTCCACAAAGACCAAACTGAGCAGGGCACAGGGGCCTTGTATGAGACGGTTTCTACAACCAAGGGCCACGTGTGGATGTGGCCTGGAACCCCTGCCCAGATGGGGCCCATGATAGCTCGGTGTAGGACTAAAGTCCCTAGTGAGGGAAACAGGGACTGTTTCTGTCATGAACTGGATGGCTGGCTCTTTGACCCTCCCCCATACACGCCAGGGAGTAACAGCCTGGCTAAATCCCAGGGGAGGACATTGTAGCCAGCCCTGAGGAGACAGGATGATCTGGGGTCGGATGGAAGGGGAGGAGGTCTTCCCCTGTTGGTGGACTTAGAGGGGGTGGAGAGGAGATGAGGGAGGGATGGGGAGAGTGGAAGGGAATGAGGGAGGGGGGCTACGCCTGGGATGCAAAGTACCTAACCTGTGATTAATATAAAAATAAATAAATTACATTAAAAAAGTAAAAAAAAAGAAAAAAGAAATGTCTGTTTTAGTTCTTAATCTGTAAATTTAAAAGAGCTATTCATAGAAATATTTTATACCTGCAAAATGCTGAAAGCTAATCAGAAAATATGCTTTCATGGAGTAATTAATCAGATATTTAATAAGACATTAATGGTCCAAGGAGAGATTACGAGTACAAATTTTAATTAGTGACAACTCACTTAATACCAGAATGGAAATACTGCTTGGAATGTGAATGGCAGGTGTTTAGGGCACATTTTCATCGTACTTTACTGTAAGACACCACAATGCCTGCATATGTACATAGAAACCAAAAAAATGATTATGACCTTAAAGAATCATATTTACTCCAAGCATTTAATTACAGTTATATGAATAATGGTTGGCTAAAGTATTTTTGTTAGTAAGAAGTACTGAATAAACATAACCGTTTTAAAGAGAAAGTGTTATTTATGGCTGCCTTGTAACGTTTAGTAAGAGTTACACAGAAACTATGGGGAAGTAAAATTCCAGGCAGAGGAATGAAATGGGGACCAAGGTGAAAATGCCATGAATAGATTTAAATACTTGTTGAATTTCTCTGAATAAAATGCTTGGGATTAGAAAGATTTGAATTTTAGATTTTTTCATATTTTGGAATATGTGCATATCCATATAAGAAGTTATTTTAGGTACAAAACTCAAGTCTAAAAACAACATTCATTTATGCTTTACATAGCCTCAGGTAGCTTTGCACAATATTTTTAGTGTTCCAGAATTTTGCTTGCTTGTCATATGAGGTCAGGTGTGAAATTTTCCTCTTGTGACATAGCGTTAGCAGGCAAAAAGTTTGGGGTTTGGGAGCATTTCTTGCCTGGAACTCTTGGATGAGGGCTATGCATCATGTGTCTGGTTCTGAAATGTGGACTCTTGGAGATGGTGGCGGTGGTGGTTTGTCCTCACTGTCAACCTGATGACATTCAATGTCACTATGGAAACACATCTCTGGCCTTGTCTGTGAGGAATTTTCCTGATGAGGTTGAAGTAGGAAGCTCTACTCTAAATGTGACAGTACATTCAGTAACTAGCTCCTGGCTAAATGAAAAGGGGAGAACGGCAGAGCATAATGGTCTGTCTTTCTCTTCTTCCTAAGGATGGATGCAGTGTGACCAAACACCTCACATTCTTGCTGTAATGCCATCTGCATGATAACAGAATGCAGTCCTCCAAACTCTGAGCTGAAATTCACTTTTTTCTTTTTCTTTCTTTCTTTCTTTCTTTCTTTCTTTCTTTCTTTCTTTCTTTCTTTCTTTCTTTCTTTCTTTCTTTCTTTCTCTCTCTCTTTCTTTCAATTTATTCACTTTGTATCCCCACTGTGGCCCCCTTCCTTGTCTCCTCCTAGTCCCACTCACCCTCTCTCTTCTCCCCCTATACCCTTTCCCTAGACCCCTGCTAGAGGAGGTCCTCCTCCTCTTCTATCTCTCCCTAGCCTATCAGGTCTCATCAGGGCTGGCTGCATCATCTTCCTCTGTGGCCTGGCAAGGCTGTACCATCCAGGGGGAGGTGATCAAAGAGCCAGCCACTGAGTTCATGTCAGAGACAGTCCCTGTTCCCCTTATTAGGGAGCCTACTTGGAAACTGAGCAGCCTATGGGCTTCATCAGAGCAGGGGGTCTAGGTCCTCTCCATGCACGGTCCTTGGTTGGAGTATTTGTCTCCGCAGACCCTCTGGGTCCAGGGTTTTTGGCTCTTTTGGAGCCTTGTGGAGTTCCTGATCCCCTCCAGGTCTTTCTATCTCCCTCTTCCATAAGGAACCTGGCACTCTGCCTAAAGTTTGGTTATGAGTCTCAGAATCTCCTTCCATACCTTGGTGGGTAGAGTCTTTTGGAGGTTCCCTGCGGGAGGCTCCTGTTTTGTTCCTTGTTTAATCCTACTTCTGATGTCTATCCTGTTTGCCTTTCTGAATGAGGATTGAACATCTTCCCTAGGGTCCTCCTTGTTGTTTAGCTTCTTTAGGACTATAGATTTTAGTATGTTTATCCTATATTCTATGTCTAATATCCACTTAATCCACTTAGAAGTGAGTTTATACAATGTGTGTCTTTCTGCTTCTGGGTTATCTCACTCAGGATCATCTTTTCTAGTTCCATCCATTTGCCTGCAAAATTTAATGATTTCTTTGTTTTTATTTGCTGAGTAATATTCCATTGTGTAAATGTACCACACTTTCTGTATCCATTCCTTGGTTGAAGAACATCTAGGTTATTTCCAGCTTCTGGCAATTCCAAATAAAGCTGATTCAAACATGGTTGAAAAAAATGTCCTTGTGTACTTGAGCATCTTTAAGGTATATGTCTAAGAGTGGTATAGCTGGATGTTGAGGAAGCACAATTCCTAATTTTCTGAGAAAGCGCCAGATTGATTTCCAAAGTGGTTGTACAAGTTTAGATTCCCACTAGCAATGGTAGAGGGTTCCCCTTTCTCCACATGCATTTCTTCAGCATGCATCATAACTTGAGTTTTTGATCTTAGCCATTCTGATGTGTGTGAGGTGGAATCTCAGGGTCGTTTTGATTTGCATTTCCTGGATGACTAAGGACTTGAACATTTCTTTGTTTCTCTGCTTTTTGATATTCCTCTGCTGAGAAGTCTCTATTTAGCTTTGCACCCCATTTTTTAATTGGCTTACTTGGTTTTTTTTTGGGTTTAACCTTTTAAGTTCTTTATGTATTCTGGACATTAGCCCTCTGTCAGATATAGGATTCGTGAAGATCCTTTCCCAGTCTGTAGGCTGTTGTTTTGTTTTGATGACAGTGTCTTTTGCTTTACAGAAGCTTTTCAGTTTTATAAGGTCCCTTTATTGATTGTTGATCTTAGAGCTGTGCTGTTGGTGTTCTGTTCAGGAAGATGTCTCCTGTGTTAATGAGTTCCAGGGTCTTCCCCACTTTTCTTCTAAGAGGTTTAGTGTGTCTGGTTTAATATTGAGGTCTTTGATCCACTTGGACTTCAGTTTTGTGCAGGGTGATAAATATGGATCTATTTGCATTTTTCTACATGTCGACATCCAGTTAGATCAGCACCATTTGTTGAAGATGCTGCCCTTTTTCCATTATATGGTTTTGACTTCTTTGACAAAAATTAAGTTTTTTAGGTGTGTGGGTTCATTTCTGGGTCTTCAATTCAATTCCATTTACCTAACAGTCTCTTTCTATGCCAGTAACATGCCATTTTTATTACTGTTGCTCTATAGTACAGCTTGAGATCTGGAATGGAGATATCTCCAGAAAATCTCTTTTTGTACAGGATTGTTTTAGCTATTCAGGGATTTCTGTTTTCCATATGAAATTGAGAATTGTTCTTTCAAAGTCTGTAAAAACTTGTGTTGGTATTTTGATGGGAATTACATTGGATCTGTAGATTGCTTTTGGCAGGATGGCCATTTTCACTATGTTAATCTTACTGATCCATGAGCATGGGAGATCTTTCCATCTTCTGATATCTTATTCAATTTCTTTCTTCAGAGACTTGAAGTTTTTTAATTTTAAACAGGTCTTTCACTTGCTTGGTTAGAGTCACACCAAGGTACTTTATGTTATTTGTGGCTATTGTGAAGGGTGTTGTTTCTGTAATTTATTTCTCAGCCTGTTTGTCTTCCGTATACAGGAAGACTTCAGATTTTTTTTTTTGAGTTAATTTTGTATCCAGCCACTTTGCTGAAGGTGTTTATCAGCTGAAGGAGTTCCCTCGTAGAATTTTTGGGGTCACTCATGTTTATTATCATAACATCTGCAAATAGTGATATTTTGACTTCTTCCTTCCTGATTTTTATTCCCTTGATCTCCTTTAGTTGTCTTATTGCTATAGCTAGGACTTCAAGTACTATGTTGAAGAGATATGGAGAGAGTGGGCAGCCTTGTCTTGTCCCTGATTTCAGTGGGATTAATTTAAGTTTCTCTCTGTTTAGTTTGATGTTGGCTATAGGCTTGCTGTATATTGTCTTTACTATGTGTAGGTATGTGCCCTGTATCCCCAAACTCTCCAAGACTTTAAACATGAATGAGTGTTGAATTTTATCAAATGCTTTCTCAGCACCTAAGGAGATGATCATGTGGTTTTTCTCCTTCAGTTTGTTTATATGGTGGATTACATTGATGGATTTCCATATGTTCAACCACCTTTTCATGTCTGAGATGAAGCCTACTTGGTTGTGGTGGATGATATCTTTAATGTGTTCTTAGATTTGGTTTGTGAGTATTTTATTGAGTACTTTTGCATCAACATTCAGAAGAGGGATAGGTCTGGATTCTTTTTCTTTGTCAGGTCTTTGTTCAGTTTAGGTATCGAGGTGACTGTGGCCTCATAGAATGAGTTTGGCAGTGTTCCTTCTGTTTCTATTTTGTGAATAGTTTGAAGAATATTGCAGTTTGCTTTTTTTGAAGGTCTGATATAATTCTGTGCTGAAACCGTGTTGCTCTGTTTTGTCTGTTTTTTTTTTTTTGGATGGGAAACTTGATGACTGCTTCTATTTTCCTAGGTGATTTAAGACTATTTAATTTATTTACCTGATTTTGGTTCAGCTTTGGCAAGTGGAATCTATCAAGAAAATTGTCCATTTCATTTAAATTTTCAAATTTTGTGTCGTACAGGCTTTTGAAGTAAAACCTAATGATTTGTTGAATTTCCATAATGTCTGTCATTAGTCCCACTTTTCATTTCTGATTTTGTTGATTTAGATAGTATCCCTCTGCCTTTTAGTTAGTTTGGCTAAGGGTTTGTATATCTTGTTGATTTTCTCAAATTGCCAGCTCTTGGTTCTGTTGATTTTTTTCTTTTCTTTTTTTTTTTAATAGTTTTAGATAGCTTTATTTTTTAAATTAAATTTTTATTTTTTTAATCTTAGTTACAGTTTATTTACTTTGTATCCTAGCTGTAGCCCCCTCCCTCATTCCTTCCCAATCCCACCCTCCTTCCCTCATCTCCTCCCATGCTTCTCTCTACCTCCAGTGATAGGGGAGGTCCTCCTTCCCTCCCATCTGACCTGAGCTTATCAGGTCCCTTCAGGATTGGCTGCAATGCCCTCCTCTATGGCCTAGCAAGGCTGCTCCTCCCTCAGAGGCAGGGGGGGGGGAGGTCAAAGAGCCGGCTGTTGAGTTCATGTTAGAGACTGTCCCTGTTCCCCTAACTAGGGAACCCACTTGGCCTGGAGAGATGGCTCAGAGGTTAAGCACTGGTTCCTCTTCCAGAGGACCTGGGTTCAATTGCCATCCCCACGTGGCAGCTCACAACTGTCTGTAATGCTGATTCCAAGTGCTCTGACACCTTCTCACTAATGCACATAAAATAAAACCAAATAAATCATTAAAAAATGTAGATTGCTTTATAAATTACAGTTTGTGGAACAAGAAGCTTCTTTTATTCTTTTTTATTTTTTATTTATTACAATTTATTCAGCTTATATCCCAGCTGTAGCCCCCTCCTCATCTCCTCCCAGTTCCACCCTCCCTTCCTCATCTCCTTCCATGCCCTTTCCCGAGTACACTGGTAGGGGAAGTCCTCTTCCCCTTCTATCTGACCCTAGCCTATCAGGTGTCATCTGGACTGGCTGCATTGTCTTCCTCTGTGACCTGGCTAGGCTGTTCCCCCTCCAAGAGCCAGCCACTGGGTTCATGTCAGAGACAGTCCCACTTACTTACTAGGGTACCCACTTGGAGACTGAGCTGCCATGGGCTACATCTGTGCAGGGGTTCTAGGTTATTCCCATGCATGGTCCTTGGTTGGATTATCAGTCCCTGCAAGGACTCCTTGGGTCCAGATATTTTGGTTCTGTTGGTCTCTTTGTGGAGCGCCTGTCCCTTCCATGTCTTTCTCTTTCCCCTACCCTCTCCGTTTGCATAAGATTCCTTGCACTCCGCCCATAGTTTGGCTATGAGTCTCAGCATTTGCTTCGATACCCTGCTGGGTAAAGTCTTTCAGAAGCCCTCTGTGGTAGGCTTCTGTCCTGTTCTCTGTTTTCTCCAGCTTCTGATATCTATCCTGTTTATACTTCTGAATAAGGACTGAACATCTTCCCTCATGTCTTCCTTCTTGCTTAGTTTCTTTAGGCCTAGAGATTTTAGTATGTTTATCCAATATTATATGTTTAATATCCACTTATAAGTGAGTATATACTATGTGTGTCTTTCTGCTTCTGGGTTATCTCACTCAGGATGATCTTTTCTAGTTCCGTTCACATGCCTGCAAATTTCATGATTTCCTTGTTTTTAATTGCCAAGTAGTATTCCATCACGTAAAAATACCACACTTTCTGTATCCATTTCTCAGTTGAGTGACTCAGAATCTGGGTTATTTCCAGCTTCTGGCTATTATGAATAAAGCTGCTATGAACATGGGAGAGTAATCGTTAATTCTTTGAATTGTTATCTTTGTTTCAAATTTATTTGTTTCAGCACTGAATTTTATTAGTTCCAGCTATCTTTTTCTCTTGGGTCTGTCTGCTTCTTTTTTTTTTCTCTCCCCTCAAGTGTGCGGTTCAGTTGCTTGTATGAGATGTCTCAGAATTTCTTCATGAAGGTATGTAGTGCTGTGAATTTTCCTCTTAGCACTGCTTTCATTGTGTCCCATAAGTTTGGGTATGTTGTGCCTTCATTTTCATTGAACTCTAGAAAGTCTTTAATTTCTTTCTTTATTTCTTCCCTGACACAGCTGTCATTGAAGAGAGTTTTTCAGTTTCCATGTGTGTGTAGATTTTTTTTTGTTATTTCTGTTATTGTTGAGGTCTAGTTTTGGACTTTGGTGTTCTGATAGTATACAAGACATTATTTCAATCTTCTTGTATCTTTTGAGTCTTGCTTTGTGCCCAACTATATGGTCAGTTTTGGAGAAGGTTCCTTGAGGTGCTGAGAGGAAGGTATACTCTTTTGTGTTTGAGTGAAAAATTCTGATTTGATTTAGGGCCTGTGTTATCGTCATCATTTCTCTATTTAGCTTCTGTTTTTATGATCTGTCCCTTGCTGAGAGCGAGCTATTGAAGTCTTTCACTGTAAAGACTGATGTGTGATTTAAGCTTTAATAATGTGTCTTTTACGAAGGCATGTGCCCTTGTACTTGGGGAATAGTTGTTCAGGATTGTGTTATCTTCCTGGTGAAGTTTTCCTTTGATGAGAATGAAGTGTCCCTCCTCATCTCTTTTGATTAATTTTGGTTGAAAGTCTATTTTATTAGATATTAGGATGGCTACTCCAGCTTGCTTCTTGGGCTCATTTGCTTGGAAAACCTTTTTCCAGCCTTTTAATTTTTTTTTCTGAGGTGTGTTTCTTGGAGGCATCAGAATGTTGGATCCTCTTTCTGCAACCAATCTGTTAGTCTGTATCTTTTTTATTTACTGTTTTATTAATTACAGTTATTCACTTTGTAATTGAGCTGTTGCCACCTCCCTAGTCCCCTCCTAATCCTGCCCTCTGTCCCTTATCTCCTTCCATGCTTCTCCCCAAGTCCACTGATAGGGGAGGTCCTCTTCCCCTTCCCTCTGGTCCTAGCCTATCAGGTCTCATCAGGACTGCCTGCATTGTCTTCTTCTGTGGCCTGTTAATACTGCTCCCTCCTCAGGGGGAGGTGATTTATAGAGCCAGCCACTGAGTTCATGTTTCCATTACTGGGGAACCCACTTGGATAGTCTGTGTCTTTTTATTGGAGAGTTGAGTCCATTTGTGTTGATAGATAATGGTGTCCAATGAAAGTAAGTTCCTTTTATTTTGGAGGTGGTAGTGTTAATGTGTTTGTGTTCTTTTTTTGTTTTAATTTTGTGTGTGTGTGTGTGTGTGTGTGTGTGTGAAGTTTTCTACATCCTGGGTTTCTTAGGAGTAGTTGATTTTGTTAGATTGCAGTTTTCCTTCTAGTATCTTTTGTGGGGCTGGGTTCCTGTGGATATACTGTTTAAATGTACTTATGTCATAGAATATTTTCTCCATCTATGTTAATTGAAAATTTTTCTGGGTATAGTAGTCTGGGTTGGCATCTGTGATCTCTAAGCTTCTGCATGATATCAGTCCAGGCCCTCCTGGCTTTCATTGTCTCTGTTCAGTAGTTTGCTGTTATTCTGATAGGTCTGCCTTAATATGTCACTTAGCCTTTTCCCCTTGCCACTTTAAATATTTTTTTCTTTGTTCAGTAGATTTAGTGTTTTGATTATTATGTGGAGGGTGGAATTTCATTTCTGTTCTGGCCTATTTGGTGTTCCGAAGGCCTCTTGTAGGTTTAAGGGCATCTCTTTCTTTAGGTTTGGGACATTTTCTTCTATGATTTTCTTAAAAATATTTTCTGGACTTTGGAGCTTGGAGCTCCTTTTTACCTATTACTATTATTCTTTTTTAAATTAAATATTTATTTTTATATTAATTACAGTTTATTCACTTTGTATCACAGCTGTAAACCCCTCTCTCATCCCCGCCTGATCCCCTCCCCCATCTCCTATATGCTCCTCTCCAAGTCCACTGATAAGGGAGGTCCTCCTCCCCTTCCATCTGACCCTAGCATATCAGGTCTCATCAGTACTGGCTGCATTGTCCTCCTCTGTGGCCTGGCAAGGCTGCTCCTCCACCATGGGGAGGTGGTCAAAGAGCTATCCACTGAGTTCATGTCAGAGGCAGTCCCTGATCCCCTTACTAGGGAACCCACTTGGAGACTGAGCTGCCATGGGCTACATCTGTGCAGAGGTTCTAGGTTATATCTGTGCATGGTCCTTGGTTGGAGTATAATCTCAGAAAAGACCCCTGGGCCCAGATATTTTGGTTCTGTTGCTCTCCTTGTGGAGCTCCTGTCCCCTCCTGGTCTTACTATCTCCCCCTTTTTCCCTAAGATTCACTGCACTCTGCCCAAAGTTTGTTTATGAGTCTCAGTATCTGCTTTGATACAATGCTGGGTAGAGTCTTTCAGAGGCCCTCTGTAGTAGGCTCCTGTCCTGTTTCCTGTTTTCTCCTTCTTCCAATGTCCATTACATTTGCATTTCTGAGTGAGGATTGATCACCTTACCCAGGGTCCTCCTTCTAGCTCAGCTTCTTTAGGTGTACAGATTTTTGTAGGTTTATCCTATATTATATGTCTACTATCCACTTATAAGTGAATATATACTGACTAGCAGAGAAACACTTGAAGAAATGCTCAAAGTCCTTAGCCATCAGGGAGATGCAAGTCAAAATGACCCTGAGATTTCACCTTACACCCATTAGAATGGCTAAGATAAAAAACTCAAGTGACAACACATGCTGGAGAGGATGTGGAGAAAGGGGCACTCTCTTCTATTGCTGGTGGGAGTGTAAACTTGTATAACCACTTTGGAAATCAACCTGGCGCTTTCTCAGACAATTAGGAATAGTGGTTCCTCAAGATCCAGCTATACCACTCCTAGGCATATATCCAAAAGATGCTCAAGTACACAACAAGGACATTTGCTCAACCATGTTTGTAACAGCTTTATTTGTAATAGCCAGAAGCTGGAAACAACCCAGATGCCCCTCAGCTCAGGATTGGATACAGAATATGTGGTACATCTACACAATGGACTACTACTCAGCAATTAAAACCAAGGAAATCATGAAATTTTCAGGCATATGGTGGGAACTGTTCCTATTATTCTTAGGTTTCATCTTTTCAAGGTGTCTTTGATTTCTTTGATGGTTTGTACCAGGAACTCTTCTGTTTTTATGTTTTGAGAGATGTATTGATTTCTTCAATTGTATCTTCAACGTCTTAGATTTTCTCCTCCATCTCTTCTTGTATTCTGTTGGTGATGCTTACCTCTGTGGTTCCTTATCTCTTCTCTAAGTTTTCCATCTCTAGGGTTTTCTTTGTTTTCTTTATTTATTCTAGTTCTGTTTTCATATCTTGAGTGATTTTATTAATTTCCTTCACCTGCTTACTTGTGGATTCCTGTCTGTCCATGATGGCCTTTATTTGTTTGATTGTATTCACCTGTATTTCTTTGAAAGATTTGTTCATTTCCTCTTAATGTGCCTGTAATAAGTGCATAATTATAGATCTAAGATCATTTTTCTGTGTTTCAGGTACATTTGAATATCCATTGATTTTTGGGGTTTCTGATGAAGCCATGATGCCCTGGTTTTTGTTGATTGTGTTCTTATGCCAGCCTTTAGCCTTCTGGTTGTTTGTAGCCTTGACTGTTCCTGGAGCCTGTCCTGCAGACTCCTCCACTTGTCTCTGAAGTCTGCAGTACTCTTCAGGAAGATGAGAGAGTTCCAGGGGCACATGAATGGGTACTGGTGATTCAGGTGTAGTTAAGGATGGCAGGGCACAGGCTCAGTTGTCTCGAGGGAGTGGCTCCGGCGCTGGGGAAAGCGTCTTGAAGAATGGGGCCAGACATTGGCAGGTTCCTGTGCCTGGGAGTGTGTGTTGAAGGTCAAAGGACTCTTGTGTGCAGTTGCCTTGAAGGGTGTGGTGCAACCACATGTGGGAGTGCTGACTCAGAACAGTGCAGAGGTGCCTTGATGGGCTAGGTGTGGGTGGCAATCAAGGGGTGTCTCAGAATGGGACTTGGTCTCAGCTTGCAGGCCTGCCAGACTCTGTGCTCAAGCTGCTCAGATTTGTCGGGGCTACACCATCTTGGTTCTGGGATCCATGAGTTTCTATTTTTGCCTAGTCTCTACAGGGTGACCAGCAGAAACATGGCTTGAATGCTATGAATGCTGCCCTCAGGGGAATGGGAGGTATCCACTGTCTGGCTCCTAGAGAGGAGGTTCATTGGGCCTGGGGCTCCAAAGGGGGAGGGGGCTGGATGCAATCAGCCCCAACTAATGGGAGTCTCCTCTAGTCTGGGAAGCCCCAAAGTCCATGCTCTGGATCTGGCTACCTGCCCACTCACACTGATTGATGAGTTTCAGATCCTCTGCCCCTCAGATATGGTGCACACTGGCTGCTGCCATCTTGGAGCTTCTCCCATTTACTAAAATTATACAAGGCCCAAAAGAAGACTTCATTGATTTCCTGCAAAGATTGACTTCAGCCGTAAACAGAATAGTATCAGATTCAGAAGTCAGACAAATATTAATTAAAAGTTGGGGTTTAAAAATGCTAATTCAGAATGCAAAAGAGCGATCAGGTCTTAAAGGTAAGATCAGCACCAGTAGAGAAGTGGATTAGAAATATGGGTGCTACTTGGATCTCTTATTTATGGTTCTACTCTGATACAAGTATATTTTGAAAGTTTTAAGAAAAATCAAAATGTCAGATGTTTTAATTTTGCTAAGTATGGTCATTTTGAAAAGTGGTTGTAGAAAAGGCACTTCTAGAAATAATGTTTTGTCTATAAACGATCCAAAAAGAAGGACCCAGCTTTCTGGACTATGCAGAAGTTGTAACAAAGACTGTCATTAGACATTGGACTGATGAATGCAGATCACAAGAGACAGGCTTTCCAAGTAACTCTTTGCCATTGGGAAATGCCTGGCAGAGCCTCCTGTAGGCTCCAATATCAAACTTGGTTCAATTGTTTCCTGTCAGCCTTGGAGAATCTCATTCACAGAGCAATTAAAAGATTTAATGCCTGTTATTAAAAACACTTCTGGATGTGATCAAGGAAAGAACAGCTTCAATAGACAAAACAAAAAACTTATGAGAGACCAGAAAACAAGTACTTTGGCAAACAAGTATTTTGGCAAACTGCTATAAATTGTAAGAGATCAAAGCTAGTAAGTTCATCTTCATGCATATAACCCTGGCCAATATTGAACCAGATGATACCCTAATTATGGACAACATATTTATTGGTAAATTGGCAACTGGGACTCTTCGTAAGGCAAAAAGAAGTCTACCAACATTTGCCTGTTGACACCTATTGAAAATGCTTTCCATATATGGAGAAGAAATATTGTCTCTTTGAGAAACAAATCTAAACATTTTATGAGGCACGGAGAACTTTATACTCAGTCATTGCCAGCCACCCTGTGGTCATAAGGACACCCTTACAATGATGGATTAGGTCTGTTCAAAGGCAGAGTCCTTCATGGCTTAGGCATGGAAGGAAAGGTATTTAGTGGAACTGACACCTATCTGAACTCCTTCATGACCAGGATGTGGTCATGAAGGGGTCTGGCCTTCCTGCACTGAGAAAATACCTCAGTTGCCTAAACTGCTCACCCCTTCCCCAAGAGAGGCACCTATTGGACTTTGAGAACAAGAAGAATGGTCACAGCATTTGGCTAGTATGTGGTTTACTGGTGGTTTATCAACTATCAACGAAACCCAAAGTAATGGAAAGCAGCAGTCTATAAACTGGGAGATGGAATGTCCAGTACTGAGGAAAGAACCACAAAATCAGCACAGCACTATTGGCTACAAGACAAACAGCTAGGAAAGCAAAGGGAAAAATCTATGTCTTCTCTAATTCATGGTGTATGAGT
The DNA here is from genome assembly GCA_028658305.1 of Pachyuromys duprasi. Taxonomy (NCBI): domain Eukaryota; kingdom Metazoa; phylum Chordata; class Mammalia; order Rodentia; family Muridae; genus Pachyuromys; species Pachyuromys duprasi. Next base: position 61,874,555 of record CM053752.1, read on the forward strand.
GAAGGTATACACGCCCCCCATATATATATATGTCCGTCAGTATGGAAAACCACTAATTGGCAGATAAATGCCAATGATAGCTGCTCATGGGTGGCATGAATGGAAATGCAAAACCCATCAGAACTTAGCATTAACATCAAATTTTATGTAGCTCATACAGGCAAGACAGTCAAAAATGTCTGAAAATAATGAAATAGTGGACAAATTGCCATCATGTTTTTTAAAGACTAGAATATTAAAATTTGTCAGGAGACAGATTCAGAATACATCAGCAAGAGTGATAGACTACGCATTCAAAAAACTTGAAAGTTTACCTCTGACACTAAAAAATAAGGGTAAATGGAGAACCAAATCAAACTAGGACAACCCTATGAGAATGACTGTGATAAGACATCCAGAGCCAGGCTGTGGGTCACACCTTTGATCCTAGTGCTTGAGAGGCAGAGGTGGGAACACAAAAATTACAGTGATTTCATTTTAAAAGCTGTTTGCAAAAGGCAGGTTGAAATTCAAAATGAATGCTCTTTGAGATCTAAAAATAAATATACTTAAACCTTGAATTTATATATCGAGAGAAATGGAAATATAGGTATATTTATCCCCACATCCAAAGGTATATACAGTTTCAAAATTTCAAAAGAATTTTTAAAAATTTCAGTTGAAAGATAATACTTTTTCTGTTGCCAAAAAAATTACTTTGCCCTAGGCATGATAGAACCTGCCGAAAAAGGAACACCACAGAGTTGAGGTTGGGGCAGGGATTTGTTTTTATCTTCAAGGAGAACAAAAGCATCTAACTAGGAACCCAGAGACCCCTGGACAAGTAAAATATCTAAAGAAACAGGATGGATCGTCAAGAGAAAAGGTGCCAAGAAGACAGTAAATTGGCCAGGTGGTATCGCCCACCCCTAGCTGACTGGCCTGAAATTCTGGCTTGGAGCCTGGCCTAGTGCTAACACCTGTGGCACCATCTTGCCGGCATGGCTGCCGTTTCCTGCTGGACAACCACCTGATGAGTACATGGTAGGGCAGCACTCAAGTACTCCCTTCTTCATGCCAGGCAGCTGGCCCACCCGTGGTGGATTCCCAAACGCTTGTCTCTGCTGCCCACTACAGGCGTAAGCGTCAAATGGTCTTTATGGGGTCCCAATTCAATTAAAAATTAAAGCTGACTTTGGGGTTGGAGCATGACTTTTCCCTCCTCCTCTAAAGCCACACGTGCTTGTTAAAGGAAAATCCAAAACCTCTGTCTCATATCAGAAGAGCCACCTGGTATACAGCGGATGAAAACAAACCGAAAAGGGACTATTCTATTGCCTCTAATCTCATAATCTCTCGGTTTTCATTTGACTCTCTAAAACGTTTCTTATGGTATAAATATTCTCTCACAATCTATAAGACTATAAGGTGTATGTATGTAAAATCTCTCTCACGATATTAGTAGTCATACAGAGTACTAACTAATCCTAGAAATAAGCTTCGTGTAGCCTCCTGCAAATGTTTTCAGGTTTGAGTCTGAATCAGGTAATGAGGAACAAAGTTTGTGTGCCTAGGGTATACTTAACAGATTGTGGTCTTCAAACCCTTCAGAGATCTCCTAAATAAGACATTTAAAATGTTTAAGTTTTCTGCAATAAACTGTGACCGTTCCTAACGGCAATCCTTGGGGGCTTCAAGAAGATGGGACCCCACAATGAGGAACCTACCTGACTGTGGTAATGCTAACCATGGAGCAAAACTGCCCCTTGCCTCTTCCTCCTCCAGGTTCTGTGCAAACAATGGCCACCTTTGGGTTGACTGCTATGTTCTGCCTAGCCAGGATCACCACTAAGCCGACAAGCACCATCCATAGATCAGCTTTGGACTACAGACTGCTGAGGACATTCAAGTTGCTGAGTTCACCTGAGACTGACACGAACATTTTACTGAACTTTGAATTCAAAAATACTTAATCCTAAGACTGCCAAATACAAGCAAGCTGGGCATTGTGGGAAGCTTGGCAGAAATAGCTTCATTACTGTAAATGGTTTTACTTTGTTAGAGTTAAAACCTTTCCTTTTTATTTGAACAAACAAACAAAAAAGGGAAATGTTGCCCGATATTTGCTCACACTGTGAACCCCAAGATTGTGTCATTTAGTGGAAGAACCTGTTTTCAGTTGTGCTGTGGCTCAGTTTAGCACACACCTTTAATCCAAGAGCTTCCTGCTTGAATATTGTAAACAGGGTTAAATAAAGCCAACCATAAGTCAAAAGGTAGATCAAACAACGAGTTAACAGGAAGTGAACATAGGATTATGAAGAAAGGAAAAAGAGAAAAGAAGTCAGGAGGACAGATAGAGAGATGCACAGGAAGTAGAAGGGAGGGACATTCAATTTGAAGAAATTTGTTTGAGACGGCCTGGAAGAGACAGATTTCCTTCTTGTGACTTCAGCTGAGTGGGTAGATCAGCTGGGTGCTTTATCTGCCTCTCTGAGCTAACAGGCATTCATCTCAACATCTGGTTCCCGAGTCTTCATTGGTAAAATAGAATGATTGATATTTTGTTAAAAACAACACCAAGGCTCTGAATGGACCCTCCCCAAAATCTATATCAATAGTTGACATGCATGAAAGGGCCAGTCCTGCTGTTCCGACACTGCAGGATCTCAATGACACAAGGCAACAGGACAAGCAGCAGGAATCCTGATGAGGATCTGGTACTGATGGTGTCACAGAAGTTAGAGATCTTGAACCAGAACAAAGACTCATCAAAATGAACATTTGCAAGTGAAAATGTGTGGACAGAGTGATATACTTTGAGACACACTGTGACATACTCCAGTTTCCATGATGAGATGTTTATTATGCTTTGTTTTTGTTGTGTGTGTGCGTTTTATTTTGGGGGGGGGGAGGTTGCAAGTGTGAAGGGTCTCAAACAGAGACTGGACTGGGGTGCATGATATGAAACTTACAAAGAATCAATAAACAGTTAAAAGAAAAAGACTGACTGCTGTCAAGGGTTGAGGAGAGCTGATACCTTGTCCTGTCCAGAAGCTGCAATGCTAGCTGCTAGCTAGCGCTGAAGAAAATGGATCTAGAGCCATACAGATCTTGTGGGGCTAAGGATCCTGAGATCTGCGGTCCCTGACACTAGAGGAGGCCACCTGCTGCTGCTCTTGTCTGCTTACTTCTACCAAACACCAGCATTGGGGGCTTTGTCTTTCACCCCCACAACTTCTTTTTGGGTGGAGCATAAGGGCTCCCCGGCACCTGGTTGCTACCTTTTGATATAATTCTGTTGGAGGTTAGTCTGATGCGTGTTACTGGCTCTCAAGATCTGGTTAAACCTATCCTTGTTCTGTAAACCTATCCTGGTTGTGTAAACCTGTCTAAGTCATTATATCTGGTTGGTTCATTGACCAGCTTATATTTGGGCAGAGCAGAATGGGGTAGGCGTGGCTAAGGTTTCTGGGCTTCGAGTTCAAGAGAATCTCAGGGAGACAGATGGATGGGAAGAGAGGAAGAAGGAGGATGCCACAATGGGTTAGGTGGAGAAGGAACGACGTGGACAAGGAGGAAGAACTTCAATAATGGTGTGGAAAGGCCCAAATGAATAATGCAAGCAAGTACCGTGGGATTATGGATGAAAGGTAGAACAGATGAGGAGGATTCAGGAGGATGCCATTGGATGGGAGCTGGGAGATGGATGGTGAGGTTATTGAGAAAGCTTAAGTGAAATATCTGTCAGGCCCAAGGTAAATAAGGCAATTTAAAATCTAACAGGTGTCTGCATCTTATTATTTACCATAGCAGATTAAATAATACTACCATGATAATCTTAGGGATAAAAATAAACATTATATAGTCCAACAGTCTTTATTTATTTACCACAACATAACCTTCTTAATGCATACTGGTAGATACTGTACAAATATTTAAAACCTAGTATGTTCAAAATTGTGTGTGATATTTTCCTTTTCCTTTATCTTAAGCCATGTAAGTGGCTATAAGAAAATACCTCAGTGGGTTGGCTTATAAACAGGGTATGTTTACCACAGATTTAATGTTGGGCAAAATTATTATTCTGTAAGTCTATTTTCCTAATTCATGATTTTAAAAAAAGTCTTTTCATTGTAACTGTACATGGAAGAAGTTTTCTGAGGCGTTTATGCAAGGACACTAATCCCTTTGATAAGGATTCCACTCTCATAATCTCTTCTCAGTTCTCCTCTTTTCCAAGCACTATAACATCAGGGCAGAGATTTTAATATATGAATTTTGAAGAGCCACAAATTCACCTATAATACCTTTGTGCATTTTTTGTAAACTCTCAGTATTGATATTTTGACCAGTTAACTTTCCCAAGATAGAATCCCAATGACATTCTGATACTTCCCTTTGTCTTATCTTATGCTATAAATAATCACTTTCTTTGTTTCTTCTTTTTGGAAATTCTTGGGTTTTCTTTGCAAGAATCATAGTATGTTCTTCTGATGTGTTCACATACATTGTAGGGGAAACATTTCACATCTGTTTCCCCTGAAAATTTGTTCAGTTTTATAAAACTCAAATATATTTACCACATTGCTCAGGTGAAACTCAAACTCCCATACCTATAGAAAAGGACAGTAGGAGTAAAGGGTGCCTACTGTGACTGTGTTTATCGAACTATGCTATTGTATACACCAGGGCCATACTGAAGCATTTTTGCAGAAATTATTTCTGGTATTTGGTATACACTTCCTCATTTGTCTTTAAATCTCTGGACATCTTTTAAACTGCTAGATCAAAAGTCAGCTCACTTGCTATTAAGGAAGTTATTGAGCCCCTAATATATGCTAGGCACCATGCTAGTGGAAGTTTTCACAAATGATCTCCAGAAACCTACAGGTTTCTTTTAGGCTCTGTGCACAGCTCCATTAGGAAATGGAGGTGTTAAGACTTGCACAGTTACTCCTTTAACTAAAGCTTGTGCTTCCAGGGGAGATTCGTCCTGTTTGTCTAATTGCCATTAGCTGTTATAGGCACAGGTTATTATGTGTCGAACAAATGGTTGCTTGACACAAATGCTTATAATTTTTCTTAGAGAGATTTGGAAAATTATGCTTTTCTCTGGTCATAATAGCAAGCAAGCAAGACTTCCTGAAATCCTAAACCCACCGGGCTAGGAAGTGAATGTTTTTAGATAAAGGGAACATCCCAGCATTCCTGTTAATTGGTGTGAATAACTTCAGACAGAAGGTTGAACAGCAAATAATGTCTATCATGTACACTGTGATGGAAATTAGCAATAAACCAACAAAATGTTTACTCACAGCTAGCACAGAGTTTCATGTGGACAACAAAGAGTAAAGAAGCCGGCAGAGCTTTCAGAGAGTAATCAGTATTGACACTTTCTGGACATGATGACAGAGAGAGAGAGAGAGAGAGAGAGAGAGAGAGAGAGAGAGAGAGAGAGAGAGAGAGAGAGAGAGAGAGAGAGAGAGAGAGAGAGAGAGAGGGAGGAAGTAGAGAGAGAGAATGAAATCTCATTACAATTATTACATGCCATACCCTATAGTTGAAAGGACCATGTAGACCAGAGATTTCCTTTTAAGTGAGGTGTTTGTAGCACATACCATCACTAACAGTAAGAAGAATGAACAATTCTATTAAATTTGTGAACAAGAATAGCTCCTTTCTTAAAATTTATTTTTGAGACAAGAGCTAGTCTCAAACTCACTGTGTAGTCCAAACTAGCTTTGGACTCATAATGCCACCTGAACAAGGACTACACCAGCAAACTTGCCAGCAAAGAAGAAGCAACTCTTATGGCGCTCCTCCGCCAGACAAAGAACTACAGGCAACTAAAGATTTCTGAGAGTGGGAGAAATAGCCTTCCCATGGACGCTCCTCTTAATCCGTTACTCAATGCAAAGTGGTCAGCCCTGAAAATATTCGCACAAATAACACTTTACAGACACAGAAAAATGTATTTATATATTTATGCCTTTATAGAAACATGTAAAAATTACAATTAAAGGAAAAAAAGCTCTGAATTTGACAGTCCTTAACAGCTATATTTCAGACAAGGGAGTAATATACATAATTTTCAAAGAATTGCACTAATTAAGTACAAAGTAAATAAACTGCCAGTCAACCAGTGGGCTATCTTACTATCTAATTTTAAGAAAGTGAGCTAATGAGGTATTGTTGATTTTCCTCAACTGAGAAGGGCTTCCTAGTACACAGATTTCTGAATTGTTTTGATTGTGGTGGCCAGCGAAATATAAAGGGCTTATGGGGAAAATGGAAGGAGCCGGCAAAACATCCCCCTAACGGAACTCTTGGGAATAGTAAAAGCACCTCCAATCCCCAAATCAAGAAACAAACCAACGCGGTCAAGGTAAAAGCTGGTGCTGACTGTCCTTTCTTGCTCCCAAGGAAGGCTGTCTCAGAGCAAGCATTTCATTAACGTTGCTTATCCCAGACTCCCTAGAGCCCAGTCTCAAGAGCCGCCCACCTCTAGCCTCCTGTAAAGTTTCTGGAAAGTGATGCTCTGGGTCTCCAGTAGGCAAAATGCATGGAGACGACAGCGCTCAGGGATCCAGCTTGATGGTCCTGTCTGAGAAGCAGCCTCACACCCTCCATCTGACAACTGCAAGAAGTTTCCTCAGGGAAACGGCTGACTCTGGCATCCGCTGAGGACTCTCCCAGGCTGAAATGACTGGATGTGTAAGGCAGTTCAAGCATGTGCGGGAGAATTTGTTCTGAAAGGCTTGTGGGATGTTTGAGGCCACTCTTCTAGAGAATCTGCCTGTGCTCTGAGAAACAGCTGCAGTGGGAGTGCTGTTCAGTCACGTGAGGACCAGGAGCTCACGGCATAGAACAAACAGCTTCCCAGAGTCTCTGAAACCAGGGGAATTCAGAACACACTCTTCGATTCTGAGAGGCACAGATATAAAGTCCAAATAGGAAAAAAAAGCCAAAGTCTAAATTGCAAAAAGAACCAGAGCAGATATTTGTTAAATAGAATTTAAGGTAATATAAAATCATATTCAACGTAATTTAATGTAAACTTTAAAAAAGATAGCTAGGTAAAATAATTTTACAGAACAGAGGATAATACTTTTCACAGTGTTTTTAATTAAAATATAGCGTTTAATCCAGGTTTAATAAAGAAGCCTGAAGCTGAATTAATTTGCTAAGTTCATGCTACATATTTTTTTAATCAGAAAGTAATATTAGTCCTAGAAATATTCCTCTAAAACAAAACAAAACCTCTAAACACAGATTTAGGTCATTGTTTTAAACTAGATTTTTTTATTATTAGCATGCTACAGATTTTTAGCTGTAAGAGCATTAATGTATTTTAAGGTCTTCTTTTGTTGTTCAATCTCTTAAACGGACACTGGGTTTCTCTATACTTCATTGAACTAATTTTCTTTTGCTCGATTTTTGTTAGAAACTTGGAACTTCCTCTATCTTTGCTACATGGTATGTATTTTTGAAGGCATGCTTATTTTCCTACATGCAATAGTCTATGCAAAGGTTGCCTTCAAATTATGTATTCATTATCAAAGGCAGGATTTGTAGCAATACATTAGTTTCTGTCTTTAAATCAGTGTTTACCTTTTTGCTAATAATCTGCACTTTAATGTTCTACTGCCATTATTAGCAGTAGAACAAAAAATGTTTTGGTCTTCTTTGGCACAGAAATTGTGTGTTTGAATGCAGAGATGCCTTGAGGTGAGTGTTGTTGATGATTAATATTTATTATTGATTTATCTTTTAGTTTAACAGTGGTTATTCTTATACCAGCTGTATACCCAAATCACCACACAGAGACTAGAAATTATTTAATTCACTTCTGGCACAATGCTGGTCAAAAGTTACTCTATCCTAAACTTCTAATCTGCACAGTTTCCTCCCATTCAAATTTCCCACATTATGCTTGCTTTAGTCATATCTCAGGTCTGTTTCATCTCTCCTTGTGGTTCCAAGTCCTCTCCTGCCAATCTCTCCCTCCAACTCCTCCCACTCGCTTCCTTTTCCTCCCCTCTGGACCAGGATGTCCCTCCCTATTCTCCATTGCTCAGCTTTGGCTGGTTGTTTTATTGTTAATACAAAGAACAAATGGTGTCATGTTTACACAAAATTGAGACAGGTGATGCTTAGAGTAAACATCACAGTCCAGGTTGAAACCAGAGAGTGGGGTAGAGAACCCAGCATTTGAATGAACAAGGGTAAATTGTACACATTCTGCAAGACCATTATATCAACTGGTGACCCCTGGTTAGCTATTGTGGGTTGTTACAGAAGGACTGACTGGAGAAGGTTCTGAAAATTAACTCTTTTCCACATACAAAAATCTAAGTTGAAACACTGGCTTCATGTTATCTGACTAACTGAAGGGAGGACATGCCCATCAGCTCATTTACGAAAACAAAAAAGTCCTGCTGTAATGAGTGGTGGAATTTTGTAGAAAAGTTCATGGTCAATGTATGCAAATGTCATTTGTACAACTATGACCTCTTTACCATGTAGGAAAAGAAAACAATGTTATTTTTTCTGCAGATTAGAGATAACCACTCAATGTGCTGTATGTTGAGTGTTCATGTAGAGCTTTGTAAATTTTCATAGATACCTCTGAAAGAATCAGACTAGCCTTATAATTTATATCTTTAAGTTATAGGCCCATGTCAAACTAAAGTCTCCCAGTACTTTTCCAGAGAACAGGAGAATGTAACAGCCTCTCCTGACTCTAGCCTTCTGCATGGATAGAGATAAGGAACTGAACAAGCAAAGACCTCTACTCGGTTGCAGAAGAAAACATTGTCTAGCAGTGGTTCCATATGGTCCTAATTCTCCTCCCAAATAGCTCCTGATCTTTTGACTAAAGGCATGTAGCCCCGCTTCTCAGAGAGACCACAGGATGAGCAAATTGCTTTCCCACCTTTAACAATGGCCTAGTCTGACCACAGAACGTACCAATCCTTTTCCCACCTTTAACAGTAGCTGAATGTGCACATATCAGGAAAGATCAGATATCCCCCAGATGTCTAGCTGACCGGACCTGGTGCCCACAATAGACCCTATATCTGCTCCCATGCTGTCAGACCTGTAACCCCCTCATCTACTCCTTTAAAATCCGAAGGCTTCCAGAGTCGCTGCTGACTCTAGCCTGAAAGCAGACTTAGCCCCAGTGCGCATTGGTATGAATAAACCTCTTGTTAATTGCATTGATTTCGGCCTCCTTTGCAGCAAGCCTCTTCAGTAGTTAGGCTCCCTGCTGGGCCTAACACCTCAGTAGATGTTTTCATTTCCTCAGAAAAGGGGATGAGATGAGAGCCATACCCAAGATTTATCAATACATGGCTTTTCTACCTAACTACCCCTGGGCCTAGGCCAGGAAGCTCCTAGCCTCCATACAAGGTCTGCAAGCCCAGACAGTAAAGGCTTCCAGCCTCCATATGCTAATTTAGGCCTGGAATGCTTTCAGCCTCTGAGACTTACTGCTGAATAAACTCACCCTTTCTAGTTCTTTCTGAATTCTGCCCCTCTGGTTCAGCTCAGCTATTATGGCTTAAAACTCCTCTCTAAGCTGACAGATTCAAGCTGGCTCCTCTCCATTTCTCACTGAAGTGCTCTCTTTGGAAATACTGCCTCTTTATTCCATGAGCTGAACTGCACAAACTTAACTGAACTATACTATTCTCCTGAATTCTACGGTACTGTCTCCACGACTTCTCTATGCTGCTCTTAGATAGCTTCTCTTTCCTGTCTGTTCTTGTGAGAGTTAGGTGTATCCTATCTCTGACTCATTCTGTCAGAATTTTCTCTGATTAGTCATTTTGTCTGCCCCTCAATTAGACGTGTTTGTTTGGGATTAAATATGTGTACTAAATGTAGCCAATAAGTAGCTCAGTCTCCATGTAGACGTCTAGTAAGGAGAGCAGTAGCTGTCTCTGGCATGAACTCTGCTGTCTGCTCTTCAATCACTTCCCCAGGGCAAGATGGCCTTGCTAGGCCACAGAGGAAGAGGATCCAGGCAGTCCTGAAGAAATTTGATAGTCTGGGGTCAGTTGGTAGGGGAGGAGGGCTAGGGGACTAGGGGACGGAGATAGGAAGAAGAGGGAGCGAGGGTGGGATTGGGAGCAGATGACGGAGGGGTCTATGATAGGGATGTAAAAGGAATAAGATAATTAAGAAAGATATGTACTAAAGACATGTCTGTATTCCAGCCTGAGGAATTAAAGGTGAACACCTAGGAAGTGTCCATATTCCAGTCTACATACAGACCTAGGTCTTCGGATGTAGTCTTTTGCCAGAGCAGCCATGTTGGGGGATTAAATTTTTTTACACACCTCAATGTAAACATAATGTTTCTACATCAGTTAGATGTTTTATGTGGGAAAAAGTGTATTTGGGTTTCAGATGTTATTTTACTAGAAAATTGGCTCCACAATTTTAACTTTCAACAAGTAGGAAGGAAATATCAGACTGCATAATATTTAAGGTCCCCTATCCTCAAACTACTGCATTTCTTTGTCATTTATTCAGAGTAAATGAACTGCCTTTGTTTTTCTGTCATTCTCAGTTTATCCAAACTCTACAGGCTAGCAACAACTTTAAGATTACGTTAGACAAGTTAGCAAACTTATGTAATTAGAGGTTGACTACTTAAAATCATTGCAAATTACATGTGGTTAAGTCATCCTTAGAAAAAGACTTTTCAGAATTCCAGTAATCTCCCGGCTCTTCAGCCTCATCTCTCCAGCCTTGGCTGTCAGTCTGCTGTTGGCGTCTGTAATTCCCTGCTTTCCTCGGGGCTGAGCACATTATATCACATGTTTGTTTCTTCACTGCAAGGCTGTGACAGCGTCTTCTGGCAATCTTAGTATAAAGCGATTTCAAAATAATATTTACTTTGGAAACTGTTGTTCTTCTCTGCCTGATAAGGGATGAAGCTTGGGCATGCTGCTTCCTGTACTTGCTTTGCTTCCAAAGATTCTGTAATCATAAAAAAAAAAAAAGGATTAGTGAAAGTCAGGGAATCTGCATCTCATTTTAGGGCTTACATTTCCAAAGTCAATCTTTGTTCCAAAGGCTTAATTAAAAATATTTGTTGACTGAAGAGTAGAGAGCATCTGCAGCCTTCATTCTGCCACAAAACCCTAGCTGCCTAGCAGTTTTTGGAAAAGGTACTTAAATATGATAGAAATCTCTTTTTTTCTTTGCAAAACTTTGTAATTTAGCAGTTACTTTTAAAAAGTAGACTGTACCTATGGTAAAAGTTTCTTAAATCAGTCAGGGTGGTTTTCACTTGGACCTCAGCATTTGCTAACTCCTGGATGTAACTCGATGCACATAATAATAAGACACCCATATCTCATTGGTAAAATCAGGGCTGGAAGAACGTGGGCTTGTTCTTTGTTAAATTAATAATCCATGTGCAGTCATGGGCACAGTTCTCAGCAGTGGTAAACACCCACGAACTGCAGATGTTATTATTAACCCTCACTGCATATGGTAGAGATCTTTTAGGGAGCACTCAGGCTGGTATTACTGACTGAGCAGGCACAGTCATGGGCAGTAACCTCCATTGCACTCCTTCCTGGCTCACGGCAGACTGTGCTGATGGGATAACTGTTCAGACGCTCACCATCACACGGCTGACCTACGCTTCCCCTGCTCCGCTCCTCTCTACCCCTGAATTCTTGTTTCCAATCACACAACAGGTTGCTGTTGAACAAATATTCAATTATTCTTTGTTCTTATGAAAGAGGATCCTTAGAATTCTAGAGCAGCAACTTTATCTACAGCATTTAAGAAGTTATATTTTTTCCTAATTGCTAATGAAGCACAGTACTGACTTTGTTAGTAGCACAGTTCTGGAAATAGTATGCTTCTGTGTTTTTTCTAGAAAACGTGTGCAGATGAGGGAAAAAGAGCTTCCCAAGTTTTGAGTGATTTCATAATCATTTAAAACAAACAATTTCCCTTACAATATACACAGCAACAGCCAGTAATATAAGTTCAGAGCAGATTTGCTTATATGCCTCTTAGACAAATAAATTGAGTTTTTGTAAAAGGAAAATGTAGTATAATGCATTTTGGAAAGAGTGTTTATCAGAACAATCCCTCTTACTGTCATGCTAAAATGATAATTTAAATATTATTATTTTTTTGCCAAAAGAGGATGATAAATTTTTACAGTGTACATGTATTTATATATACAGCACATCACAGAACCCAAGAGGAGTTTGACTTTTAAATGTGCTTTTGCTGTTTATTGTCACTATTAATCATAGAATGTTACACAAACTCATTGCAATAGAATGCAGCACAAGACGTATGAAGATAATTCTGAATCAGTGCTAGATTGAGATAAAAGTAATAAAATGTCTTGCATAAGCACACACATTTATAGAAATAAAAATGTTTTAATTAAAAAATTCAGCCAATCTAGTGAAAACAGTAAGACCTATAGTGACTTTTATTTTTTATTTTTTTGCTTGAATCTAGGACTCCTTAATTTGTTTCTTTAATTTGTACTTAAAAGGTCACTTTCTTCCAATTCCTCTTTCTTTCCTCTCCTTCTCTCCCCTTCGCTTCCCCAGCTTAGTTTGTGCCCTTCCTTACTTTCCACTAGGTCTGTTTGTATGTGCATGAGAATGCGTGTGCCCGTTCTGGAATTGTGCCCCTCGGGGCAGGTGAATGTGGTGTGCCGCAGGGTCCTGTGCACACCAGTGGCAGAGCCTGGGTGTCATCCTATTGCTCTCTGCTTGCTTAGGGAGGCAGGATTCCCTGCTGTGCTCAGAGCTTGCCAATTTGGGTGTCTATCTAGCAAGCTGGCTACAGGAAGGGCTGGAGGGATTGTCTTCTAAGCGCCTTAATGACAGGTGGATGGTGACACCTGCTGAGTTCACTCTGCTTCTCACAACCGTATACCAATCACTTTGTCCACTGAGCTATTTCTTCAGCTCTTCCCCCATTCTATTTTAGTGTGTATGTAATTTTTATGTCCACAGATTATGCTGTACTTGCGGAGGTCAGAGGACAACTTTGTGGAGTCTAGAACACTAGTCAGTCTTTGCGTGGGTGCCAGGGACTGAGCACAGGTTTCAGGCTTGCACCGTCAGGAGGGAAGCACATTGAGCCATCTTGCCTGCTTTCTTTCCCCCTTCCTTTGTTCCTTCCTTTCTCCATTTCCTTCCCATTATCTTCTTCCCTCTGCAGCTCTTGAAATTTGAGATAGTCTTACCCTGGAGCCCAGAGAGACCTCAAACTTGAGAGTCTCTTGCCTCAGCCTCCTTAGTGTAGAGTCATGGGTACATGACAACATTCACAGTTTTCTTTTCCTCCCAGAGGTGATAAGATGAGGGTGGAAAGGGGAGCGCCTTTTCTTTACTATAAGATTTTCGTCTACCTATGATTCCGTTGTTTAGAGAGTGAGGCAGGGCTAAAGGCAGGTGTCTCTTATCTCAGCAGATAGTCTATGTCTAGGATCAGCATGATCTCTGTTGGGTTTCAACTTGGTTTTTGGTCTTTCTAGCTTCCTGTGTGCAAGTAAAGGAGGCTCATTGTCACCAAAAGTAAGGTGACCAGTTAGGGAAAGTAGTTCCTCTGAGAAAGATTGGCCCCAGGGCCTCAGAGAAACCTTGACAGGTTGGAGTGGAGTGGTGGGTCATTCTTCTACATCCCAAAGTGATGAGGGAGACAGACCTTGCAGACTTTCGGTTGCTGTGTTTACACCTGTCATGATTACAACCTGTGACACTAAGGGCCTTTCAAATGAGTTTGCTATCTTTTCCTTGATGGCAGGGCTAGGAGGAGAAGACAGAGGGATGACAGAGGTCTTAACATCTGCCTCTGACCAGCTAAACACTGGTGTCATTTCTACATTCATTTTGTTTTGTAACACTGTGAGCTAATGTTTCATATCTCATTTCCCCAATTATCAAGAGAATTTTTAACTATTACTAAACCTTGGGTAATACCCACTTTCAGTGAATCCAAGAAAACAAGACAATTGCCCTCAGACTTTCATTTAAACACCAATCAATGCTATGGCTCCTCCCCGTGCCTTTTCTAAGGAGCATAGTACATTTAATATTATATATTTATTTTGATGGGTTTTGTGGATCAAAGTAAGCCTTTTGACTCTTATTAAAGTTAAACTATAATAAAAAGTAAACCAAGATTACTTGTTTACCCTCTTTTGTTTATGTATTCTCTTGACACTATAGAGACAAGAAAATCTTGCTTTGGTCTTGTTGATCTTGAGTGATTTCTCTTGTGCCCTAGGAATCAAATTTATTTTTTACTTTAGACAAATACAGAGATATCTTTCAAGTCTTGGAATGTCTTATTTCCCAAGGTGGTAAATCTATAAAGGTGGTTGGAAGCTCAAAATAACTAAATTAACTTGTTGAATCCCTGAAATGTTTATGCAATTCATCACTTGAACAATATGCAACCACGACTTTTTAAAATTTTAATCGGGGGTGAATCTTTAGAGCAAAGACTATCAGGAGAAGGATGTATAGAGAAGAATCCTTCATACTTTATTGATTTTAGAGATTTCTAATTTGTTCTTTACCATTCTAAAGGAGTAGATGGAAGCACTAGCTTCCTATATCTGGCCATGGAATTATCCTGAGGATTTTATTAAGTGTCAAGAAGAAATTTAACTGATATCAATAAACATGGACATCTTCAGTTCATCTTAATAAATAAGATAGTTACTGTAAGTTATGATTTCTGTTGTTGTGATAAAATACCAGAACCATAGTAACTTGTGGAGAAAAGACAGTATTTCACTTCCATGTCTCAGTCTATTGTCAGGAAAGTCAGGGCAGGAACTCAAACCAGGGCAGGAACCTGGAGGCAGGGACTGATGCAGAGACTGTAGAGGCATGCTGCTCACTGGCTTGCTCAGCTCTGTTGTTTTTTTTTTTAGTAGCACCTAGAAACACCAGTTCTGGTGTGACAATGCCCACAGTGGGCTGTGCACTCCTACCTCAGTCATCAATAAAGAAAATGTACTATAGGCTTTTTCAAAGACCAAGCTACTGGGGACAGTTTCTTGTGAGGTGAGCTCTTCTAAAATGTTTCTAGCTTGTGTCAAGTTGACATAAATCTGGTCAGTATGCTCTCTAACTTCCTTTAGCACATCAATAGGTGCAGAAGCATGTAAAATTCAGTCTCTGGCTCCTTTTGCAGATTCAGTTTCTCTAGCCTCTGTGTACACTCATGCAAATGTACCTTCACACACACACAGACACACACACACACACACACACACACACACGAGACAGAGAGAGAGACATACGCATAGAGAGGTGGGGCCATTATCTTCGGTATCTCAGCCCCTTCTTGCATGGACAGCCTCACTTGTCTAGACTGGTTACCTCTTGGATGCCTTGCTCTGCGCTTTACAGACCACGTGGCCAACCCACTTGGCCCTTCCAGAGTGGATTTCTGACGATCTGTCTTTAAGACAGTCTGAGTCAATAACAGAAGTATGATCATTAGTTTGGGATTCTGTTGCATCTGTGGAGAAAGGCAGATAGAAGGCCATTCTTCTAACCAGACAAAGAGAGCTCCAGTGTCTTCTGGATCTGGAGGCAGCAGAATAGATGGATGTTTACTGTTTAATATTTGTGTCTTTAAAATGCACAGGGCCCACAGGAACTCTTTTCTCTTCTGTTTAGCTAGGACCGGATTGTCACAGGATTTTAAGAGGATGGGGATATTATGGTTTGTGTAATAGCCGCACCATGGAAATGCAGCTAATTCATTGAAAAGGAAAGGCCTATTTTCTCATATGAGCCCGTAAACTGGGAATAAATTCTTAATTAGGCCTCATGTACTGAGGTCTCCTTTTTGATATGTACTTTAAGCTCTCTGGGAAGCAATGTTGAGGGAAATTTAGTTTATAAGAGGTGTGTAGTAGTCAGCTAGTGCTACCATAACAAAATGCTATAGACCTGGACTCAAATAAGAAATCTGTTTTTCCAGAGACTGGGCCTAGAAGTCCAAGTTAAGCAGTGAGGAACTCTGGCTTCTCTTTTCCTGGCTTCCCTCTTCTCTTTCTGTTGTGTGCTCATGCCCCCCTCCCTCCACCACGTACGCACACTCTTCTCCCAAGGACATTAGCCATCACCTCCTTAAGGGATCTATGTTATGGTAATTTAAAAAGTACGTGCCAATAATGCTTATTATTTCCCCTATAATTATTATGGTGGTATTATCTTTCCCGCTATCATAATCAGTAAAGACAGAGACACTGCTGCAGTTTAGAACAGCAGATATATAACCCTCTAAACTATCCTCATCGCTTGCCAGCCCCCATCCCATGCTATCTGCTTTAATGGTTCCTATCTGGGGTGCTTCTCATTCACAATCCAAAACACGTGCTGCAGCCCATCATGTGGGCTGTTTTCCTCCGTCCATGTTGACAAGGCCATGTGCCTCTCTCATGCTAACTCATGGTGCCTGCTTCTTCCTCCTCAGCTTTCTCTTTTTTTTCCCATGATTCTCCTGTCTCCCTCTCCCCTAACCCCACTCTTGTGAACTGTGGCCACACCTATCCCATTCTCCCTGCCCAGGTGTGTCGACATTTTATTAGTCAAACAGGGAGGAAAGGTTCACAATGTCGTTTGGGGTAAATAAGTGGCTGCTTATAAAAAACAGCAAGCAGACCTCAGGGTGGGATGGGGGAATGATTAGCAATCAATTATAAAGCACCAGATCATGCTGGAAATAGGCCCTATTTCCAAATACCATCATATTAGGCATCGGACATATAAAATGTGAGCAGACACAACTCTGTCCATAATAAAGTTTAACAAGACTACATTTGTAAAAGATACAATGGAAAGAAGTATTACTTTGAGAAAAAGAAAGGTTTCAGACACTATTCTAGATTTTCCCCATCTGGAAACTGGCAGCTTGAAACTGAGTAGAGAACTTTGGGTAACATATTTGCCTATTGGGACCCGGAATTGATAAGCATGGGCAGACCCTTTTACCTTGGCCAGTGTCCAGTCTTTGGTTGTATGGTTCCTGAGGAAAATGTAGCATTTGGATCATAAAATATGCCCATTTCATACCCCGATGATTCATAGTACTCGTCACACATTTTACTCCACCCGTCTGTTATTATAGTTATGATTTCTGTTAGCAATTTAAATCATGTCTACCCTCCACGGACAAGGCCTGTCTATTGGGCATGATTGTATTTTCTCTGACTTCTATTTGTCAGTCTGTGAGAGCAAGGCATCTCTCACTCCCATCATGTGGGAGAAGAAAATGACTTTCAGTCAGTTGGCTTAGTTCCATTTCCCCGGTAGACTGAGTCTACTGTCTATCTGTCATCCCGTTGATATTATTATGCTAAGCACCCAGAGTAAGTGTTTGTCGAGAACAGGATTGGGACTATCATTAGCCTGTTGGCTCGGGAGATTGCCACTTGGAGCAGTGTTTGACCAGAGTGTGGGAAACCCTAGGTTCAAGTCCCAGCACATATAAACCACGACTGTGGCAAATGCCAGTAGTCCCAGCATTTGGGAACTGGAGAAGGGTGGTTAGAAATTCAAGGTCATCTTTAGCTACAGAATGGGTTGGGCTACAAGAGAAACCTACTCCCTGTGTCAAAAACCAAACCAAATCAAACTAAACCAAATCAAAATATACCAAAACAAACCAAATAGAAAAATACAAAATATCCTGTGCAAAGTAGAATTGAGGGGAGAAAAATGTTTCAAAACTGAATTATGATGACAGTTGAGACACTGACTTGAATGATCTCTATGAAATGGGTAGATTTTACTATATATGACATACACCTGTAGAGAACTGATTAAATGAGTATCAAAGTATAACCTTTGTTACAAATTCCCATAAAAGTTTTTCAGATTTGAGAGAAAAATCTAGCTAACAATGTCCTTTGCTGATACAGTCCACTAATTTACCTTATAAATCATAAACTGTCTTAAATACTTTTATCTTGGAATAATTCAGTCTAATACACACTTTACAGTACAGTTAAATTTCTTTACTTAATTGAAAAAGTTATTCAAAGTGGAAACTACGTTAAATGAACACTTTCATATACAAAACAGACAAAACTGAGATGTAGTAATCTGTTAACCCTGAAAGAGAGTATTTTGAGAAAAATTGTCATAGATGTGAGAATCATGAGAAGTTAAAATATAGGGCAGTGAAAGACATTTGTCATGCCCAGTGTACAATGACTCAAAGAACCAGTCTGGAAGGTTCCCGACTGGAGTCTGCATGATGTATATCCAATGCTGCAAAGTTGTTCTGCATTGTTGATCATAAATTGAATTGGCTAAGTAATTAAACTGTGAGTTTTTGAAGGTCAAATACATTGTTTCTCTGGCATGTTTTACTTGTACTGTTCTGTATGTATTTAATAATGGCAGAGTACTGGGCCAAATTCTTAGAGTAATTCAATTAGAGCAAATGATAATACTCAACTGAGAGAGTCATTAATCACGTGTAATCTATCTCTTACAGGCACAGGACTCTTTTCAGGGCATAGACTTTGCAAGGATTTAGTTCTACACAAATATGTTTAGTCCTAATAATTTATAAAATGCATAAGTACTATATTATTGCATGAGTTTAATCAGATTCACAATAGATTTATTGACCAGAAGAAAGCAGAATAGATGTACGTATTTTAACCTGAGACTTCAAAGTTTATGGTATGTTAAATGTTTGGCTTGAATAAATTTTCATTCACTGCTAGGATTTGTAGGCCACTGGAGAAGGCTGTTGGCAATGTTCTGTGATGCTTCTCCATCGCTTGTGACATTTTTGTAGCAGTGGGACCATTCCATATTCACTGGTTTTTATGTGATACTATTTATTACATTACTATCATTTTTCTATTAATTTCATAACACTGTCTTGAATTTTCCTTTTCTTTTTCACTGTTTCTCAGGTTTTCAGATGCAACTAACACTTCATCTTGAGGGCCTTCTGAGGTCCTTCCTTGCTGTTTTTTTGGAGTCAAGAAAGGGTCAACACAGCACCATTTGCAGTAACTATCTTTATTTACTCACTACTCTTGCTTGATTTGTTCTCCCCTTTGCTGCCAAAATATGTGAGATAAACTGGAGTATATCTACGAACACATTAAAGAAACCTCAAAGAGGGCACCAAACTGTGTCAGAGTCACATTAGGAGTGAAAACAGAAGAACTTTTTGGAAAAGTCTGAATACAATTGAGCCCCAATTTGAATTTTCCACTTCTCTGTGTCTTCTGTCTGTCTGTAGTTTGTGGTTATGGCCTGTCTGTCCTCTGCTATGTGTGTCTGTTCTGTCCATCTCTCTAGCCTGTCTGATGTGTTATGCCTGTCCCTAAGAAAAGGTTTTACTATGCATTTATTGAACAGCACAGAAAACATAGCAGTGGAAAGGAGTAAGGGATTCTTTTTTAAACAGATGCCTTTAATAGAGTTTTACAAGGGAAGAAGTTATTTCACTGACCCCAAGTGATCTAGAATAGCACTTAAAACCTTAAATAGATGTCACTAACCTACATTCCACGCAGCATCCAACATTTATGGGATACTTGCTTTGTTTAAGGTTGCTTTTACTCTGTCGACTGATTTCAGCTAATGGTTACCACAGCACACACATACTTCTAGGTCAGGGCTTTGGAAGCACACATGACTTAAGATTAAAGCTATACATTTAGCTTATGTTGCAAATGCTGAATACATTGGAAATCCAAGGCACAGTAAAGTTGGTTACACTGTGTTCTTAAAGACAGATTAAACAGGCCGAGTTCACAGTAGGATAGCAATTTATGTGCATAGTCTTA
The DNA here is from genome assembly GCA_028658305.1 of Pachyuromys duprasi. Classification (NCBI taxonomy): domain Eukaryota; kingdom Metazoa; phylum Chordata; class Mammalia; order Rodentia; family Muridae; genus Pachyuromys; species Pachyuromys duprasi. The sequence goes on from CM053752.1 coordinate 61,894,380, forward strand.
GATGATCGAAGGCATATTATTGACGTGGTGGGAAGGTCTGGGAAAAAAAGTTCATTCTCTTTGAAGACAAGATATTTTTAGAAAAAATACAGCACTACAATGAAGTTTGGAGACAATAAGGAACAGCATGAGGATAGATGTCTACAAAGAAAGATAACTGCCTGATTATGTGCTGATAGCTTGATGTTCAAGATGATTTTGTACTTTCATCATTTGCTTACAATATTTGGCCTCTCACAGACTATAAAGAAGCCCTCATCATGAGAGTTGAAATTCTCTAAACAAGCATATTGGGAGGAAAGTTCCTTTAGACTACAAAGAAGCCTTCATCATGAGAGCTGAAATTCTCTAAACAAGCGTATTGGGAGGAAAGGTGCTTCAAATAGAAATGAGATATTTTATTATATGAGTCTTTGAAAAACAAAGGCAAAGTAACGCAGAGGCCTCAAAGTGGATGCCTGAAGCTCTCTAGGAAGGGGAGCTAGAATAGATATCCTCGGTGGACTGGAGGCTGCTGGGATGGGAACAGGAAGGATCAGGTCCATACCTGATGGAAGATGGAGGGAAAAAGCACTAAGAGGGACAACTGGAACTGAGGGTCATCTCTGGGATGAGCTAGAAACCTAGTGCAAAGGAAACACTCAGGAATCGTGAGGGTGACCCTAGCTAATAGCGGATACGGAGCTGGAACTGTAACCAGAGGAGACTTCCAGTGGAGGAAGTGGGCACCGACCCAGCCACAAAACCTTCTACCCATGATTTGTCCTGCCTGCAAGATGTGTGGGGTAAATGTGGCACAGAAATCAGAGAGAGAGAGTGGCCAGCCAAAGACTGGTTCCACTTGAGACCCATGTATGAGAGGAAGCCCATACCTGCCACTACCTGGAGGGCCAGGAACCAGAGGCTGGACAGTCCAGAGACCTAGGACAGAACCAAAACATGACCAACAAACCCCCCCCCCCCACCAATAAAATGATTTCTAATGATATTTTGCTATACTCATATATAGGAACCTAGCATAATCATCATCAGAAAGGCTTCATCTGGTGACCGATGGAAACAGATGCAGAGACACACAGCCAAGCATTAGGGGGAGTTCAGAGAGTCCTGTGGAAGAGGGGTAGGAAGGAAATTAGGAGCTGGAGGGATCAAGGACACTACCTGAAAACCCACACAGTCGATTAACCGGGGCTCACAGGGACTCACAGAGACTGAACTGACAATCAGGGAGCCCACATAAGACTGACGTATGTCCTCTGTGTGTATGTTATCGCTGTGTAGCAGGGGCTGTCTTTGACTCTTTTGCCTGCTTTTGGGACCCTTTCCCTCCTACTAGATTGCCTTGTTCAGCCTTAATATGAGGGGAGGTGCCTAGTCTTATTGCAACTTGACATGCCATGTTTGGCTGATTTCCCTTGGAGTCCTCCTCTTCTCAGAAGGGAAACAGAGGAGGAGTGGATGGGGGTGGGGGTGGGTGGGGGAGAGGGATTGGGAGGGGAGAAGGGATGAGAAACTGCAGTCAAGATGTAATATGAGAAATAAATAAATTTTTAAAAAATGAACTAATTTAGCTCAAGATTTAAGAAAACTTACTGATAAGGAGAGAACATTTAACATTCACTCCTTTGAACATTCTAGATATGAAAGACGTATTTCTCAAACCCACTAGAGAAATGTCAGTTCTTTAGAGGTCTTCAAAATATAGTCGGCTTAAAAAATTCTTATAGTTTAGAAAGCAAATAAATTTAAAATGAAGACTAATTTTGACAATTAAAGAAAAAAATTAGTTGGGCAGTGGTGGTGCACACCTTTAACTCCAGTCCTGGGGTGGTGGTGGTGAGCAGGCGGCTCTCTGTGAGTCTGAAGCCAGCCTGGTCTACAGTGAGAGTTCAAGGACAGCCAGGGCTACACAGAGAAATCCTGTCTCAAAACACAAAACAAAACAAAAAACCAAAACCAACCAATACAACAAACAAAAACCAAAACAAAAATAAAAAGAACACACACACACACATACACACACACAAAACCCAAACAAGTTGAGTTAAAAAAAAAATCAATCCCCAGAGAGGTCAATGACTCTACAAGACAACCTACAGAACCAACTGACCTGGGCCTATTGGGACTTACAGAATCTGAACCATCAATCAAAGAGCATGTATGGGACAGACCTAGGCCCCCTACACATATGTAACAGATAGGTGGCTTCATTTTCCTGTGGGCCCCCTAACAACTGGAGCAGGGCCTGTCTCTGATCCTGTTCCCTGCCTTTCAATCCCTTACCCCTAACTGGGCTACCTTGCTTATTCTTAATAGAAGAAGATGTGCCTAGATCTACCTCAACTTGGCATGCCAAGGCAGGCTGATATCCATGGGAGCCCTTCTCTTCTCTGAGGAGAAAGGAAGGTGGAAATGGAGGGAGGGAGGAGGGAGGGTTTGGGAAGAGGAAGGAAGGAAAGTTTCTATCAGGATGTAAAGTAAATAAATGTACTTAATGAAATGAAAAAATAGATATAATAGTATGTGTGTAAAAGACAGGAAAAAAAATACCCATCCTGAGAAATGAAACTGTAAAAAATAGTAATAGAAGTGAAAACACAGGGATGGAAATAGTAGAAAAAAGACACAGTGAGGTTAAATCTAGGGGCTCTGGGAGGCTTCTCAGTCCAGCTGATCCTTTGTGGATGCGGAATGGAGAGACTTGAAGGAAGATCTTGTCCTGACCTGCTGGCTGCAGCAGATACTTGAAAAGCGCTAGAAAGATGGCTAAGGGGGTAAAGATGCTGGCCGCTAGAGCTGCATCTGAGTTTGACCTCAGGGCCTACATGGTGTAAGAAGAGAGCCTGATCCTTTGCTTGATGTTACTCTAGGTCTGAATACAGAGTGCTTTATCTGGGCTCACCTCCATGTATAGGACCTCATCCCTCCAGGGATGCTAGCCACACTGTACCTGGCACTTTTCAACTCAATTCTGGGACTACGTTTCTGGAAGCTTTATCAGACCCCAGAGTTTAAGGCCCCAGTCTCACAAGACTGTTGGCAATTTGTACTACCAGCTTCCAGCGATAGTACGGTTGTGACTGATGAAGAATCACGGGCTCCTGGAATGTCTCCCGTGAATGCTGATGAATTGTGGGAGGATGTCAGACAGCTTAGGAAAACGCGCTGCTTGTGCTTGTTTGCTGGTCTAACACAAAGGACACATTTCGACGTCATCTTCTTCTCCATGCTCCTGGGGTACCCACACGCTCGTCTGTCTGTAAACTTGTCAAAACTCACGAGGCGGTGATGACCAACTCAGCCCTCTGTGCTCTTCCTCTGCCTGGAGGGCGAGAGGTGGGCTGAGGTTTCAGCCGTGGTTCGGTTCTTAGTGTGAAGACTCCCTGAAGCTCCTCTGGGGCCTCTACCTGCCAGTCACCATCACAGAGGAAATTTGAGGAGCGTGTGAGCTCCGTTTCATGCAGATGAAACAAATACATCGTGACAGTGCTGCAGTCACTCCTTTCTCGGAGAAAGAGCAGAAGCTGGACTGAGTCCATGTAATCCAGAACCGAGGGATGAGCTTGTCTGAGTACGGACAGGAGCAGACCCTCAGAGAGCAGAACTCATGGAGGACCGGGGGAGGGCCGTACTGCAGAAATACAAAGGGTGTCTAAGTAGACATAAAGCTGGGATGCCCAGACAGTAAGGGACATTATTTTAAGACCTCCTCCCTATCAAAGCCTGAAATTAATGCCCTCCTATTTTCCTTTTATTTGTGCTATCTGAACTAAGACTTTGGGCATTTAATGATGAGAACTCTGCTACTGCACAGAAGTTTGTATGAGATTTTTAAATGCTGCAATGTGGTTTAGCTCTTGGATTAGGTTCTTCTTCTTTTAAGACTTTTTATCAGTAGGCTAATTATGAATCAGTGCTCATTATTTGTGTCTTGATACCAAGTTTCATGTGTTTGGAGACTTTGAAAGTTGGCCTTCTATTCATCCAAAGTAATGGACTAGGGCAAACAATTTAGAATATTGCTTCAGTTGTGAAAAACAACAATGATGTAGCACTCACACTTTAAAGAAAGGATTGAAAAGAAAACCTGTACACTTGAACTTCCCTTCTCTTTGTCCCTCTCCTGGATCCTCTTGTAAGAGAGTGAGAATGTGACAGAATCTCTTTTCCACAGCTGTTTCCTTTTTCTTCAACAGCACAGAACTTGATGAGGTTCTCATCAAGTATAACAACCCAATGCCCAGTTCATAGCATAATAATCAAGCAAAGTTTACATGTCAAAAACCTTTGACACAGGAAATACTTTAATCCACCTTCTTCATTATATGAGATCAATGATGTTAAAATCAATTTGTTGCTGTTTTCTTTCAAAAGAGCAAGGAGCTTAGTAAAACCTGGTGTGGTGGTGCATGCCTGGAACATAAGGCTGAGCAAGCAGCTCTGGTGTTTAAGGCCGTCCTGGGATGCAGACATTTCTAAAGGGTGAAGGGCTAGTCCAGCTGTGCTTCACTTTTCCCCATAGTCTCCCTATTATGCCTCTATGCCACACATAGCCTCTTGTTTTTGATCTTATTCAGAACAAGAGGCAAAGTGCCTCAAAATTTCGGCTAAATATGCTCTCAGTCTATTGTTGTAGCTTAACCTGTGGGCAAGGCCTTTGGGAGTTGAGAGCTGATCTCCTGCACCTGAGATGCTTATATTAAATTCAAAATTGCAGCAAAATTATAGTTACAAAGTAGCAACAGAGTAACTTTATGGTTGGTGGTCACCACAACATGAGGAACTGTATTAAAGGGTCACAGTATTATTAAGGTTGAGAACTACTGATCTACTGACTTACTCACAGTTAAAGTTATTAAATACTAGAAATGACTTACACAAAGTAAAATGAATTGCTTAATTTAACTTATTTAAAAATTACAAGTGATAAAAAAATAAATTGAACGTCTAGCTTTTAAAAATGTTTCACTTTTGCTTTTCTCCATCCCCCCTTTCTTTGCTTTTTAATTTTTTATTTCTTGGTAATAACAACTTCTCACAACTTGTCTCTTCTGCAATTACTTTTCAAACATATGAGCATGCTTTGACTGTGAAATCAAATGTTTTGAACTTCATTTTTCTAAATATTCTTACGATTTGCAAATTAATCACTTAAGAAAACAACTGAAAAATGATTATGTGAAACTCTTTTATTGTGTTTCCTTTGAGGAAGAGTGCTCATATAACACTGTATGGATGGAAAAGAGATGTTGGCTGAGTCCAAAGACAGTTTCTCGATTAATTGTCACTCTCCTGGCACTGTGCTGAGGGTCCCTGTCTGCTGGGTGAAGTGCCTCTATCAGCTGCAATTATGTCTTAGGTCAGATTGGTAACATCAGCGGGACTGGGAGGAGATGAGGGAGGGGGCTACCAACGGGATAAAGAGTGAGTAAACTGTAAGAAATAACAATAGTCATAAAGAAAAGAAAAGGAAAAGAAACACTTCTGAAATCACAAAGTATTTACAAAAAAGGATTTCCTTAAGGATCACTTTAGTTTTTAACCACGTGTAAATAAAAAAGATAGAAATAGTTAAATCCATATTATCTGAAATTTGAACATAAATATAAAAAGGAGTATTTTTATCCCTTGCTTACAGTGTTTCATAACGCACAAGAGTTTGTCTGAGGTCAGGTTCAAGTTATATTAGTCATGATGATCAGCACATGACGCTTCATATTTCACACCTTCTTTTTACAGTTTATCAGAAATTCTAATTCTATTTTAATATGGTCATCTCGTCATGGCAGACTACCTCTCAGTCTGTAGTTCTTTGTGCAGGTTTGAGGCCTCCTGGGCTTCCCTGTCACTTGGACATGTTTATTGGTGTTGTCCTTTCTCAGCTCTTGTTTTCATTTGCATCTGTTGATCAAAGATAGAGAAATCCATCTTACATATGCGCTCTGATGAGGTGATTGTTTCATTATTCTGTGAATTATCTTAAGAACTTTATTTAAATGAAAATAACCAAGAGACATGGTTCTTTTAAAGATGTTGCAAAGTCTCACAAACATGGCTTAGGTGTTTATTATTATTATTATTTTACATCGTTAAAAGAGGTTTAAATCGAGAGCGAGAAGTGTGTATAATGAATGCGTCCCAGCCAGTGTGCAGTCTCCCTCGTCATTAGGTAATTATCTCAGGTGACCCGCCCTACAGCGTGGTCCAGTAATCTCAGTGGCATTCTGTTAGTCACTGAGTGTGGCCTTACCTGGGTGGAGAGATCCTTCCTGTGTGCTTTTTTTTTTTTTTTTTTTTGTAGCTCAACATGATAAAAGAGGAATGACTAAAAACAATAAAATCTTGTTGCCTCAGACAAAGTTCAGACATAAAGTAAAGTCAGAGATATCAGACTTTCACAAAATTTTTAGTTGCCTTTTGGGCCATAGGAGAAATTATGGCTTTTTAGCTAAAGTACCTGTTTCAGGTTCATATGTAGCATGCTCGTGAGACATCAGAGACATAAAGAACTCCTGCTTCTTTCGTTAGAAGACGAGACACAGTCCATTACATCCATGTTAACTGCTTTGGTTCAAGGGGAAAACAAAACGTAAACCTTTTTGCTAAGTAGGAAGTGACAGCTTGGAGCTTCACTTTTATAGAAAGTAAGAAACAAAGGCACCAGCAGCTGTCGTGTTCACATTGGAAAGAAATGATTCCTAGGCACCTAAGAAGGATATTTCAGACATGCAAAGCAGGGGAGAGACTCATTTATCTTTTTGAGGAATGTACACACACCTCAAAGAGACAGGAAAAAAATTTATTTTACATTTTCTTTAAAAATAAAATCTAAGGTGAAGGGTAGGGTTGGTAAATTCTTCCTTTTCTTAGCATGGAAGGTTTAAAAACTATTTGTTTACTTATGATTAGTGTGTGTGCCACAGGGCAGGTTTATGGAGCTGGATTTCTCCACCTTCATGAGGTTCCTGGGGATCAAACTCCCTCAGGCTTGCCGCTGAGACATAGTGCTGCCCTTCCCCCATGGAATGCTGTAAATTTGTATGTTAGGGGTTTGTATTGACCTCTTTAATCCATGTAACATTCTTTAAATGTACTCTCTATGGCTTTTAAGTCTCTTTGGAGTGTGATGGCTTTTCCCCGTATTTGACCGTGATCAGCAGAAAGGTCCCGGAGTCAAGGACTTGCTGATGGAAGGCAGCCTCTGATTTACTGAAAATGAATGCTTCATGTCTTGGCAAAACCCTGTTCCATTTGGACAGTGTATCCAAGTGTAGCCTGTTTTTTTCTTTCATAGATTTATTCATTTCTAAAAATTTATTTAATTCTTTGTTTTTGAGATTATAATTACACCATTTCCTCTTGTTCTCTCTACAACCACCTAGTGAGCCAGTTAAGCAGGAATTTAACTCAGTCTTAAGACAGAGAGATAGACACAAAATGAAGGCCAAGGTTCCTATTTTTAGTAACTTTGTGGACTTCTGTCTGATGTTTCTGGGGAGCAGGGGGAGAATATGAACAAATGCAATTGCAACCCAAATAGGGCACTGATGATAGACCAAAACCAAACCAAACCAAACCAAACCAAACCAAACCAAACCAAACCAAACCAAACCAAACCAAACCAAACCCAAAACTATTAAAGCTTGTGTGGTCTCTGATTTAAAAGAGTTTTCTTTTGTTCTTAGGTTAAAGCCTGTGTGAGATCTGGCTTAAAAGTACCCTTCTGAGCCGGGCACAGTGGCCAACACTGTAATCCCAGCACTCAGGGAGGCAGAGGCAGGCAGATCTCTGTGAGTCTGAGGCCAACCTGGTCTACAAAGCGAGTATAGAACAGCCAAGGCTACACAGAGAAACCCTGACTCCAAAACCAGAAACAAACAGAAATAGAAACAAAAGAAACCCAGTAGCCTTCTGTTTTTTTTTTTTCTTTCTGGTTTGTGTTCAAAGCCCTGGAGCTCTCCTTAGACGGGAGAAGTGGAGTCTCCACTCCCACCGTCAGCCCGCTGCCATGTTCCAACAAGTGACATTTCTCCCTGAGGAAACAGAAGGACACAGGGAAGTGACCTTCCAGGAAAGCCGTGAAGGAGTTTAACTATGATAGTGGATGGTTTACGGAGAGGAGGGACTCACAGGGAGTGTTTGGAGTTAAAGGCAACGTGGAACTGGACAAGATGACGGATGATTCATATTTCTGGCCTGCTTAACTGGGTGGATAGTGAAGTGAGCCAATGACAGAAAGAATGACAACCTAAGAAAGAGTTTAGATGAGGAAAAAAGTATGGGCACTGTGCATATTAATGGGTTCTATATAATGTGGCACTTTAGCTAAAAGAAAACCGGCATCAAACTGAAAGGCAAAGGTTTCTGCATTCTAGCTGACCCTGTTCCTGCCCTGCTTTGCTTCGAAGCCTGGGAAGAGAAAAGTTAGTATTACATGTGTTGAAGAGGCTGTCTCTTTTTCCATTGTATGGTTTTGGCTTCTTTGTCAAAAATCAAGTATTCGAAGGTGTGTGGGTTCATTTCTGGGTCTTCTATTCGATTCCATTGATACACCATTCTGTTTCTGTGCCAGTACCATACAGTTTTTATTACTATTGCTCTGTAGTACAGCTTGAGATCAGGGATGGAGAAACCTCCAGACGATCTGTTGTACAAGATTGCTTTAGCAATTCTGAGTTTTTTGTTTTTCCATATGAAATTGAGAATTGTTTTTTTCAAGGTCTGTAAAGAATTGTGTTGGTATTTTGATGGAAATTATATTGAATCTGTTGATTGGTTATGGCAGGATGACCATTTTCACTATGTCAATCCTACCGATCCATGAGCACAGGAGATCTTTCCATCTTCTGATATCTTCTTCAATTTCTTTTTTTTTTTAATTTTTTTAAATTTATTTATTTTTTATCTCAATCACAGGTTAGGTACTTTGAATCCCAGGTGTAGCCCCCTCCCCTATTCCCTCCTC
>CM053752.1:61903444-61921733 GCA_028658305.1 Pachyuromys duprasi
TCCCTTCCATCCAACCCCAGCTTATCCTGTCTCCTCAGGGCTGGCTGCAATGTCCTCCCCTGGGATCTAGCCAGTCTGTCACTCCCCGGCTTGTATGGGGGAGGGTCAAAGAGTCAGCCATCAAGATCATGACTGAAACAGTCCCTGTTTCCCTCACTAGGGTCTTCAGTCCTACACCGAGTTATCATGGGCCCCATCCATGCGGGGGTTCCAGTCCACATCCACACATGGTCCTTGATTGTAGAAACCGTCTCATACAAGACCCCTGTGCCCTGCTCAGTTTGGTCTTTGTGGAGCTCTTGTTCTCCCCAAGTCTCAACAACCTCCCCCAGATCTATCCTTCTTCAATTTCTTTCTTCAGAGACTTGGAGTTTTTTTTCATACAGATCTTTCACACACTTGGTTAGAGTCACACCAAGGTATTTTATGTTATTAGTGGCTATTGTACTGGTTTAAATGGATGTCTACATGTAGAAAAATGCAAATAGATCCATATTTATCACCCTGCACAAACTAAAGTCCAAGTGGATCAAAGACCTCAACATTAAATCAGACACACTAAACCTCTTAGAAGAAAAAGTGGGGAAGAGCCTTGAACTCACTGACATAGGAGACAACTTCCTGAACAGAACACCAACAGCACAGGCTCTAAGATCAACAATCAATAAAGGGGCCTCATAAAACTGAAAAGCTTCCATAAGGCAAAAGACACTGTCATCAGAACAAAACAACAGCCTAGAGATTAGGAAAGGATATTCACCAACCCTACACCTGACAGAGGGCTAATGTCCAGAATACATAAAGAACTTAAAAGGTTAAATCCCAATAAACCAAGTAAGCCAATTAAAAAATGGGGTACAGAGCTAAATAGAGACTTCCCAACACTGGAATATCGAAAAGCAGAGAAACACTTAAAGAAATGTTCAAGTCCTTAGTCATCCGGGAAATGCAAATCAAAACAACCCTGAGATTCCACCTCACACACATCAGAATGGCTAAGATCAAAAACTCAAGGGATGATGCATGCTGAAGAGGTTGTGGAGAAAGGGGAACCCTCCTCCATTGCTGGTGGGAATGTAAACTTGTACAACCACTTTGGAAATCAATCTGGCACTTTCTCAGACAATTAGGAATAGTGCTTCTTAGCTATACCACTCCTAGGCATATATACAAAATATGCTCAAGTACATAACAAGGACATTTGTTTAACTATGTTCATAGCAGCTTTATTCATAATAGCCAGAATCTGGAAACAACCCAGATGACCCTCAACAGAGGAATGGATACAGAAATTGTGGTACATTTACAAAATGAAATACTACTCAGCAATTAAAAACAAGGAAATCATGAAATTTGCAGGCAAATGGATGGAACTAGAAAAGATCATCCTGAATGAGGTATCCTAGAAGCAGAAAGACGCATATGGTATATACTCACCTATAAGTGGCTATTACACATATAAAATAGGATAAACATATTAAAATCTGTACACCTAACGCAGCTAAGCAAAAAGGAGGATCAATCCTCACTTAGAAAGGCAAACAGGACGGCCATTGGAAGAGGGAGAAAACAGGGAACAGGACAGGAGCCTACCACAGAGGGCCTCTGAAAGACTCTACCTAGCAGTGTATCAAAGCAGATGTTGAGACTCATAGTCAAACTTTGGGCAAATGATAGAAGGGGAGATGAAAGACTTGGAGGGACAGGAGCTCCACAGGAGAGCAACAGAACAAAAAAAAATCTGGGCCTGGGGGACTTTTCTGAAACTGATACTCCAACTAAGGACCATTCATGGAGATACCCTAGAGCCCCTGCACAGATGTAGCCCATGGCAGCTCCATGTTTAAGTGGGTTCCCTAGTAAAGGGAATAGGGACTGTCTCTGGCATAAACTCAGTGGCTGGCTCTTTGATCACCTCCTCCTGAAGGGGGTGCATCTCTTAGCAGGCAATGGAGGAAGACAATCAGCCAGTCCTGATGAGACCTGATAGGCTAGGGTCAGATGGAAGGGGAGGAGGACCTCACCTATCAATGAACTTGGGGAGGGTTTTGGGAGGAGAAAAGGGAGAGAGGGTGCTATTGGGAGAGAGGAGGGAAGGGGCTACAGCTGGGATATAAAATGAATAAATTGTAATTAATAAAAAAATAAATTAATTTTAAAAAGTTAGTATCACAGAATCCTTGGAAAAATATCACAGGGGTAACTTCCCCACTTGTACATACTTATTATTTGAGATTAGAGTAGAATGGTAGTGATATGTATACACATACATACATACATACATACAAGTTCCACATGTTCACGTGTTATATACCTATGCTGAAAACTGCTCATACCACCCAGATTTGTAACATATAAAGCATGCACCTGAACCATGGGAAGGCTGGAGAGTTATAAATGAAACTAGTGAAGCTAGGTGCCTAGGATTTTTTTTTTAACAAGACAAATGGCAGTCACTTTGATTGACAGCTGTATCATCAACTGCTGTGGTCTAGTGTTTTTCTGTCATCGTTGAAAAGAAGAGGGAGGCACTGTTCAGCTGGAAATTAAGTTCCTTTAAGCTAATTGGGATTGCAAAAGAGGCAAGTTAATGTCTTTTTTTCAGATAATTTTAATTGGCAATTATAGTGGAAAGGAAATTGAACACTTTTGGTATATTAAGAGAGAAGACAGCCCAAGCTCTGGACTACAGCCAGATTTCTAACAGTAACAAACACCTAAACTTTTCATTTCTTTTTACGACTGGGGGAAGGCGATAGTTGTACTTACCATAAAATACTACATCATATGAGCTTATTTTATTTCTCAGAACCATACAACTAATTCTGTGCTTCTCATGTTTTCTGTACTAAAAATTAGGAAGTGTTTTAAGGGAGGAGAAACGCTTTACTTTTATCCATCCTGCAGCCTGTGCAACAGAAAAGAGTGACAGGAACACAGCACACATGTTTACTCATGTTGGCATGTGACAGCAGGCTTCTGTAAGGACATGAGGGCTTGACGGGTAGGAGATTCATGTCCTCTGTGATTTGCGTGTATGAGGAGTGGATGGGCATGGAGGAGCGTGACTAGACTAAGCAGGGAGAGCTCTGAGGGAAGAATGGCAAGTCTTGCTTCTTGTTTTTCTCCATGAGTCTTTGTCGCCTCTTTCCCTGAGCACATGTCTTGTCTTCCTACAGTGCTTCAGCAGAAGGCTACATGGACTTCCTCAGGTGTGACAGTCTGCTGAGGAAGGAGGGCAGAAGTGAACCAGTTTCCTTCACACTTCTGTGGTTTTTTTTTTTTTCTACATCCTTTCGCCTCAAAATATTTTAGAGTAGTATTTACTAAATTCCATCAGTAACACTTGTAAAATACATTTAGAGTAACAGTAAGATAATATATATGGTGGAATCAGGACTTTCCTAAAAATAGAAAACAAAATTCAGGTTTCATAATAATATCCATGTGATGTACTTTAAAATACCATGTCCAGTGTTGCTGTTAATTTAATGGTAGTGGACTAATACTGTTTATTATTAGCCCTATAATTATCACAGTGGTATTATCTAACCAGCTATCACAATCAGGAAGGACACGGACACCTGTTGTACTTTAAAATAACCTTATATCACCCAGGACAGGGCAGATATTAACCCTTTAAGCTACACTTACCTCCCAGCCCCATCGCAGGCTGCCTCACATCCTTGGTTGCACAAATATTTGCTTGTTCTTTCATCTGGGTGGCTTCCTCCGTCCATGCCAGCATGCACTTCTCTCCATGCTGGGCCATGTCAGCAATCTCTTCCTTCTTCTCTTTCTTTTCCGGTTTCTCTCTCCCATGATCCTCTCCAGTCCCCCAAACCCTCGAGCCTTAGCCACACTTACCCTAATTGCCCTGCCGAGGTGTGTTGGCTTTCTATTTGTCAAACAGGAAGACGTTTTTAGGCAAGGTTACAGACGTCATTTTGAGGCATGTGAGTGTCTGCTTGTCTAGGCAGCAGCCAGATCTTGGAGGCCAGTGATTAGGATCAGGATACATAGCACAAGAACAAACCCCAACATCTAGTGTAAAAGTTTTTATTTCTGCAGATGAGGTGAATTGATTAGAGCCGTACTCAAGTTGTGTGAGTACACGGTGTGGGCTGAGCCCAGATCATTTTCTCTGTCTGGGCAATCCTAGGCTGAGGACTGGAAGTTTCTATCCTTTGTACAATCTAATCTTCTGTAAAGACTTTTGGCCTCTGGCTGGCTGGTTCAACTCATCTGCTCTTCTCTTGGCCTCTGACTGAACTGCTCTACTTGGCCTCAAACTAATTCCTGGCAACATGTTCTAATCTCCTGGCTGCTCCCTCCGGCTTGTTCTGGCTTCACCTGTGTCTAGACTGTTCTTTCTGTAAACCCATTTCTGTAAAATTGTCCCCACATGACTCCCTCACACTACACTACTCCCTTTCTCTCCCTGTGCTGTGCTTATGTAACCTCTCTTTCCGGTGACGTTCTCATGAGAGTTGAGCATATCCTATCTCCGACTCATTCAGTCAATCTCTGATTCATCACTGCCCTACAATTAGACATCACTTTCAAACATTGCTGCTTCCTTCCATGAAATAATCTTATTTTCATTGTTTGACATTAAAAGTGTGTACTAAGGGTGTGTCTGTATTACAGCCAGATCATACTATAATCTGGGGTGTGCCTGCACTCTAGCCCGATCACATAGACCTAGAAGGTCTTTAGCTGTGATCTTTGCCAGAGCATCCATATTGCTGGATCAGAAGCCATTCCTCTTCGGGTGCTCACAGGCAGAGGCAAAGCCAGAAAGAACAGACCCACAGAAGCACAGAAAAGAGCATAGCATGATAGGGAAGGTAGAGAAGTTACACTTACTGGTCCAGAAGGGGAGACACTGGAAGGGATGTGAGCTGGAATTGGACTGGACACTTGAAGATGTGAGAGACTGCCTCCTGGGGAAAGTTGAGTGACATTCAAGGAGCAGAGTGGAGGCAGGGAGAGGAGAGTGGACAGGCACGAAGGGCATTAACGAGGAAGTCCTGAGGAGTCATTACAGAATTCACAGTTTTGGCCTGAAACAATTGGAGGTCAGTTCTGGATTCTGTAGGGGGGCTTCCATGGAGGAAGACTATCATGTAACAGAAGAGAATGGAAGGTGGGAGATGGCAAGGGAAGGGAGATAGAGCAGGCCAGCTGAGGGACACCATAATTCAAGTAAAGTGAATTATGAATTTGACTTAAAAGCAATGTTTTCATGCATACTTACCTAGACCTGCTTAAGAAAGGGACTCTAAGTATTGTGATAAGGGAACCAAAGAGGAGATTCCTGAACCATCTGTTCTAACTTATGGGGTGAAGAACAGTACTTTCCACTGGTAGAAAAAGTTGAGCAGATCACAGGATATAGTGATTCTTACCACATATGATGTTTCTACTTATAAAAAAATCAACTGTTCCCTCGTGTTCAGTCTTAGGAGTTAATTACTGGTGTCTCATGTCTGTAGCAGCGAGAAGATAACATAATATGGCATTTTTTAAAAATGAGGGCTGAATATTTAAGTGAGCCAATTTACACGAGGAGAAGAGTGGAAATGTCTGTGGTAATGAAGCAATTGCTGTTTTATATTGTTTTATTTCTATTACCACAGTTACTGGCACTGGGCATGAGCAAATTAAAAGAAGTGACGTAGTTTAATGATGAGCTCATTAAAAAGGCCAATAAGAATTCAAATAAACCAACACGCTACCGTGAGTAACTACATAATGCAACTAGGAGAGATAAAACCATTTTCAGTTGTGATTTTGTAATTTATATTTATTTTAATATTTTATTAGTATACTGGACATCTTTTGTCTGATAATGGTGATTGCTAAGTAGCTGACATTAAAACAGATGTCTACAATTTTCTCAGACAGACGATGATTACAGGTACTGTGGCTATCATATCGCTTTTCATCAATCTAAAATCTGCATATGGAAGTTATCAGTGGGATAAGTGAAGAATTCAGTCCTTGCCTAGCATGTGGGAACCTGTGGGTTTGATCCCAGTGCAGCACAGGAGGACAGGGAAAGGAAGATACTACTGTATCCCCCTTTTTTTGTTGGGAACCAAACCATGAGGAACAAGAGAAACATTATTGCTTATAATCATTTGTTACATGATTACATTAAACCTCTTAAGTATCATGAGTGTAAAGTAATTAGCATCTTTATTAAATATGATCATGTTTATGTTTTATTTCAGATCTAGTATATTTCTTTTCCTTATAAAATACTTGTTTAGTAACTGAAATATTCTTCATTATCTTTGAGAATGTATCAAATATTATAATCTAACATTCAGCACTTTGTAGTTGTGATTACTGAGGTCACTGTAAACCCAAAGACAGAATAACAGGAATCCTAAAGGATTTGAAGCATGCTTTTGAAGCCAGCCAGCTCTGAGCATCTTTCCAACAGTAGGCGGCAGATGCAAGCTGAGGGCACATCCCTGACAGCCTATGCTCTTCCCTATCTGTCACCTCCATGGCAACTGTTGCCATGACATGAGATAGATGATGGCATTTTCTTTTAAAATGTTATTTTGTTGGACACACTTTTGTTTCCCAAAGTTTAGTTGGAAAACTGAAAACAATTAAAGATGTTCATAGGAATTTTTATCTTTATTCTTGATCTACACAGACATTTGTATTTAGGCTTGAATGTCTCACTCTTGTCACTTTATTTCATGAAAATATTGATTCAGTAATTTTTTCCTAATATACTTTTAGAAAAATCTTTGAGCACTTTAGAGAAAAGAACAATGAAGAATCTTTAAAAACAATACATTACTTCTTATTTATATATTTACTTCATTTTTATCCACACAAATGATTTAATATACTAACACATATCAATAATGATAATTATATCATAAGAATTTTTTAATGTATTTTTTTAAAAAAACTGGTGTGAAAGGTCTAAAGTTTTTCAGGAAAATAAAATGATGAATGTTTAAGCAGAGGGACTATTTTGAGCAGTGCACAGATATAGCCTTATGCACTATATTTTTTTGAAAATGTACAATTATCAAGTGTTAATTCAAACAGCAAAAATTTAAAAATCTAGAAAATTCTCAAATATTTGAAAGTTTTAGCAAGGAAAACTAGCTTTCACTTCATGTTTTCATTAAGTTCAAAAATAAGTAATTTTAAACCATTTAATATGAGTATATGATATATTCAATACTCAATTTTGGAAAAGTGGTTTAAAAGTGTATTAAAAGACATAACATTATGAATTTGAGCATCTTTGTTGCCATTGGTAGAATAAAAAATGTACAATGAAAAAAAAAGTATGCATAGCTATCTATGCCCATGGGGAAATGACATTTAGATTTAGATCAAATGTGAGGGGAAATTTCAATTCTTTACAAGTAAAAAAGAAATGTCTTTCCCAGTGGTTCAAAAACTCTAGGTGGGAAACTTAAAAAAAAATTACATCTATTTTCAACAGTAATTGAACAGTCATATAATTTCTCTTTCACCCTATAAGGATACAATTGAACCTTAGTTATACAATGGGGAAAAAAACGAAGCTATTTAAGCTTCACATGTATCTATTTTGCCCTTCCACAGACAGTGACAGGCAGTGCAATTTTTTAGGGCTATGGAGAAAAATGTAATTTAAAATTTAATTTCTAGTCAGTGTTATATTTTAGACAATATATATTCGTAATTTAATTACAATAAAATACTTTATGTTGACTTTATTCTTTAAGGTATTAGGAAGTATAGGAGAAAACACCATTGATTAAGTAAAGGTTTATGTAATTAAACACAGAGAATAAATATACCTCCCAAGCATGGCCTCTGGGCATATAGAAGCATAGGATGGGCAAGGTTGCTTTCTTCTACTGCCACAAGCAAGCTTTCTTACCCTCAAAACAGCTCTTGAGACATCCCCGGCTGCCCCGCACTCAGAGGAAAGAGGCATTCTTTTTTTTTTTTCGCTTTTATTTTATATTAATCACAGGTTATGTACTTTGTATCCCAGCCGTAGCCCCCTCCCGCATTCCCTCTCTATCCCTTCCTTCCCTCCCTCATCTTTTCCCTGCACCTTTCCAAGTCCACTGATAGGGAGGACCTCCTCCCCTTCCATCTAACTCTAGCTTATCAGGTCTCTTCAGGAATGGCTGCAATGTCCTCTTCTGTGGCCTCTCAAAGCTGCTCCTCCCTCTGGCTTTCCCTTGAAGTCACAAGGCTGCTCAGACCAATCTGAATATGGTCCTTGCTGCTTCCTCAGTTTACCACCCTTAGACCTTCCTGTTCGTCTTCCTTACAGCTGCCCATAAAATACAAACTCCCTGAGTCAGCCCTGCAGAGGAATGCATGACAGGGTCGGGTCATTTGCACAGCTTCTCAGGAGTGTGAGGCATGGATGCTCTTTTGTCTTTTCACCTTTCCAAGAAAAATCTTCCCCCAAAGAGTCTTCTGATGTGCCCCGCCTTTGCCGTGGGTTCCCTTCACCGCAGCCAGACTCTGCCAGGAAACATAGCCCTGCACGTTGGCACACAGCTGTGGACTGCTTTCTTCTAAGAGAAACTTTTCTCTTAGAGCTTTCTTAGAGAGTAAATCTCATTTTAGAACATTATAAACATAACCTGCATTCATTCACGTTTCTTCCCCCACTATCTTTGTACTTCTAGGCAAACATTAATCTATTTTCTGTCTCCCCAGATTTGCCTGTTCTGTTTTGCACAGATGGAGTCAGACAGCACTGAATGACTTCTCTTGCCATGCACATTTCTCACTTAGCATCATGTAGCCGAGGAACTACAGTCCTTCTCATTGCTGAATAATAGTCTATTGCTTTTGAAATCACTACCCATGTATTAGTTTAGGAGCCTTGGATTCTCTCTTTTTGATATTATGAATAATCTTATTATGAACATCCACACATCTTTGTGTGTGTGTGTTTGGAAGGTTTACATTTCTTCAGTGCATATATCTATGGAGTGTAATTTCTTCATCAAATGGTAACTTGGTGCTTAGCATTTAAAGGAACTATAAAACTGTTTTCCAAAATGACTTCACCATTTTACACTTCTGCTTGATGTAGGATGTTTCCAGTTCTTCTGCACTCCCATCAACATTTGCTAACATCTGTCTCCTTGATGACAGCCAACCTTGCGGCTGTGAAGTGCGGATGTCTCTGTGTGATTTTGATTGCCATTTCTCTAATTAATAGTTGTCCTGTTGAGCGTGTTGCAGACACTCACCAGCCCCTTGTGTGTTCTCTTTGCAGATATGTGTTTTAAGGCTTAGTTCTTAAACCTACATGCATGTTCATGTAGCTGGTGAAGCCGTGGGTATGGAGGAAAGCCCAATCCACAAACATCTGCATGAGCACATAGATAAAATGATCTTAGAAAGTAATGATAGTTCAGGGAAAATAAACAAGGAAGTCCACTCTGACTTGTGTCTTCAGTGGGTGGGGAGGTTCTTGCACAGTCACAGGAGGAGGAGGAAATGGCAGGACATTTTCAGCAGCCCTCATCTGAGAACACAGCTCAAAAGGCCCAGCTGGTTGGTACCTGCTGGTAGGTAGCTCTGAGAGCTGGCTGTGGGAGGGGCTCAGGACTTTGAAAGTGTGTGTTAACATACAGCGCAGGCTCAGCCGTCTATGCCGGTGGTAGCTTTTCCTCGGGGGATTGGTCTGACAGCAGGGAGCCTGTAGTTTTGAACATTTCCTTGGAAAGGCATGGCTATAATTTCTATTCTCAAAACAGAGCAATGCATTCATGTTAATGTCAAGTATTTTAAGCACGTCTTGGTTAAAAATATAACATTTCTGCAAAAGTGAATTTTGTGACAGCTAGTGCACTTTACAGTGTCCAGTGTGAGCGAGGGAAGCAGTGAAGAAATTAGCCTTTCTAGCAGTCGGACAAGGAGATCTAGCAGTTGGACAAGGAGAGGAAGACCAGTGTCTCATGGAAATTAGACTTCTGTGAAATGTTGACTTCTCCACAGCATGCTCGTATCCCGGGCACAGTTCACGAGCAGCCAATGTCCCTGCCCTTTAGGACGCCTTCATTTGCTACAATCCACTCATTCATCATAGTCTTTTTTTTTTAACATGACAAAATAATGTTTATATGTTAAGTACAAAAGGACATAAAATTGTATGTACAGTAGGGTAACAACTATGTAGACACACCCAAGTCTATGCACAGTGGATAGCTAGAGGAAGATTTAACATCAAGATTAACAGTGTTACCGTTTGGGTGGCAGCAATTGTTACTACAGGGAATAATTTATTAAAATTTATTTAAAATTTATTAAAATGCCCTGATGGTTGGCGGTTGAGCACTGCAGTGTCAGCTGTCACATACAGAGCAGAGGCTCTGGCTGGTTTTTCAGAGGACAGCGAGTACATGCCAGGAGTACTTCCCCACGCTGCCATCTCTGCTTTGTCCTTTTCCCTTACCCCGTGACCACACACCATACCATGGCAGTGCCAGGTGCATCTTTTCTAGTTCAGAGCTCAGCTCCACTGCCACAGGGCCCAGCAGAGGCTGTGAGGCAGCATGTCCTCCAAGAGCATGGTGCCTCACCTCTGGACACACAGATAATGTTCCTGCGGTCAGGAGAGCTGCTCTAGTTCAGGGTACTGATTAGCCTAGTCACAGACATCTGCCCTTAACAGTTCTTCCAAACCTGGACTTTTAGACCCTGAAGACACGCAGTAACAGCTCTGATCACCTGGTCTTTTTAGTCACTATAAGAACCGAGACAGAGTTTCTCTGTGTAGCCTTGGTTTTCCTGGTCTCAATTTGAAGACCAGGCTGGCCTTGAACTCACAGAGATCTGCCTGCCTCTGCCTTCCCAAATGCTGGAGTTCGCCACCCTGCCCAGCTTCTAACATTGTTTTTTAAGCAATTACTTTTTGACTTCTTATTCCAACTGAAAAAATGACCACCTTCACCGAAGTCTGTAAGTATGGCTGAGTAGTCCTGCTGTAAAATTCTGCCTTCCCTGAGTGGACAGACAGTAGGAACCAGGTGACTGGAGCTGTTACTGCCTGTCTTCATCACAGTCTCACAGCTAGAAATTGAGAGAACCCAGGGAGCCTCAGCCTAGTTCTTCCACTTGTGGTAAACGTGTGGTGTCTGCGTATTCCTTCACAGGGAAGCAAAACAATTAAAAGAGCAGCAGCGTTCGATGAGTTCTATGGCCATTTGCATCCCTCCATGCCCTGAGATGGAAGTTTCTACCTTAGAGCTAACATCAAGAGACTGTGGGAAAGAACAGTTTCCTTTTTGCTCCTTTTTTTTCATCTACTGCACAGTCAGTGGCCTTTCCTCTTCTTTTCCTGCCTGGTGTTACTGAGTGGACTGTGAAGAAATGAAAGAGAGGCTTGGTCAGACAAATAAGGGATTTTTCAGCAGTCGTTAGTAGCTATCCTTTGTACCCACATAGCTGTTGCCACCAAGGGTTCTCACTGCACACATAATAAGAGACAAAAGCCATTGACGTTGTTGAATAAAATGAGAGCTAATGACAGTCATCAATAAGAATAGCAAAACGCTCATCATGTATGCATGATTACCCTATGTGTAACAACCGTGATGAATGTCATTAGCATCTGTCTCTACTGCAAGGTGTGTTTCAGTCCAGCACTAACTTCGTCCAGATTCTGTAGTTCCTTGGTGGAACAATTGAAGTCAGATACACCATCAGTTCTCTGCAACCTCACTGGGCTGAGGACAGTAACTGAGGCCAAACACACTTTCCTCTCTGACCCTCATTTCACTCCACCCTCAGTTCCGGGGGGTGGTGGGAAAGTAAGGACATATAGGGAAGTGCCTGCTCCCAATCAGGTTCCCGCAAGCACCGTAAATATTCAAATTTTCTTTAACCTTTCTGATTTCTCTGCAGACTGCGGACTCTTCAAGTTCATTGTACGTTCCCGCTTATCTATAATATCATCAGTCAGTGTCCTCTCATAAATTGCTTCGTTTCTCTCATAGCCTTTCCTCTTTGCTCCTCTGTAGGGTTTCCAGTGCTGCAGAGAAAACTATGTGTGTGAGTTGGCTCGCCTACAAACTCAATTTCTACATCATAGGCTCTCCCAGCTTCCCCAGGTTCATCCCCTCTCCTTTGTACTTGCACATTATTAAGAACTCCATCCTACTTAAATCCTTTCAGATTCCTTTCTTGACAGGCAGACAACGTCACCACCAGCATTACAGAAAACGTGTGGATGCCTTGACTCCCTGATGACCACGGTCTAACTCGGAGCTAGATCCACAGACTCCTGTCTTCTTCTGTGGTCATAGAGGAACGCTCACCATTCTGCTCAGGGTTTGTTCTCCACACGTATTCCATGAGTGCATCAACGCCATGTCCTACACATTGCTCACGTTCTCGCTCTCGCTCTATGTGTTTCTCACTGTGCATTCTCTCTTTTGTAGACAGAATCACTTTTTCTGGTTAATGGTCCTCATCATCTGAGTGTGTTCATAGTCTTCTGCAATGTGAAACCTCTCTTGCGCTTTGCTTTCTCCTTTCCTCATCAGTCACACTTTATATTGTAAATCTTTTTTTTTTCTTGTGTTTCCCTCTTAAATGGGAGGTTGTTGGCAGTGAGCCTGTAGGGATGACAGACTTAGCATTCATAGAGAGCACAATACACCAAAGTCATGAAGGCAGTAAGAGTGATAGGAGAGAGCCTAGAGGCCTCTTTACCAAGGGCAAGTGGCTGTGTGGGAGCCTGAGTGTTGACGGGGCAGCCTTAGATGAAGATGAGATGCGGGCTGTGGCCAGGACTAACCACTTGGGGTTTGCTTTCCTTGACAAGAGGGGCAGTTGGCTACAACTCCTTCCTGTACTTCTTTTGGGCAGTGTTTAGGGTCTCTCTCCTGCCTCCATCCTTTAGTGCAAAGATCTGCATGGCTCAGCCATATGAGAAGGTCAGGACCAATTCCTTCAGCCACTTCTTCAGTTGATAGACTGAGGTTGATGGATACCCCTTCCTCACTGTGCACTTCAGACAGCAATGTGACCCCAAGGGCAGCAAAGGCTTCTGTGCAATGAGTTCCCTGACAGTTGCCATGACAACATTGTCATTGAAACGTTTCTGAGTACAAGCATAGCATGGGGTGACTGTGTTGGGCTTCAGCAAGGTCCTTCAGGATGAAAGGGATGCCCACTCAGAGCCTTGTAGGAAACAGCCAGTGCCCTTTTAGTTACATTTTGACCATTCTTCAAATCGAGGTCCCCGGCAGGGACCGTGGGTTCATTGTGGACCTAGGCTCCACAATGGGTACAATGCTGTTCTGCTATCAGATTATAGACTATGCCTCAGCACTGGCACTTTTATGATGGTAAAGGTTAAGGGGGTGTTCCCCAATCTTCAGCACACCCTGGTTCTTGGTAAAGTCAGCTCCATCCCTTTGTAGTGGGCACTTCATTCAGAGAGTCCATGCAGCCCCTGGGCCATGATATCACAGTTGGTCCATGCCAGGGACATCACTCCGTTAGCTAGCTTAATGCCCACGTCACCACCCATCAGAGCTGACATGGCTAGAAGTTTTCAGGTATCTCCTAACTGACAAACCTTGGTTCACAGTAACTCTTAACCCTGGCATCATATACTCCTTTAGAGGCACAGAACCTTAAGATGCACAATCGACTATATAATGTCTCTCCTTCACTTTGACTGCTCTTTTTTAGGTGCTGTGGCGTTGGATCTACATTTTGCTGTCTGACCTCGTCCTTATGGTTTGGGCACTATGATTTTCATACTGGTTGAGCTAATTTGGGGCCATCATGGAGGTTGTCTCCTCTTTTGGCATTGACTCTATGCTGTACCTTACATGGGTCACCCCTTTTTCATGTCTATTCTAGAATTTCAAGGAGTTGGGCCAACTATTTGTGAGAATGAAGTTTGCCCACACCCAAATCTCAGCTGTCCGCTCATCTGGGAGCTGCCAGCAGAAGGCAATTCCAAATTAGTGGGTAAAAATGTAGCCCACAGCCATGCTTCTAATACCCTTACCTAATAGCATGTCAGCGTTGATAAATTATTTAAACTACTTAAACCCCAATATCTTCAGAACTTTGGATAATACAACCTATTTTGTGCAGCTTTGGGAAAATAAGAGCAATGCCTAACCATGTTTTTCATGCTCAAAGATTTCGGCCTATACTACAGCTCACACAGAGCCTCAGACATCTCTCTCTCTCTCTCTCTCTCTTACAAACTATTATTATTCTCTAAGTCTACTGTAAAGCCACATTTCAAAATCTCTTCGAGTTTCCCATAAAGTACTGTACTAAGTGCAGTTTTATCATTCCAGGACACTAAGTTAATTTTTCTGTGATGTACAGCCCGACTCTGTCCCCTAAGGCCCTTGATGGATGACTTTCCGTATTTAGAAAGGTTTTTGAGAAATAGCCCAGTGTTGTAAAAACATTCTCATCATATCACCTCAAATTTTATTTTTCATTTCTTTAGAAAACATTTCAGAATTTGAGGGGATAATGAAGTCCTTGGGAGAATATTTTGAATTATTATTTTTGCTCCAATTAATGATAAACGATTACATGGGTCTCACTGTAAGCATATAAAATTTAAAAGTAAAGAAACAAATCTCCCAACATATATTTTGTGCTTTCTTAAACTGTGCTTGTACACACAATGGATTTTCTGCAAATTTTTGTGGTACTGCATTGTCCTCAGAATTGCTGACAGATGTTTTGAATAGAACCCCTGGATTATAGGCTATAGTGGAAGGTAAAACTTCTTTAAATAACAGTTTTTGCTAATGTACACATTAAAATACATTTAATGGTTTACTTATTTTTTATTTATGTGTACATTTGAGTAGCATATATGTGTGTGTACCATGTGCATGCCTAGTGGCCTCAAGGCTAGAAGAGGGCACCAGATTCCCTGGAGCTGGAGTTACAGGTGGTTGTGAGCAGCCATGTGGGTGCTGGGATCTGAACCTGGGTGCTCTGCAAGTGCAGAAAGTGTTCTCCACTGCTGAGGCATCTTTCCAGACCATAAACTTTTAAGAGCTCTATGTTTATCTTAAAATATATTAATTAATAGTTTGGCACACTGCTGGTGCTTAGATTTTTCTCAGAGAAATATGTGAGACATTGATTATGCAAAAATTTGAAGTGTTTTCACTTTATGGGTGCTGTGGCCTTTATCTATAGAGTATTCAAGTTTCCTAAGCATCAGGGAATTCCTCCTGGGCTATTTTGCTATGGTTTCTAGTGGCCTCTGATAAGAAGAAAAATTGTTGGCATTTTTGACTTGACAATACAGATGTCTAGTCATAGAAGTTAATCCTGCTCTTATAAGGGTTGATTCTTATTCACTACTAAATGAAGGGGAAACACTCCGCATCTCTGTGTATTAAGGGGTGTCCTAGCCTAATGTTGAAACTGTAGCTCTGTAGCCTTATACCCTGGGAGAAGTTAGACATTTCTAGATTCCCTCTATTGGAACAGCTTCTGACTAGACTGGATAGCTAAGACATGGGCTTTGGTTTTAGATGGCTGTAGCTGTGATTACTATTATTTCCTACCTGTGTGACCTTGACAAGTTCTTGCTCCTCTGTCTCTGTATCTTCATTTATAAGGTGGTAGTAACATGACCTCATGGACAGCTGTTAGGATCAAGCTGTTAGGATCAAGTGCTTCCATGTGTGTGTCAACTATGGAAGTATCACCTAGATACTGTCATCCCCATCACTACTTGGTCAGTGGTAAGACTGCAGACTTTGCCGACACCGGCTTTGCCAAGAAAAGAAAGGCAGTGAAACTTTGCTTTCTGGTGATAAAGCAAAGTCCCCCCAAATTCATCAGAGCTGGCAAGTTCCTTCCCCATTCTTCCTGATTCTCCTTGATTCTTTGTGTGAGTGCCCTGTGGATTGCTTGACATGAATGACATGAGGAATTACATTCTACTAATTCCCTGAGCTGCTTTCCCATCTATTTTAATTGCTAGAATCTTTGACCTTTGAGCTCTTTTCTTTGTTTGTGTCTGTTTGAGGCATGCATGACCCTGGCAAGCTTCATTTGCTTATTATAGAAAGACACCTTCATTACCAAAAGATCTTGATTGCCATTTCTTTTCATTTTGAAGTTACATCATTTTAATATTCATGAATTACAGATCCCACTGAGCACCTTAATAAACTAGCATCCCCAGACCCAAATACTTTTTTTTTGAAACAATGAATTGTTTTTGTTTGAAGTAGTTTTGACACTAAGTTACCTAAGTATTTGGGACTATGTACCTAGAATTAAAAGATAAAATAAGCTCTTCCAGCAAGAGTAGAATAGGTTCAGCCAAACATCTGAAACTTAGAAGACACTTGACAATACAGACAATACAATATTTTTTATGTATTAGATATGATTTGCACTTAGCAGCTTGTTCCAGAGATTTCATTTCCTAACTGGATAGTTGAAAGTCTTCCAAGCAGATATGAAATCTTTGAAAAATTTTACATTAATTTGGAAAGAAAACCAATTTTGAATCATTGTCATTTGATAACTCCCGATTAAAAGTATACAGATTAAATATATATATTTTGCAGTTACATCATTCTAATATATGTAAAGTACAGTTTTCACTGAGCACCTTAACTAACTAGTTCACTTGGCCTGATACACTTCATTTGAAATAATATATATGTATATATTATTTATATAATATAATGTATGAACTCTGATCACTATTTACTCATATTCATTGTAGTTGGAGTATAAATTACCTAAATGTACAATGCTCCCTCTCATGGTCCACATATGTTCATTTTAGCCCCTTAAAGTGATAAAAGTAATTGTAGTGATTTGAATGTGAAGTGTCTTCCATTGGCTCATGTATTTGAACATTTGTTCCCTAGTGGTGGAGGTTATGAAACACATACTATTTTCCAGTTCCTCGATTTTCCTGAAAATTTCACATTTTCATTTTTCTCTGTGGGTAAGATACCATTGCTTATATATACGACATGCTCAGTATCTACTGATAAGTTGATGGAGATCTAGGCTGAGGCCTTGCGTTGCCGCTAAGAGTATCATGAGCCTGCCACCTCACCCACTGAGCTACCCAGGCTCTTCAAAGAGTAGAAAGCAGCCAAACCAATCTGCCTCTAATCTGACCTCATGCACTTTTCTCTAAGCTTCTGCAGAAACGACATTTTTTGAGCTCTGAAAGGGTGATCTGATCCCTCCCTATCTTGTCCATGGAAATGTTAATGTCATCCACGAAAGAGTCCCTTCCCAGAGATATTTTGGTGTTCACAAGAGCTAAGCCACTTCTGAGCTGTTCATCCAAATACAGTTCAAAAGAGTCCATTTTATTCATTGAATAAACAAAATAAAGTTTGGTAGCTTTCCCTGTGTCCCTGGATTTACGGGAAGCATTTTCACTCTCAATTTTAGAATATTTTGCTTCTTGTTATGTAAACTCTGCACCTCTCATTGGCTGCTCCAGTGTCCTCAGCTTCCTGTACCCTAAAACTGTCAGCCCTCTTCCCTCTTGTCCTTACAGTTTGACCACTCTAAGTTTTTCACGTAAATAAAATCATAAGATGTGAAGAAAGAGTATAGTAAAATAAGGCATGGATGGCAAGCATCTCCCTTGCCTGAGAGGTATAGAAGACTACATGTTTCTTTCACTTTAGAAAAAGACCTCCACACTGACTTTCATAGTGGCTGCGTTTTACGATTTTATATTTTAGGAAGACTAAAATTGGTGTCATAGGCTGTGATACCGCTTCTGCTAACATGTCTAATTTCTTATGTTACATTTCATGGAAATCACAATTATTTGTGTGTTTTGACATAGCTTGTATTTTAGAACACAATCGATGGTCATGTCTTCTTTCCCTAGAAACTCCCATGGTACACTGAATTCTGGAAAGTGGTGAAGGTACCTTTGATGCTTTAGTCATCTGCATGCATCCAGAGTGATGACCAGGCAACACAGACACCAACTTCTTCATCCAAAAATATGAAGACAATATGAATTTGGCTTAGGAATATTTTTTATTAATTTATTTATTTTTATATCAATCACAGGTTAGGTACTTTGCATACCAGGCATAGCCTCCTCCCTCATTACCTCCCACCTCCCACTCCCTCCCTCATCTCCCTCCTCCCCGCCCCCTCCAAGTCCACCAACAGGGGAGGACCTCCTCCCCTTCCATCCAAACCCAGCTCATCCTGTCTCCTCAGGGCTGGATGCAATGCCCTCCCCTGGGATCTAGCCAGTCTGTCACTCCCC
>CM053752.1:61922233-61953929 GCA_028658305.1 Pachyuromys duprasi
GAGGGAGGGAGAGGGAGGGTGGGAGGGAAAGAAGGAGGGAGACTATGCCTGGGATGCAAAGTACCTAACCTGTGATTGATATAAAAATAAATAAATTTTTAAAAAGAGAGAGAAAGGTTCTCTGTCCTCTCATTTATCCTGAGTTTTCATCCCATTCACTTCACAACAAAAGGCACCATTTCCTATTACCATCTCACAGAGCAGTAATGCTTCAAAGTGGGAAGCTAGGGTGTGCCACAAACCCTCAAGCCACAGTAGACACTAACAGTCGACCAATACAGAAAGACGAGGAAAGGTGAGGGATAAACAAGTGTCTCTTCTCCATACTCTATTTCTTTACATACCACAACATTTTGCCGCTTATGGGGAAATAAGCAATACGTAAGCAATGTCATTAACCAGATGCAACAGAGAGAGGATCACAGAGCTCGCCCAAGGACTACAGTAAGGAAATCTAGCATGTGGAGTCGGGGTTGTCTGTGATGGAGTCCTGTGAGGATGATCAATAATGGCCTGTAAACAGAGACTGGGAGCAGGCGGAAGACCTAGGAGCTGTCGGTGCGTGCATCTCAGCATCTTGAAATTGATCCAAGTCGTGTCGGTGCTGATGTCGCCCTGACGGAGCAGGCAGAGAGGCTGCAACGGAGACCCACAGGCACTGTAACAGTTAAAGAGGGCACAGTGGCTGAATACCCTGCACAAAGTGTCTGCTTAGCACGCATAGGGCATCATACAATGAAATTAAATAAAATAAGAGTGCTTTTAGAAAAAACTTTGTAAAATGCCTTCATTTTCTTCCTACAGCCAATAATTGATTTATCCAATCACTAGGAATGCAGGAAAAATATTTTTATGTATCACTATTGTATAAATTTTTGGATTTAGTGGGAAGAGAGAACAGTTTGTATAACTGAATTCAGGCTAAAATGCAAAATAATGAAACATTTTTGTCAACACTAAAATATTCAGGAATTGCTTTTAGTAACGTATGGCTGTTTGAGTCCATAATTTCCCCAAAAATTATTATGAGACTCCCAGACCAACACAGCAGCTGCGTGACCTACAAAGCACCAAAAAATCAATTTCTTTCCCACATTGTTTACAGACCGCTGAGTTTTACCTTATTTTCATGACTACTTTAACCTCTCCACAAAGCTAAATGACCACGTTATAATTCAGACTAGTTAAGATAAAAAAAAAAAAATACAAGTATTTTCTGTCAATATATAATTGAAATTTTTTTCTGGTCTTGTACTTTTATTGAACATAGAAAGGTACTAGCTATATTTGCTACACAGGGTGTGGCTCCTAATTGTGAGCAGAGGGCAGTGTGTTAGAGTACTCCTTCCTTGCCCACAGGGGCAAGCCCAGGCCTGAGCTGCAAACTGCCTTTTGTTCTTTATACGTCTTCACCTGTCCGTTTACCTATACTGTCTCTCTGTCTCTGCTCGGTCCTGATTGATGCTTCACAGCACATAACAAAGTTCTTTAATATGGCATTTCATGCTGAGTTAGCTGTACTCGGTCTTTGGTCTAGGCATTTTAAAATATTTTGAGATTATAATATAATTACCTGAGGTTGTGATATAATTACATAAATACATATGAATACATATTTCTTGAACAATAAGTACAGCCCTCTTAGTTTGTATAATGTGACGTGCATGCAGCTCTTCAGGGCCTAACATTTGGTATTAGATGACTCTGTTATCTGAAATAAAGGCTCAGATTCCCTGCACTCTGCCCAAAGTTTGGCTATGAGCCTCAGCCTCAGCCTTTGATACCCTGCTGGGTAGAGTCTTTCAGAGGTCCCCTGTGGAATGCTCCTGTCCTGTTCCCTGTCTTCTCCTGCTTCCAATGTCTATCATGTTTGTCCTTCTGAATGAGAATTGAGCATCTTCCCTAGGGTCCTCTTTCTTGCTTAGCTTCTTCAGGTGTACAGATTTTAGTATGTTTATCCTATAAGACTAATATCCACATATGAGTGAGTATATACCATGTGTATCTTTCTGCTTCTGGGATACCTCACTCAGGATGATCTTTTCTAGATCCCATCATTTGCCTGAAAATGTCAATTTCCTTGTTTTTAATAGCTGAGACCTGGAGAGGACAGGAGCTCCAAAAGGAAACCAACAGAGTCAAAAAATATTGAGCCCTGGGGGCCCTGCAGAGACTGATACCCCAACCAAGGACAATGCATTGAGAAGACCTAAAACCCTAACTCAGATGTAGCCCATAGACTCAGTCTCCAAGTGGGTTCCATAATAAAGGGAGCAGGGGCTGTCTCTGGCATGAACTCAGTGATGGGCTCTTTGATAACCTCACCCTTAGGGTTCAGCCTTGCCAGGCCACAGAGGAAGACAATGAAGCCAGCCCTGATGAGACCTGATAAGCTGGAGTCAAATAGAAGAGGATGAAGACCTCCCCTATCATAGACTAGGGGAGGGGCATAGGAGGAGTAGAGGGAGGGGGGGTGGGATTGGGAAGAGACAAGGGAGGGGGCCCATAGCCTGGATATAAATTGAATAAATTTTTAATAAATGACAATAATAAAAATTAAAAATAAATAAATAAAATGAAGGTGCAAAGGACATGATGCTGGGCACTGATCATCTTAAAATATTGTCTTTGATCTAATATGTGGGCGTCACCACAAGAGGGAGCCCACACCTAACACTGCCTGGATGACAAGGAAGCAGAGGCTGGGTGGCCCAAAGACCTAGAAGAGAAAACAACAAATCAATTAAAAAAAAAAACAAAAACCCGATTCCTAATGCTGTTCTACTATACTTATAGACAGGTGCCTAGCCCAATCATAATCAGAGAGGATTCCGCCGAGCAGCTGATGGGAGCAGATGCAGAGATGCACAGCAAGGCATTAGGAGGAGAGAGCACAAACTGGGGACCTCCTTCGGTTGTTCCTTTGTGGCTCAGAGAACCTTGGCGAAGAGGGAGACAAAGAACTGTAAAAGCCAAAAAGGGGTAGAGGACACCGTGAGAGCACGGCCCACAAAAATCATCTAAGAAGGACCCATAGAGGTTTGCTGAGACAGAAGCAACCATCACAGAGTGGTCTGCCCTAGGTTCTGCATGTTAAGGTGGTTAGCTTGGTGCTGCTAAGGGACGTCTAGTAGTGGGAGTCTGGGTGTCTCTGACTCTTTTGCCTGCTCTTGGGACCCTTTTCCTCCTACTGGGTTGCCTCACCCAGCCCTGATTTGAGTGTTTGTACCTAGTCTTATTATAACTTGTTATGCCTTATTTGAGTCATATCCCTGGGAGGCCTGTTTTTTTGTGGGGTTTTGTTTGTTTGTTTGTTTGTTTGTTTGTTTGTTTGTTTGTTTTTCCTGAAGGGAGTTAGAGGATGAACGGATCTGGGGGAGAGGGGAGGGTGGGTAGAGGACTGGGAGGAGTGGAAGAAGAGAAACTGCAGTCAAGTATTGTATGAAAGATGAATAAAATATAAGAAAGACACAGAGACAGAGAGATAAAAATAAATCAATCCCAAGCTTGAAAAAAGTGCTGAGTCTTTCTATCTACAAACAAACTGTCTCTCCATTTGTTTAATTTTTTTCTTTTTTTTCTTTATATTTTTATGTACTTTACATCCTGGTTATATCCCATCCCTCCTGCCCCAATTCCACCCTCCCTCTTCTCTCTCCCATCCCCCAAGCCCCTATTCCTCAAGAAAGGGGAGGTCCCTTTCCCATTCAGCCCAGCTCACCAAGTTGCAACAGGACTGAGTGCAACTTCCCCTGTGGCCTGGCAAAGCTGTTCTGCCAGGGAAAAGTGACCAAAGAGCTGGCAAGACAGTCATTGTCAGATGTAGTCCCAGCTCCAGAAGACCAACAGAGCCAGCTAACCAGGGCCCAGAAGGGTTTGCTAAAACTGAAGCATCAGCCAAGACCATGCAGGCACTGGACGTAGGGCCCTACAAAGATGTAGCAGATGGGCATATTGGGCTTCTTGAGGGTCTTCAAATCTTTTTCTTTCGTTGGAGTTTTGAAGGGTTTTTTGTTTGTTTGTTTGTTTGTTTGTTTGTTTGTTTTGTTCTGTCTGTTTTTCTGAAAACCGTATCTTTGAGGCAGTCCAAAATGGCAGCAACCAGCGCTCACCATATCTGAGGGGCAGAGGATCCAAAACTCTGAAATTGGTGAGTGGAGTTGAAGCCAGAACATCGACACTGAGGCTTCCTGGGCAAGAGGAGACAACCAGTGAGTTGGGCCAGTTTGGGTCCAGGTCACCTGTGGATGTCTCTGGGGACTAAGAGTAGCAAATATTCAACCCCCTGGTTGCCCCGGGCATGGGTCTCCATGCTCAATATGGCAGAGGCATTGGCTGTTCGGACCTCCCAGGTCCGAAGCTATGGCAGGGTAGCGGCTGCCCCAGGCTGGAGCTTCCGTGCTCAGGGACTGAGACAGCAAAGGCAGCTGCACCAAGCAGGACTCTCCATGCTCGGTGTCTGAGAAGGCAGAGGCAGCTGCCCCAAGTATAGGACCCCCTGCCTAGTGGCCAAACAGTGAACACCACTGAGCTGACAAATCTTCTACACTTTCATTTTCCCCTATTGCCCCAAATCTAAGAGGAGAGAACAGGGGGAACCCTGTGCTTTCTGATTAGGCCTGCTAGCAAGTGAGTGCACCTTTAAATAAGTACATGCATCCAGGGTTCCTCCACACTAGCAGCCAGACATTAGATCCATCCCACCCACACCTCCACTGTGGGCAACATAGGAATCCTTGGGACAGCATTCTCAACATTGAAGCCCTTGTTCTGTGGGTCTCCCAGTGGAGTCCAGGCAAACAATTCCTGGAGCCCAGATAGATCTGAATACCGGGAAGAGAATATGACACTTTCTACTCACTAAGCACTTTGTGAGCTAAGGATTCTCCATTAGTTTAAGGAACTTAGATTTAGTATGAATTTGCTAAGTTATTTCCTTTTTAATTGTTGGGTTTCATCAAATGCCTTTTTTTTCATCGATTTTTCTCAAAGATGAACACAAAGAGTTATCTCGTTGGTGTTTTTAGATCTTGTCAAACTGGTAATCAATATTAGCTATCACAGCCTGTTAATGTGACAAACTACATTAGCCACATTAGATTTTCAAATGCAGTCAGTTTTTACCTGGTATATTTACTTGGAAATGGGGTCTAAATTGCACTCGAACTTTCACGTTCTCCTTCTTAAATACAGGACAGAATTCGTTAGTGAAACCATCTTATCTGGAGCCTTTTCTTCACCTTTCCCCTCCATGGTCACCAGCTGTGTGTTTGAACAGGCATCCAGGAATCAGGGAGAGGTCAGTTCCCTGTGTATTGACCTGCACTCCCCTGATGATTAATGATCTTGAGCACTGTTATGTACCTGGACATTAACCTCTTATCAGATACAGTGGAAAAATGCTTTTCTCCCAGTCTTAAGCTGTGTTTTCATTGTGTTGATTGTCTCCTTCATTGTGCGGAAGATTTTTTTTTTAATTTAAGTATCCCTAGCTGCTTTTCTTTTTAAGATAATTAGTATCAGTATTTTCTCCTGAGAATTTTACAGTTTCAGGTTTTATATTTCTTACATTTAAATTTTAATCCACTTTGAGTTTGTATTTGGGCATGGTTTAAAATAAAAATCCAGTTTTACTTTTTGGCACGTGGATGTACAATGTTGCTGACACCATGTATTAGGAGTAATCCTTCCTCACTGTGTCTTATCATCACTGCCAACAATTTATTTGCCGTATATTAAAACTAGAACTCTTATATGGTTCAGCAAGCTTTCTTTAAAGCAGCAGTTTTAGATAATGTAAACTATTAATTTATAAAGAGTGGAAAATAACAATGAGGAGAACTATGTACACAAATATATAATACATAGATAGAGATGGAAAGATAGATAACTGATATACACAAATAGATTATTGATAAATAGATGGTAGATAGATGAAAGATGATAGATTAGATAGATAGAACATATAGATAGATAGATAGATAGATAGATAGATAGATAGATAGATAGATAGATAGATAGATGGATGGATGAACAGAAATACAGAAAGAAGCAAAAATAGGGACAAATGCAAAAACAATGAGAGAATATACTTTACACACTTCTATTAATTAAAAAATACCTTTGAGAAAGTTACTGTAGACAAGAGGCTTCTTGGTCAAATTTTGTTGACTCATTTAGAATTTCTACAATCACTAGAGAGATTTAATAATATCTTGCTGGAAATTTATCAAGATTATAATTAAAAGTGGTAAAGAACATGTTTTATCATGACTATAAGCCTCTCAAAATTGGCTTATATTGTAAATGAAAAATGTACTTGAAGTTTACTTTAATCCACAAGCTAAAAATATTCCTACCAAAGAAATTGAGGAAAAGTAAAACATGAGCTATGTTTCTTCCTAATATTGGCTTAAAATGTTACCAAATGCTGGTGTTTTGAACAAACATTGTCTTTCGTTGTGCATTCTCTCAGTCTCGTTGGGCTTAGGAGTCTCCTTCAGCTAAATCAGTTATGGGTCGATTTCATGCCTTTTAAAAAACTGCACAAGAGAACCATTTCTTTGTTCATATGGTGATTCAACTCAGTTCCTTCTGAATTTAGACTCAACATTCTTACTTTGCTGTTGTCAGATTAGGGGCGTTCTCAACCTCTAGAGAAAGCATGCATTCCTGTGTTCATAATCCCTTTCATCTTTCAGACCATAGCTTATGTCTGGCCTTTCTTATGTCTCAGTAATCTCTCTCTCTCTCTCTCTCTCTCTCTCTCTCTCTCTCTCTCTCTCTCTCTCTCCCTCTCCCTCTCCCTCTCCCTCTCCCTCTCCCTCTCCCTCTCCCTCTCCCTCTCCCTCTCCCTCTCCCTCTCCCTCTCTCTCTCTCTGTTCCATGTCTTGGTCTTGTGTGCCTGGATTGTGCTCTCCTGACTAATCGTAGCTAGTCTCATCTCAAGTTTTGAATCTGAAATATTACCCCTACCCCAAGAGTTGAATTCTTGATTCAAGATGACAAAACCAATTGGAGATGGAGTAAGTCAGTGGGGGTAAGCTTCTGAAGACTGCACCAGCTGCTTCCTGAACACTGTAAGGTAAAAAGCCTCCTTCTCTTCCTTGATCTGTCTCACTGCAGTCCGGCCCACAGTCAATAGATCCAAGATCTGTGGATCAAAACATCAGAAAACAGGAGCTAAAATAATTCACTTTGTTAAATTTTATTTTTCAGGTATTTTGTCAAAGAAAAGAGAAAAGGAACATATTACACTACCTCAGGATCTCCTTGTCCCATCAAGTAGAATAGTCACACACCATCACAGTAAAAACTTCCTAGACTCTAAGGGAAATAATCCATCTGAAATAGAAGATTGTCTTGTTTTCCTGTTGTTTGTTTTATTTGGCTAAAGCTGCATATTACAGAATGAAATTTATGGTTCAGAACTGGAGAGATGATTAAGCAGTTAAGAGTCCTTCCTCCTTTTGTAAAGGACCCAGGTTTGATTCTCAGCATGCATATTTGGTGGCTTACAACTAGCCCGGGCCCCTGGGAGCTAACATACTCTTCTGTCAGAACCCAATTTGACTTGCACATACCCACAGAGAAGCACACATTAGTACAAATTATTAAAACCACAATAAATCTTCAAAAAAGCCAAAAATTACAATTACTTATGTATACAATCATATCAGCTACACATAAAGACACTTTGACTTAGTCTCTTCCTCTTTTTCCCCTTGATCTCCTTCAGTTGTCCTATTGCTCTACCTAAGTACTATATTGAGTAGGTATGGAGGGAGTAGAAAACCTTGTCTTATTCCTGATTTTAAATGTTTTGAGTTTCTCTTCATTTAGGTCGACGTTGGCAGTGAGACCAATTTAAGTCCTTTTATCATGAAAGCATGTTAGGGTTTGTCAATGGCCTTTTCTGCATCTAATGAGATGATCATGTGGCTTTTGTCTTTCATATTTTTATAAGGTGAATTACATTTATCCGTTTATATATATTGAACCATTCCTGCATCTCTGAAAAAAAAAAAAACAACTACTTGATCATGGTGAGTGATATTTCAATGTGTTCTTGGATTTGGTTTGGAAGTACATTATTAAGTATTTTCGCATCAATGTTCATAAAGGAAATTGGTCTGTAATTCCTTTCTTTGTTAGATCTTTGTGTGGTTTAGATATCAGGTTAACTGTGGCCTCATAAAACTAACTAGGTAATATTTCTTCTGTTTCTACTCTGTGAAATAATTTGAGGATTAGCACTAATTCTTTTTTGAAAGTCTGATAGAATTCTACACTGTAGCCATCTAGCGCTGAGCTACTTTTGGTTGACTTTTAACTACCACTTCTACTTCACTAGGGGTTATAGGACTGTTTAAGCTGCTTAACTGGTCTTGATTTAGCTTTTGTAAATGGTATGTATCAAGAATTATCTGGGCTGGAAAGATGGCTCAGCAGTTAATAGCACCGGCTCTTCTCCCAGAGGTCCTGAGTTCAATTCCCAGCAACCATTTGGTATCTCATAACCATCATCTATACTGGGATCTGATGCCCTCTTCTGACATGCAGGCCTACATGCAAAAAGAATATTCATATGCATAAAATAAATAAATAAAATCTTAGCAAGAAAAAGAGTGAAAAAAGAAAGTTATCCGCTTCTGGTTTGGTGGAGTAGAGGTTTTTAAAGTTTGTCCTTAGGATTCTCTAGATTTCCTCAGTGTTAGTATACCCCTGTTTGTCACCAATTTGGTTTATTTGGATATTCTCCCTCTGTGTTTTACTTAATTTGGCTAAGGCTTTATCAGTCTCACTGTTTTTCTCAAAGAGCCAACTCTTTGTTTCATTGATTCTTTGTATTGTTTGTTGTTGTTTTCTTTTTCTATTTTGTTTCTAGTATGAGATCTCTCCAAATTTTTATATAGACACTTAGTGCTCTGAACTTGCCTCTTAGAACTAGCTTCATTGTATCCCATAAATTTGGGTATGCTTTGTTTTCATTTTTACACATTCTAAAAAGTCTTTAATTTTTTTTCTTAATTTCTGTCCTGACCCATTTTCCATTCAGTAGTGAGTTAGTCAGTTTCCATGAGTTTCTAAGCTTTCTGTTGTCATTGATATCCAGCTTTAATCCATGGTGATCAGATAGGATGCAGGGTGTTATTTCAGTTTTCCTGCATCTGGTGAGAGTTGCTTTTGTATCCAAGTATGTAGTCAATTTTTGAAAAAGTTTCATGAGATGCTGAAAAGAAGATACATTCTTTTGTGTTTGGGTAAAATGTTATGTAAATGTTTGTTAGGTCCATTTTTTTAATGTCATGTAGCACCAACATTTCTGTTTAGTTTTTGTCTGGATGACCTGACTGTTGGCAAAAGTGGGCATAGAAGTCACCCACTATCACTAAGCTCCAAATTCTTCAACCTAAGTGAAGACATGCCTACAAGATTTGCTAGTGCAATAGTGGCAAAAAAAATGTGGAAGAAACCAACCAATATCTGATTAGACTTAAGTCCCACTCTAAAAGATATAGCTCATCACCAAACTGCTCAGGTGGCTAAGAACCTGAAACTGTATAGGTCATGGACCTAACGGAAAGCCAAATACTACAGTTCTAATAAAGGAGGAGAGCAACAGAAGGACTCCTAAAGACATTCTGCTATACTTACAGATCAATGCCTTACTCAGCCATTGTCAGAGAAAGTTTTTTTTCTATACTATATGAGAACAAATACAGAAACCCACAGCTGGACAATGTGAAGAGAGAGAGGGACCTCAGAATGCTTTGTCCTACATGAGATTTCTCCTCTCAGAGAGAGGAACCCTACAGAAGAGAAGGGAAAAGGAGTGTAAGAGCCAGCAGAGATGAAGAACACCAAGGAAACAAGGCCCTCTATACATGCTGGGACAAACACACACATGAACTCAGACAGCCTGTGCCAGCATGCACAGAGCCTGCAGAGGTCTAAGTCAGATGGGGAGCCAACCCTGAATGGGGGAGTGGACACAAGCCCCCACTAGAGAAACAACTATCGCCAATTGATAACCACCCACAAATGGAAAAACTAGTTTTCTCCAGCAGAGCCTCACTGGCTATGTCAGCTACTCTGAAAATCAGGCTGCATGCCCAGTAGTGAATGTCCAATACAAATCAAAGCCAATGGCATTTTTGGAGGTTCTTTGTTTCACACCAAATTTCAGGCAGGTGAGAGACACTGTTTCCAAAATCTGTGGCCAACACCCAAGGTTCTGGCCTAAGAAACAGCACCTAAGGTTCATTTCTGGCCTTCTTAAGAACACATATATGTGAACCACACAGACACTCACACACACTCAGAAACACACACAGTCACACACACTTTCAAAATGTTTTTGAAGTCTTCCTTCCTTTCTTCTTTCTTCCTTCCTTTTTTTTTGTTTTAACATCACCACAGACCTGGTGTTCTTAGTCTTGTATCAAGGTCCTGGAAGATGCAGTATCTGGAGAAAGCTTTCTTCACATCATAGAGGACTCCTCTGCTTATATTCTCAGATGGTAAAAGGAGCATAGACAGTTCTTGGGGTCTCTCTATATGTATATACATCCCATTTATGAGGGACCCACCTTCATGACCTAATTACCTGAAGGCCTCACCTGTCAGTTTTATTATATTGGGGATTTAGGATTTCGTAGTAGGAAACTCAGACAACAAAAACATTCAGCAACTAGTAAGCAATCTTTTTATTTTTTCAAATGAACACATCATCAGACACACAAAGAAAGAGTCAATTACAAATAAGTGTAGATGTCACTTACAATTGTACATTAATACAAAAGGAGAAAGATAATTGAACTCAAAGGAAACAGTAAAACTGGGTTTTTCATCTATATCTAAGAGGAAAAACAATAAAGCTTTGGATGGTAACGTAGGATAATAAATACTATGACTTGGAATTATAAAAATCTTCTAAAATAAGATTACAGAATCATTAACCAGAAAAAATAGTTTAAATTAAACTATATTAAAATTAAGAATTTATATTCATCAAAAGCTATTACTGAGAGAATTAAAGAAAAATCAGAACGAAAGATATTTACAAAAATATATGTAACTAAAATTGATCATATTTGAGTTTAGAATCTCAGCTCTCCAAATCATCTCCATGACTTGCAATTACTCATTAAACACTTTTAAATCCACACAGGAAGGGAAAAGGCTAACTCCCTGAGGCTTTACATTCGCTTTCTCTGATTGCTAACACAGTCAAGCAAATTTACATGCTTCCTTTTCTACCCATTTTATAGTCTACACTTTTTTCTTTTGAGTTTGTGTGTGTGGTTTTAAGGTATATTTTAAATATGTGGATGGCTGCCGGCCAGTCTCACCTGGACTGTCCCTCTTTGAGCCTTTCTCCTGAATTTGTCACATAGTGATAAATCACCAGCCAAGCACTCTCAACTGCTTTGGCTATTCACCCTCTTTTGTGTGTCCATGAGAATTTAAGGTTTTTCTAGTTTTGTAAAGAACATCACTGAAATTTTGATGGTAATTATGCTGAATCTGTTGATCACCCTTGGTAACACGGTCATTTTCACAATATTAATTCTGGTGGCTCAAGTCCGGCTCAGTTGTAGCTTTCAATAGTGGCTAAAACTCCCTCACACATTGGTAGAATTAGACTTGTGGGACATGGTACCAAATAGTTCATGAGGGCTCTGCCATTACCTGAGTTCAATGGCCTTTTAAGTTCCACCATCAGCTGAGCTTAAAGGCCCTTTATTTGGATGTGCGAGAAGGGATGTGTCGAAATGAAGCTCTGCTTTCCCTGAAGGGCTTTGGCTTTCAAGTGCTCTTGTGCCTACAGTGAAGCCCTTCTTGAACCACTTTTCTGAAAGCAGATTGTTCTATATATATGCACTGTGGAGTGAAGTAGGTGACAGAGGGTTTGAATGGTTGGTTAAATATTGTTCCTTTGAATATGTGAGTCGTGTTTCCTTTTCTAAAATACAGAGATTAAATTTATATTTATTAGGGCATTTGCTCAACACGTAAATTTTTCTTTCTCTGCTTGAACTATGCTTAAAAATACTCTAGCTAATGTCAAAAGTGAGTGTCCTTGATAGCATACAATATGAGAACAAAAATGTTTGATCATTATTATCAATTTGCAGAGATAATTAATATTCTCTCCCCAGAAATGTATTTCAGTGTCAGTAGTAGTATAATGGTCTCATGTCGTTTTAGTTTTGTTCTTTTAGCAGAAGCATTTGAAATGCCAATGTACTGCTTAATCAAATTATCCAGACAGAAGAAGCACTAAAATCATCATCCATCCCTAAAGCATCAAAATAATGTGATTTGTTTTGTCATAATTCTAGATACAGAATCCCATGTCTTCTCTTGGTTAAACCATTCTGTCATATACTGGAGTTCATCACATATTGAAGATTTCAAAGATTTATGTTTAAACACCCCACTTGCAGGAACCAGACTTCTGGGTTAAGGTTAGGATTAAAGATCTTTTCTTTTTACTTTCAAATATTGTGAGCTGTGAATTCATCCATTTTACAATCCGTGTTTTGAAAGAGATGCTTTCCTCACATTTGTCCTTGGTTGTCAACACCACATCTTTCTGTTTACCCAAAATTTGAGTCTAATATTTTAGCAACGGATAACAGAATGAAATTAGCAATGTGGATTTGACAGCAAAGGGACTAGGAAATAGTCTTACAATCCCTTCTCGGCTCCCTGAGACCCACATGTGTAGTAGAAGTCTCTTCACTTATAG
Source organism: Pachyuromys duprasi (assembly GCA_028658305.1). Taxonomy (NCBI): domain Eukaryota; kingdom Metazoa; phylum Chordata; class Mammalia; order Rodentia; family Muridae; genus Pachyuromys; species Pachyuromys duprasi. The sequence goes on from CM053752.1 coordinate 61,934,991, forward strand.
TTTAAATCTTACAAAGTTCTTACAAGGAATAGGTCCACTCATGTCTGGTTTTTACCTTCCCTCCTCCTCATTTGAAGAGCTTTCCACAAACCTCAGCCATCATTATGTTAGAATTCGAATCAATACTGCACTACCAGTGTCTCTAAAATGCTCTTACTTTGTTCCATGTTTACTATCATTGCAAGCATTTGTTTTTAGGTTTTGGTAAAGCCAGTACAGTTTAGATTGAGTCCTTGAGGAATTATGCAAGAAAATAGTCTAAAAGAAAAAGAGTTTGCTGACTCAACAATAGTTGGAGGCTTCACTGCCCAGCTGATGTCTTTGTTGGGCAGTGGACTATATGCTGCTGTCTCTTAAATGACTCTTCGAGGTGACACTGCTGGCTGTTTACGAAGACCAGCAAGATAAAGCAAGCTGGTCAGGAATAAGATGTGTAAGATGAAGATGGACAGGCAGAAGACTCGGTGCTTTAGTGCAACAGGAACGTATACCTAATGGATAATGAGAGTGAGAAATGATAACGGTGGACAGGTGGTAACAGTGCATGATTCAAGTGTTAAAAGAAAATCTTCATTGGTAGAAATCAGGTCCCACGGCTGAGTCAAGGACTGTGAAAGTTATCAGTGAAATAAACTATGAGCTGTAAGGCTGTACTTGAGCCTCTGAAATCTCCTGGGATTAGACAACAGCAATAAGCCATGTTAGCTGGAAAATCTCCACACTCGGAGAGCAAGGGAGGCCAGATGTCCCCAATATCAAAGAGGGCACCTAGATTTCACCTGCATGCTGCTGATGTCATGGTTCCAGGTAGCCAGCAAGTGGCTAGCTGGGACAAGTGGACTGGTGGTGAGCATTGCTCCCTCTTGGCCTTCATGATGGGTAGACCACACTGTGAATAATTAATAATATAATAATATAATAATCCCACTGTCAGGGTGGGATGCCACCTGTGGCTCCTGGCTGCAGCGGAAGCCAGCATGTCTGCTAAGATCCATGCATTTGTGTTCTTGGGTGTATTGGTGTATAGATTCCTCTTCTTCTTGAGTCCCTTACCTGGCTTTGGTATCAGGATACTACTGGCTTTATAAGGCTAGTTTCATCCCCTTTCTTCCCTTTCTATTTCACGGAATTGATTGAGGAGTTTGGGTGTTAGCATTTCTTTAAAGTTCCTAGAATTCAGCAGTAAATTAATCAATCATGAGCTTTTGTTGGGAATCTTTTATTACTCTTTCAATCACATTGTTTATTATGGATCCATTAAAGTTGTTTGTGCCTTCTTGATTTAACTTTAGTAGGGCATTTGTGTCTGGCAATGTATACATTTCTCCCAGATCTTCTAGCTGTTTTTTTTTAATATAAATTTTCAAAGCATTCCCTAATGGGTCACTAGATTGTGTTGACATTTTTCTTCTTCTTTTTATTAATTTAGGTCTCCTATTTGTTTTAGTTGCTTTGTCTAATGTTTTTTTTTAATCTTAGCTCTTCAAAGGAACAATTATTTGACTAATTCGATGAATTCTTCATTTAGTCTTTATTTCCTTAATTTTTGTTTTGGTTTTTATTGTTTATTTTTGTCTCTTGGGTTTCATTTGTACATGTTTTTCTGAGACATTGGGGCGCATTAGTAGGTTACTTATGTGAGATCTTGCAAATAAATTGTGTGGAGTCATGTGGGGGACTTGTGTGTGTGCATGTGCGTGTGTGCATGTGTGTGTGGTCATGAATATGCATGCAGAGTATGTACAGGTGAGTATATCCATGAACTCAGAGAACAAATATTGACATCAGGTATCTTTCTCAATCTCTTTCCACTTTACTTTTTGAGACAGTCTCTCCCAGAACCTGGTACTCAAGGACTGACTACCCTGACAGGACAGAAGTCGCCCTCCTGCCCCCACACGTGCCAGGATGATGGCTATGAGCCTCTTCGACCAGGTTTGTACTCGGCACTCCAGACTCACACCCATGCTTGTGTGGCCAGCGCTGCGCTCTGGAGCCATCCACAGCCCAGCTTAGACTTAAATGGGATGATCTGCCGCTCTGACTACACTCTAATCTTCTTAGTTATAGTTCAAACCTTCTGGTGCCTTGTGCTTTAATTTTCATTTGGTATTTGCTCCCTGATTTCTTCAGTGATCCACTATTTATTGAAAAGTGATTGTTTAGTCTCTACATATTTCTGAACTTTCTGTGCTTTGCCTTCCTATTGTTTTTTGTATGTTTTAGTTTTATCTTACTACTACCTAAGACATAAGGAATTATTGTTATTTATTTGGTTTTGTTTTTACTTTCTTTGTCATCTTTTCCAGAACCAGTCCCGTGGCCGATTGATAACTGTGCACACCACATCACTGAACAGAATATTCTGAGTCTATCTCAAAACGTATCTCAACACGGAAAGTGTAGTTTAACCTTCAAGTTCCTTTGTTAATTTTTATAGTTTGGATAACCTGTGGGGGAAGGATACTCAAATCATCCACTCTCATTGTGTCAGGACCTTTCTGTTTTGTTGTGCTCCCTGGCATTTGTTTAATGAGCGTGAGAACACATTCAGGGTGTATGTACTTACAATTGCAGATTCCTTGATTAAGCTTTCTCTTTATTAATATATAGCACCCTGTTTATTTCTTCTAAGTTTGGTTTGAAGTCTAGTTTATATGTAAGAATATCTGTGCCAGCTTGCTTTCAGTTTCTATTTGCTTCCTGAATGTACATATACTCTTTGACTTCTAGTCTGTCTTTGCCCCTGAACTGTTTCTTGGAAGCAGCAGGTGGTTGGATCTTGTTTTCACTCAATGTGTAACCCAAGCTGACATCAAACTCATGATGCTAAGCTTGCATTGACCTGCTAAAATACTGAAATTAAAGGCATAGGCTTCCATGCCTTGTTTTGAATGATAGAATTTTGACAAAAAAATATGATAATGAATTTTCTTTAGAGCGTGCCTATTATCGTATACAAGAAGATATGAGAATTAAAGATGAAACTGTTTTTATAATGCCAGTTTTAACAGTGCTAGCCACGGGTGAGAATGAAGTTACTTGAAATAACCTGCATCACTGTCAGAGAAGTTCACTACAGTGAATTTTATACATCTAAACTATACAGATACTAGTCATGGGTTCATGTTCCTGAATGACCATCCCTCTTTTTTGTCTTGTTTTGTTTTTCGAGACAGGGTTTCTCTGTGTAGCCTTGATTGTCCTGGACCCACTTTGTAGACCAGGTTGGCCTTGAACTCACAGAGATCGCCTGCCTCTGGTTCCTAAGTACTGGGATCATAGGCATGTGACAACACCACCCAGCTGACCATCTCTTTTTAATGTAAATATTATATTTATAGTGTTGGACTTTGAAGGCTGTCATTAATTTTCTAAAGACTCACGCCAATCAAAGCACACTGCACTATTGTGAATAATCCTCCAGGTTCTCCATTTCAATTCCAGGTGTTAAAAATAAAAATGCTTTGTTGTAAAATTATGACTCATTTTCCCCTATTTTTTAGTGAATTCACTTGACACATTGTATTTAAAGCAGTAATTCGTTAACTCATTATTAGTGTGCAATATCGCAAAAGAATCTAATATAACTTAAAATATTATTTCTAATTTCTAGAGACACATGATACACTTTCCGCATGGCAATGGCTTATCATCAACTAACTAAAGTCTATAATAACGCAATTTTAGAAAATAAGATAAATGTTATTTGACATCATAAAATGGGTGTTATGACTTTAATAACCTTTATTAAACTTTACTTTCACCAAGATCATTTAAAATTTTTACATTTTGTTCTCCTGTCAACTAAAATGTTTACATCACTACAATAATATTACTAAGTTTTGATTCAGGTTCTCTGAAATAAAAATGAAAACATACAGCCAACATATGTAATCCAATATCCATATCTCTATAAATAAAAAAACTGAACCACAGTCTAAATATATAAGATCCACTATTGTAAAAGTACCTTCTTACAATTAATGTATTTATTCAATTTACATCCTGATTGTAGCTCCCTTCCCTCCTCTCCTCCCAGTCCCATCCTCCCTCCTTTTTGCCACATCTCCCCTCCCCTCTTCCTCAGAAAAGGGTAGCTCTTACCCCAGCTCATCAAGTTGCATCACTACTGAGCACATCCTCTTCCCCTGTGGCCTGGCTGTCATTTTGGAGACTTAAAGCTGAATAAGCTCACCCTTTCTAGTTCTTTCTTAAATCTGGCTGGCTGATTCAACTCAGCAATTCTGGCTCAAACTTGTCTCCAAGCTGACTGATTAAAACTGGCTTCTCATAGACTCTGAGTAAATTGTTCTACTTGGCCTACACTAACTTTGGATATCTTGGCTCCTCATTCTCTGGCTCATTCTGTGTTCACCTGTATCTATCTTGTTCTCTCTTCAACTTCTCTCTATAAAACTCTCCCTGTGAAAACTGTCTCTGAATTCCACAAGCTCAATTGCCATGAACTCATCAACACTATGCTGCCTCTCAATTCACACTCAACTGGACAGAATTCAGATCTGCATCTGTCTGTCTCCTATAATGCTGGGTTTAAAGGCATGTACCACCGCTGCTGGACCTAAGCTTTACTTTACCTGAAACTTATTCTGTACCAGCCTGGCTTTGAACTCAGACATCTGTCTTGCCTCTGTTTCTGGAATTAAAGGTGTGTCTGTATTCCATCCCGATCACACAGACCTAGAAAGTCTTTGGATCTGATCCTTTGTCAGAGCATCCATGTTACTGGATTAAAATTCATCCACACACTATAAACAATTTTATAAGCAAGAAGAATTTTTATTGGTGTTAGGATAAAAAGATAGGTAAGACTTAATCTAAAAAACCTTTTAGATTATATATACATGATGGCAAAACTCTGGAATTTTAAAAGGGAAAATTAAGAGTTCAAAACCAAGTAATCATACATGGTGGTTTCTAATGCAGACTTGGGTGCAATGCAAAATCATGAAACACACACAAAAATAAAAATTAATTTGAGCAGGACTAATTGTTCCTTCACATATTATCCTTTTGTGGCTATAACTGATAAAAAGATATTTCTCCTATTGTTTGTAAAAGTAAAATTATAAAAAGCAGCTCTGAAATCCTCATGAACTCATGCAAATTTGTCTGAACACTAACCAAAAATTAGGAATTAAAATTAAAATTGCAATCTGTATTACACTGTAACACCCTAAATGCAAAAGGATCTGTATTAGAAAAATTAGTTATTAATATATTAAATCACAAGTAACTTAAATTACTAAATTCATCATTTTCATGTGCTTTCATTTACTCTGACAGAAACATAATTTGGAAAATTAAAAAAAAAACCGTTCTACAAGTATTACCTAAAGCTTTTATGTTATTTTTAACATCACTGGGAATTGTTATTCATTGATCTCACACTTCAAGAAACCTGCCAAGACTAACCACAAAACCTGTCAGCTGAAGCTGATATTAAAAGAGAGTACCCTGAAGTTATCTGAACTTCCCCTTTAATCTCTTCTGGGAAGGAGAGCAGGCAAGCACAGAGGGTAGAGGTCAAACTCTTCCCACACTCTGATGATACAGGCCAATAATCTGACACAAGTTAATAAACCTAATAGCACAGCCAGACTGACAGGAATTGGTACCTGGCCTACCTGCCTGCAAATGTCAGCTAAAAGGTATAAGTCATTTTATATTTCCTTCTTTTTTAATCCATTCCTCTGACAGTGCTTCCAGCTCCTTATAGGAGTGTACCTAAATGGCTCACTTGTGCTTTATGCAGACCTAAATTTTTATATTGCCTTTTCTTTGAAGTCTCTCCTCTATTGACTCTGCAGCTAAACAATAATTCGAAATACAGGGTTTTGATTAATGCATTTGCTTTGATTGTCATAACCAACATCATTATTGATTAAAATAATTTCAGCTCAGAGAATAAAAAGTTCAATCCTTTCTCTTTAAAAAAGAAACAAAATGTGATTTGTTGGTGTTATGTTTCCAGGGCTAATCTTCCTTAGAGAGATATTGTTGCATGAAAAAGAATTTTGACATCTATTCTAACATTAAATATTTTTCAGGGACTATAGAAATATCTCAGTGGTTTAGAATATAAACTGCTCTTCCAGAGAACCCAAGCTCAGTTTCCAGATCCCAAATCAGGGATCTGCCTGTAAATCCAGCTCCAGGGATATCCAACCCATCTGTCCCTGGCAGGCACTTCCATATACCCAAACACACATACACATGATTAAAATTACTAAAAAGTATTTTTATTTCCTGTTTCTCACTATTACTTTCCATCAAATTTTAAAGTTCATTTGTTATGTACCTCTAATAAAATTTCCTTTTTTCTTTTTATTTATTTGTTTGTTTTTAATTTAGTACAATTTATTCATTTTGTACAACAGCTGTAGCCCCTTCCTTATCCTCTCCCAATCCCTCACTCCCTTCCTCTTCTCCTCCCATACCCCTCTCCCAGTCCACTAATAGAAGAGGTCCTCCTTCCCTTCCCTCTGACCCTAGCCTATCAGTTCTCATCAGGACTGGCTGAATTGTCTTCCTGCATTGTGGCCTCATAAGGCTGCCCTCTGTCAGGGGGAGATGATCAAAGAGCCAGCCACTGAGTTCATGTCAGAGACAGTCCCTGTTCCCCTTACTAGGGTACCCACTTGGATACTGAGCTGCCATGGGCTACATCTGTGCAGGGGTTCTAGGTTATTCCCATGCATGGTCCTTGGTTGGGTTATCAGTCTCAGAAAAGATCCATTTGCCAAGAATTCGTGGTTCTGTTGCTCTCCTTGTGGAGCTCCTGTCCCCTCCAGGTCTTTCATCTCCCCCAACCCCTGCACTCTGCCTAAAGTTTGGCTATGAGTCTCAGCATCTGATTTGATACCCTACTGGGTAGAGTCTTTCAGAAGCCCTCTGTGGTAGGCTCCTGTCCTGTTCCCTGTTTTCTCTCTCTTCCAATGTCTATCCCATTTGCCTTTCTGAATGAGGATTGGGAATCTTGGCTTCTTGTTTAGCTTCTTTAGGTGTACAGATTTTAGTATGTTTATCCTATTTTGTAGGTCTAATATCCACTTATAAGTGAGTATATGCCATGTGTGTCTTTCTGCTTATGGAATACCTCACTCATGACCTCACTCAGGAAGATCTTTTCTACCATTTGCCTGCAAATTTCATGATATCCTTGGTTTTAATTGCAAAGTAGTATTCCATTGTGTAAATGTACCACAATTTCTGCATCCATTCCTCAGCTGAAGGACATCTGGTTGTTTCCAGATTTTGGCTATAATGAATAAAGTTGAGCAAATGTCCTTGTTGTATACTTGAGCATCTTTTGGATATATGCCTAGGAGTGGTATAGCTGGATCTTGAGGAATTGCTATTCCTAATTTTCTGAGAAAGCACCAGGTTGATTTCCAAACTGGTTGTACAAGTTTTCATTCCCACCAGCAATGAAGGAAGGTTCCCCTTTCTCCACGTCCTCTCCAGCATGTGCTGTCACTTGCGTTTTTGATCTTAGCCATTCTGATGGGTGTAAGGTGAAATCTCAGGGTCTTTTATTTGCATTTCCCTGACACAGCTGTCATTAAGTAGAGGGTTGTTTAGTTTCCATGTGTATGTAGCCTCTTTGTTATTTCTGCTGTTGTTGAAGTCTTGTTTTAGGCCATGGTGGTCTGACAGGATACAAGGGATTACTTCAATTTTCTTGTATCTGATGAGGCTTACTTTGTGTCTGACTTTATGGTCAATTTTAGAGAAGGTTCCATGGGGTACTGAGAAGAAGGTATACTCTTTTGAGATTGGGTGTAAGGTTCTATAGACAGGCTAACAGAGTGGGTGTGAAACAGGACCTATAATTCTGCTGCATACAAAAAACATACCTCAGCAATAAAGATAAACAATACCTCAAAGTAAAGGGCTGGAAAAATGTTTTCCAACCAAATGGACCCAAGAAGCAAGCTGGAGTAGCCATTCTAGTATCAATAATGACTTTCAACCAAAATTAATCAAAAGAGATGAGAAAAGGCACTTCATATTCATCAAAGGAAAATTCCACAAAGATGACATCTCAATTCTGAACATCTATACCCTAAATGCAGGGGCACCAACATTCATAAAAGAAACATTACTAATGCTTAAATCACACCTCAAACCCCACACATTAATAGTGGGAGATTTCAACATACCACTCACTCCTATGGACAGATCACCAAGACAGAAACAAAACTGGGAAATAATAAAACTAACAGATCATATGAATCAAATAGACCTAACAGATATCTACAGAACTTTTCACCCAAACACAAGAGAATATATCTTCTTCTCTGTGCCTCATGGAACCTTCTCCAAAACTGACCATATGCTCAGCCACAGAGCAAACCTCAAATATACAAGAAGACTGAAATAACCCCCTGTATCTTATCAGACCACCATGGATTAAAGTTGGAACTCAACAACAATAGAAAGTCTACATAGTCCTGGAAACTGAACAACTCCATATTCAATGACCACTGGGTCAGGAAAGGAATAAAGAAAGAAATTAAAGATGTTCTACTGTTCAATGCAAATGAAGGCACAATATACCCAAACTTATGGGACAAGATGAAAACAGTACTAAAAGAAAAGTTCATAGCACTAAGCGCCTCCATAAAGAGATTGAGGAGATCCTGTTCTAGGAACCTAGCAGCATAACTGAAAACTCTAGAACACAAGGAAGAAAAGAGGAGTAGATGACAGAAAATACTCAAGTACTCAAATTCATTAAATTAGAAGCAAAGAGAACAAACCAAAGAATAATTGAAACCAAGAGCTGGCTCTTTGAGAAAAATAAACAAAATAGACAAACTGTTAGTCAAACTAACAAAAGGCAGAGGGAGAGTATCCAAATTAACAGAATCAAAAACAAAAAAAGAGTACATAACAACAGACAATGAAGAAATAAAAAAAATTCATTACATCTTCCTTCAAAAGCCTGTATTCCACAAAATTGGAAAATCTTAAGGAAATGGATGATTGTCTTGATAGATTTCACCTATCAAAGTTAAATCAAGATCATGTCAGCAGTTTAAACAGTCTTATAAATTCTAAGGAAATAAAAGCAGTCATCAAAAGCCTCCCAACCAAGAAAAACCCAGGACCAGATGGTTTTAGTGCAGAATTTTACATTCAAAGAAGAGTTAATACCAATGCTTCTCAAACTATTCCACAAAATAGAAACTGAAGGAAGATTGCTAGACTCATTCTATGAAGCCACAGTCACTCTGATACCTAAACCACACAAGGACTCAAAAAGAATTTCAGACCAATTTCACTCATGAACATTGATGCAAAAATATCCAATAAAATTCTCACAAACCAAATTCAAGAACACATCAAATATATCATCCACCATGATCAAGCAGGCATCATTCCAGGGATGCAGAGATGTTTTGACATATGAAAATCCATCAATGTAATACACCATATAAACAAACAGAAGAAAAAAACTACATAATTATCTCATTAGATGCAGAAAAAGACTGACAAAATCTAACATAATGAAAGTCTTGAGGAAATCAGGGATAAAATGCTCATACTTAAAGATATTAAAGGCTATATACAGCAAGCCAATTGCCAACATCAGATTAAGCAATTCCACTAAAATCAGGGACAATATAAGGCTGCCTACTCTCTCCATACCTCTTCAATATAGTACTTGAAGTCGAGACAATTAAAAGAGATCAATGGGATACAAATAGAAAGGAAGAAGTCAAAGTATCACTATTTGCAGATGATATGATAATGTACAAATGTGACCCCAAAAATTCCACCAGAGAACTCCTATAGATCATAAACTCCTCAGCAAAATGGTTGTGTGCACAATTAACTTTAAAAAAATCAGTAGCCATCCTGTACACAAAAAGCAAACAGGCTGAGAAAGAAACTAAGGAAACTATACCCTTCACAATAGCCACAAATAATATAAAGTACTAGGGATAGCTCTAACCAAGCAAGTGAAAGACCTGAATGGCAAGAATTTCAAGTCTATGAAGAAAGAAATTAAAGAAAAAAATCAGAAGATGGAAAGCTCTCTCCCCTGTTCATGGATTGATAGGACTAACATAGTAAAAATGGCCATCTTACCAAAAGCAATCTACAGATTGAGTGAAATCCCCATCAAAATACAAATACAGTTCATTACAGACCTTGAAAGAACAATTCTCAATTTCATATGGAAAAACAAACAAACAAAAACAGAATAGCTATTCCATGCTGTACTACAGAGTCATAAAAACTGCATAGTACTGGCATAGAAATAGACTGGTTGATCAATGGAATCAAATTGAAAACCCAGATATAAGCCCACATACCTATGGTCACCTGGTTTTTGACACAGAAGTCAAGCCATACAATGGAACCAACAAACGGTGCTGGTCTAACTGGATATCTACATGTAGAAAAATGCAAATAGATCCATATTTATCACCCTGCACAAAATTCAAAGTGGATCAAAACTTCAATATAATACCAGATTCACTAAATCTATTAGAAGAGAAAGTGGGGAAGAGCCTCCAACTCATTGGCACAGGAGACAACTTTCTGAACAGACCACCAACAGCTCAGTCTGTAAGATCAACAATTAATAAATAGGACCTCATGCAACTGAAAAGACCCTGTAAAGCAAAGGACACTGTCATCAGAACAAAAGGACAGTCTACAGACTGAAAAAAAGATCTTCACCAATCCCATTTCTTACAATGGGCTAATATCCAAAATACATAATGAACTCAAGAAATCAAACACCAATAAACTCAATAAACCAGTCCAAAAATGGGGTACAGAGCTAAACAGAGAATTCTCAATAGAGGAATATCGAATGACAGAGAAGCACTTAAAGAAATATTCAATGTCTTTGATTTGCACTAGGGAAATGCAAATCAAAACAACTCTGAGATTCCATCTCACACCAGTCAGAATGGCTAAGATGAAAATCCCAAAGATTTTTATCTGGCAAAAGTGTGGAGAAAGGGGAACCTTCCTCCATTGCTGGTAGAAGTGTAAACTTGTATAAACACTTTGGAAATCAATCTGGTCCTTTCTCAGAAAATTGAGAATAGCTTTACCTCAAGACCCAGCTATACTTCTCCTGTGTATATCCCTAAAGATGATCCACCATACAACAAGGACACTTGCTCGACTATGTTCATAGCAGCTTTATTCGTAATAGCCAGAATCTGGAAACAACCTAGATGTCCCTCAACTGAAGAATGGATAAAGAAACTATGGCACATTTGCACAATGGAATATTACTCAGCTAATAAAAACAGAGAATATTCCAGCAAATAAATGTAACTAGAAAAGATCATCCTAAGTGAGGTAACTCAGAACCAGAAAGACACACATGATATGTACTCACTTAAAAATGGATGTTATCGATATAGTACAGGATAAGCATACTACAAGGCACAGATCCAAAGAAGATAAATAAAAAGAAGGATCCGGGAAGGATGAGTAAATCTCACTTAGAAGGTGAGATAGAATAGACAGAGGTAGTGGTTGAAGAGAGGAACAAAGGTAGAAAAGGGAACACAGAGAGTCAAGAGGGTGGAGATAAGGCCTGGGGAGAGCGAGGGCAAGAAGACACAAGGCCTGTAGAGAAAAGGGAAACTGAGGGTCGGGCATCTCTGTGACATGCTGGAGGCCTGAGTCAGGGTGGTTCCTGGGAGGATATGAAGGGCACCCAAGCAGAGACTCCTAATAACAGGGACCAAAGAGAGTGAAGAGAACATCTGCTAACTAGACTAGTCTCCTAGTAGAAGGAGGGGAACACCAAACCACCCACAAAATCTTCAACCCCAAGTTTACCTTGCATACGAGAAGTGCAGGGATAAAGACAGAGCAGATAGTGATGGAATGACCAACGGATGCTCGGCCCAATAGAAGACCAACCCAATGGGAGAGTGCCAACACCTGACGCTATGAATGACACTCTACTAAGCCTGCAGACAGGAGCCTGTCAGAGTTGTCCTCTGAGAGACTCTACCCAGCAGTGATTCAAAACAGATGTTGAGACTCACAGCCAAACATTAGGCAAAGAGCGGGGAGTCTTGGGGAAACATGGGAGGAAAGAGAAAAGGACCTAGAGGTGATAGGAGCTCCACATGAAGACCAAAGCCAACTAACCAGAGCCCAGAGGAGTTTGCATGAACTGGACCTAGGCCCCCTACAATGATGTAGCAGATGGACAGCTTAGGCTTCATGTGGTCCTCTAGTAAGGGAAGTAGGACTGCATCAGACAGGGACTCACTTGCCAGCTTTTTTACCACTTTCCCTTTGCCAGGCCACAGGGGAAGAGGACAGGTTCAGCCCTGATGCAACTTGATCTGGGGTGGCTGGGAAAGGGAGCTCCCCTTTTCTAAGAAATAGATAAAAGGGTAGGGAAAGTGGGTGGGACTGGGGGGGGGGAGGATGGGGCTACAACCAGGATGTAAAGTGAGTAAAAAACAAATAAATTTTTTAAAAGATATTCTGCATTTTAAGTGTCTACAAGCAGTGAAAATACTTCACCATTCTTAAGAAACAGTCTTCTAAGCCGTGTGCTTATCAAAATTAAATTCAGAACAGAGACTCCTAATAGCCATACATATCAGAGTATACTTCTTTATGTTGTTCATGCGCTGCTGCAAAGAAAAGAAAAGGTTTTGAGTAAATGGAGATTTAGGGTATTAGTGTTACGGTGAAAGAAGGCTAAAACAATAAATACAATAAATACCTTAGCGAGAATTCTAACATGCCTCACAATACCTATTCCTGAGGCACACGTCTCACTTAACCCTGTGAAAGTCGTGGGGACACACTAGTTTAACTGGACTACATAATATAAGTCTCCGTGGCAGCGAAGAGAATTCAGAATTATCCCAATGGCCTCTAAGAAACCGGAATTCATGAGTCCTGCATCTGCTGTGATGTGGTCTTCCTCAGTTACCTGGATGTAAGCGGTTGATATCCATGAGAACTCTGAGCAGAAGGGCCAGTAAAAAGGTGCTGGATTCTTGACACAAAAACTGTGAGAAAATTATCTTGTATTGTCACTAAACTTAATACAGCACTAAAACATAACAATAGTTTATCACCTCAAACCGAAAGGCCGTGCACAGCGCCCCAGGCCCGCCGAGGAAAAGCCCCGCGTCCAGAAGCACTGTCACTGCATCTGTCGCGCATCTGGGAAACTGGATGGATGTGCGTGGAATTTTAATCTGATGGTTTTAATCCGAAAAGTGAGAAGGCAACTGTGAAGAGCCTTCAGACTAGGGAGAGGTAATTATTGCTCTCATGTATTTTACTGCCCCTAGCAATATCTTGCTTATAAATAAAAAAACAGCAAACAAACAAACAAACAAAATTGAACAATTTTAAAAACATCTAAGATATTAGAAACTGTGTTTATTGACAATACATAATACATGCTGGTTTTTTTGTTTTTGTTTTTGTTTTTTGTGGAGAAGAGCTTTTAAAGGGAAAACTCATGAGGCTGATTTTCCGGTTCACCTCGGAAGAAATGGTAGGAAAACAAAATTAACATCTCAATCTTTCTCAATCTTGCACACATACTTTACATACAACAGAGCATCACTTCTCCTTGAATTTCTGAGGGAACGTCGTCGAAGAAACCATCTATTCATCAAATTACAATTCCTAGGTTGACACCAACCTATATAATTTATAAGCAATAGATTGTCTAATACTTCAAACATTTTAGTTTATGTTACAATCTACTTCTAAGCGCTTGCCCTTTATTTTCTGTATTTCTTGTACATATTAAATATATAATGAAATTTATTTCTTAAATCAAAGGAAGAAAACTGGATAATTCCTCAATTTCCTTAAAGTTACTCCAGTGAGACACATACCTCACCCTTCTGAAGAAGTAAAAATCATGTGTGTGTGTGCATGAGCATGTGTGTGTGTCTTTTGCACATGTGTGCACATGAGAATTGGGGCTGTCCGTGTACACCTGCATGTATGCCAGCTGAGCATCTTCCTCAGTCATTCTCTTTATCTTACAGACAGGCTCTCGCACTGAACCCCACAATCGGGGATTGTCTCGACTGGCTAATCAGTGAGCTCCAGGAATCCAACTGTTTGCACTCCAGCCTTGAAGTCACAGATGTGTGCCTCCTCACCTGGCTCCTACATGGGTGCAACAGATCCAAACTAAGGTTCTCATACATAAGTATGAAAGAAGGGGGACTTAGTAAGACCTGGAGAGGACAGGAACTCCACAAAGACCAAATATATCAGGGCACAGGGGTCTTTTATGAGACTGTTTCTCCAACCAAGGACCATGTATGGATATAACCTAGAACCTCTGCTCCTCAGATGTAGCCCATGGAAGTTCAGTGTCCAAGTGAGTACCCTAGTAAGGGGAACAGGAACTGTCTCTGACATGAACTCAATGGCTGGCTTTTCGACACCCTCCACCACCACTCCCCCAGAGGGAGGAGCAGCCTTGCTAGGCCACAGAAGAGGACATTGCAGCCAGTCCTGATGAGACCTGATAAGCTAGAGTTAGATGGAAGGGGAGGAGGTCCTCCCCTATCAGTGGACTTAGAAAGGGGGAGGGAGGAGATGAGGGAGGGATGGTGGAATTGGGAGGGATTGAAGGAGGGGGCTACAGCTGGGATACAGATTAAATAACCTATGATTAATATTTAAAAAATAAAAATTATTTTAAAAAACACGCAGGAGGCACATGACTATGTGAGCCTCGGGATTTTTCTTCTTAAACACTTTTAAAATCTTTTTGGAGGAGAATGTGGGAGAAGGTCCAGAAAAGGGTTGGAGCAGGAAGGAAGAATGACTGTGGTCAAAATGCTTCATAGGTATGTACAAAACTCTCAGAGAACAAACACATAATTAATACAAACGGGTAGATTTGCTAGGTATTACACTCAATGCCTCACACACACTAGGCGAATGCTCTGTCACCGAGCTACGCCCAGCCTCTAGGTCAATCTTAATTTCTGTAACTGCAAATGTCTTCACAGCAAGAAGAGAAAGATTGGCTCATTCACAGAATGTTTCCCTGATTATTTATCCTTTTATGTCGAACAGAAGTTGTTTATCAGTTTAGGAGAAGAAGAAGAGTACATTGTAATTATAACCAACCATACACGGCTACAAATCATATAGAGAAAATGTTTTTTAATGAGAAAAATATTGCCTTACCTTATTTTACATCCATAATTTTTTTATTCTTTTCCCCTTTAGTGTCATTGTTTGAATTTCCCTATAAAGGTCTCTTTTTTGCCCCTACACACACACACACACACACACACACACACACACACACACACACACACACTCCTTACTTCTTTAGAAGGATTAGGTATGTGCTGCACTATAGTGACTGTCTGTTGGCCGCTATCACCTAAGAATTCAGGCCAGTCCTATCCAATGACTTAAACCTCTTTCATACAGGTCTTGCACACTTCTTGCCGGTAGCTTGAAAATTATGTTACTCTCACATTTTTTGCACAATATATATTATCAAATATTGTATGACAATATTATTGTTCTCTTCCACTATCCCATGTCAAAAATCACCAAATTCTTAAAGGTCTATAGATACATTTAGATTTTCTATATAGCGTCTGAAAAATAACACTTTTCAGCACTGATCACATTTGCTTCCTTGAACTGACTAGGACTTTTCTTGCAGAAAGAAAACCAAGAGCATTTTGTCTTGTTCTTGATATTTCTGAGGGTGTTTACACCGCAATGAAAAGCTGCTGTTGGAATATTTGCAATATATTCCAAGTAATAAATTCTTTTAAACTCTTAACTTCCCATGGTTTTTCTCTAATGATTGGGGAACTTTTCTATCCCTTCTGTCTTTACAAAAGTGACTCTTCTTAGTCTGACGATATTGAAAACGTTTTATGTTTCTGTTGTAGATCACTGGCTTGAGGCATATTTTTGGCTTGTATGACATGCTGAAATTTATTTGTGAATATACTGGTTGGTTTCTGAGTATATTGGTTAGAAACAAGACTGACATAATTTGACTATTGTTTATTAAAGTTGTTAAAAGTTGTATAAAGTAAAAGCAATTTATTACCTTTCCTGTTTTATACCTTTCACTTCTTTATAGTTTATAGGGAAGAATATCTGTATTGAACCACAATAAAGATATCAAAAACAGCTTCTCAGAAGTTTGGTAAAATTTTCTCCAGAGACATCTAGATATGGTTCTCTGAGAGCGAGGCTTTGTTTACTGATTCTGTTGTAGTTAGTGGCCTGGATTCCTATTTCTATTCAAATTTACTAATGTGTATTAAACTCAAAATTAAGTAGTTTATCCAAGTGCTAGAATGTGACTGAACTCCTGAAACTTTCTTTCAGTCTTAGTGGTATGTTAGCTGATATCGCTTTTTGCTAGGTAAATATATAGTTGCACTTTTTCCATCTTGGTACAAAAATGTGAATAGCTGTTTCTCAAGAAGTCATCTTTTAGCTTTCCATATATGTTGTTTTTAGTATTTTTATCTTATCATTTCAATCTATTATCTTTATTTTGCTATTTTCTTTTTGTTGCTGACTCGGCTCTTGATGCCACATCTGTTACTTTTATTATTTTTATCTTATCATTTCTACCATTATTTTTTTTGTGTGTGGCTGACTTGGTTGTTTTTGTTTCTTGACTGAGCATGAAACTTTTATTTTCTACTAAAGTAAATACAACTAATGCTTTAAATTCACCACTAGTAACCTTGTAAATTTGTTTCACAAATACTGACAGGTAGTACTTTCATTTTCCCACTTAAGTGGGTGATAAATGAACACTTTTCCCCTTATGTGGGTGATAATTCTGAGCATATTAAACCAGATCTTCCAACACACCACTATCCCTGCGGGGGGGGGGGGGGGCAATCACCACAGTTGCTAGAATTACCAGTCTCCTCAGACAAGACTAGGAAAGATCATTTGGGGATAAGATAGAGGTTCCTGGGGGAGTTGACTTAGTTATTATTAATGTAAAGGTGCACAACACAAGCCAGTATAAGCAGAGCTCATGGGTGAATTTGGCAGTTTGCAAATTGTGCCGTTTTGCCTTTACTTTTCAAAAAAAAAAAAGTTGCTGATGATTAAATGTATTTCCTGGCTTATGGATAAGATTGTGTGGCATTCTCTAGTGATTGTGACAGTACACTAAATCTACTGTCACTCGAGAGGAAGGAGGCATCCTCTGAATAAAAGCATTAGGCCCAGCAACAGTTTTACCATTGTATCTGTGACTTTCAGATAAGGGAAGGCTTTATCCCCGAGTTGATGCACACAATAGCCTAAACATTACTATACCCCATCAAAGTGAGTGATAACATAAAGCCTATTCACAGGGGCCCAACAGAACCTCCTCAAGGAGTCCGTTGGGCTATACTACCCTTACAGTCTTGCCAGGATTATGTAAACTATGAACTCAGAACACCCTGGGCTATATGTTTATAGTCCTCTCACTAAAGCCAGCTTTAAAATGTGGTCAATTTATCCCTGCCATGGTAATAAAAAGCTAAGAGCTCCGGCTAACGCATTATGCTAATCAAAATGGAAGAGTGGGACCCTGTTTTCAATCATAACACACAGTTCATAAAGATATCAAAGTACCGTTGCTCAGAAGTAAAACACCGAACAATCAGATCTTGAAAATCCATTAGGACTGCTGATTGATGTTACAAAGTACTACTTAATCCTGACAGTAAAATGTGAAAATAAAAATCCCACTGTTAGTCAAATGTTAGACCCATATTTCAAGTGAACGTGAGTACATATCCTTTACCATGAAAAACACAAGCACTGACATGTTTCTGTTACTGCCCTAAGTACTGCACATGCATGACTAAGCTAAGAGAGTTCCCTTTGAGTCATTGGTCATCACAACATTTGCAGTCATAACTGCACTGAATCTATTAGAGTTAAATATTCCTAAGCCTGAGGAGATCCAAGATGGCTGCCACGAGAGAACACTGTGTCTGAGGAGTAGGAGAGCAGAAACAACGCAGCGACCAGGAGACTGAACTCTGGGACCTAAAACGCCAGCATTGTGAGTGCCAGGTGAGCAGAACTCCTACGGTGAGAAAATCAAGTGGGAAAACCCTAGGGACACTCAGTTATTCCCCAGAAAAATCTCCGGGTGACCAGCGCACAGCCCTGATCTGAACGAGCAGCCGCGCTGGGCGCCCACACCCGCCATTATAGACTGGATCGCACACTTTCGCAGGCAGTCTCAGGCGAAACCGGGTGCCCTTTTCACCGAACTGCACCCTGCGAGCTCACACTGCACCTGGGCTCTGCTTCAACCCACGAGTGTGCGGCTGGCACGAACCGATCGCCTGAACCACCCCAGTCTGAGAAAGGCAGGGGACCATTTTGACCAGTCTGCACTCTGCAGGTGCGAGCCTCACGCTTCCGCCAGCAAAACCTCAGTCCGTGTGCCAGTCTGCGGGCAAGTCTGGGAGAGACCTGAGTTCTGCTTCAACCCACGGGTGCGCAGTGGGCGTGCACGGATCGAAGGAGCCACCCCAGACTGACAAAGTCCGGGGACCATCTTGACCAGACCAAACTCTGAGGGCCAAAACCTCAGTCCCTGTGTGTGTCCACAGGACAGACAGAGAAGGCCTCGGGCACCATTTCAGACAGGCCTGCATTCAGCGGAAGCACACCAACCCAAACCCATTGTGTGTGCCCCAAATATCATCTCAGACCATGGTGCACAGCCCCTGGCCCAGAAGGGGGAGACAAATCTCCATTCCAGGGGAGAGCCCTTAGCAACAAGCCCAGGGCTGAGTGCAAAGACCCCAGCTGACATCTGAAAAGACTGAGGAGCGAGACCTCCAGACCAGAGGGGTGACCAGCCTGCAGTGCTCACAGCTTCTAGCACAGGGCACGAAGCCAGACACACAG
>CM053752.1:61954429-61979074 GCA_028658305.1 Pachyuromys duprasi
GCCCTCAGTGTGCTGTCTGGTCAAGATGGTCCCAGGATCCTCTCAGCGGTGGGTTGAGACAGAACTCCGGTTCTTCCCAGATCTGCGGGCGGACTCACACACTGACTGAGTTTTTGCTGGTGGAAGTGTTTGGCCCACGCCCCCGCAGTGTGCGGACTGGTCAGAATGGTCCCCCAATCCACTCAGTCTGTGGTGGTTCCCGCGATCGGTTCGTGCCCGCCGCACACCCGTGGGTTGATGCAGAACTCGGGTTCCTCCCAGACCCGCTGGTGGACTCACACACTGACTGAGTCTTTGCTGGCGGAAGCGTTCGGCTCGTGCCCCGCAGTGTGCGGACTGGTCAAAACGGTCCCCCAATCCACTCAGTATGGTGTGGTTCCGATGATAGGACCAAACCCGCAGCACACCCGTGGGTCGAAGCAGAACCCGGGTGCAGTGTGAGCTCGTAGGGCGCAGTTCAGTGAAAAAGGCACCTGGTTCCTCCCGAGACTGCCCGCGAGACTGTGTAAATCCAGTCTATAATGGCGGGTGCGTGTGCCCAGCGCAGCCGCTTGTCCAGATCAGAGCTGTGTGCCGCTGGTCACCGGGAGATTTCTCCAGGTAATAACTGGGTGTCCCTAGGGTTTTCCCACTTGATTTTCTCACCGTAGGAGTTCTGCTCACCTGGCACTCACAATGCTGGCGTTTTAGGTCCCAGAGTTCAGTCTCCTGGTCGCTGCGTTGTTTCTGCTCTCCTACTCCTCAGACACAGTGTTCTCTCATGGCAGCCATCTTGGATCCCCCCCTTTGCTTTTCTTTTCAATTAGTCCTACACTGAAGTCTACTTTAGTATGTGTATTTATATGTTGGAAGAGAACAACTTGTTTTGCCCTAGCATGTTTTATGCTCCTATATTTAAAAAATACACAAATTTTAAAAATCCCTTTTCTGATACAATGAAATCAATTACCAGTTATTTTAGAAAATTAAAGCATAATTATATAGGGAATTTATTACTCATTCTGAGCTTTTAAAATGTGGATTACTTCCTCCTAAAAAATCTGTGAAACGGCTTTATTATTATTCCTATTTTATATGAGGATATTGGAACACAGGGTAGGTAAGTTACTCAAAGTTACTATGCTAAAGAGAGGCCAGGATGTCCCTAAGTACAAACCCTCTTAAAAAATAATTTGTGTTTTATGTGTGTGGTTTATCTGCAAGTATATCTGTGTCCCACATTGGTCCTGGTACCTGAGGAGGCCGTAAGAAGGCATCAGATTCTTCAGTGGGAGTTACAGACAGTAGTGAGCTTCCACGTATGCTGGGAATTGTACCCGGGTCTTTTGTAAGAGCAGCAGGTGCTGCTAACTGCTGTTCCATTTCTCCGGCCCCTACAGACCTAACCACACTGTCCTAAAAGGTAATGGTTCGTTTTTTTGCTGAGAATGATGAGCAACTGTCACTCTGTTTCACTCTGCTCCCTAACTCATGCTGCACACAGAGTGGGCCTGTCTGGGGGCTGATGGTCATTTTTCTTTTTGTCATTTTGAATGTTCAGAAAAACAGGAACCATTTCACCTTACTTCTGCCCATAATGCATTTCAGTTGAAGAAGAACGTCAATTGTTAGCTAAGGGGTCTTCAGATTGTGATTTTATTTTTAAAAACTATGCATGCATATTAGTGCATAATAACTGTACAGTGTAATACATGTCACGTGATGGTTTCATTATGGATTTTCAAACACAATCTAAGGCACTTGGGATGTCAGTCCCCCACCATCCACACTTGTCTCTCTTTCACTACTGCTCTTCTTATTCCCAAAAAGCTCTTTGGTTTCCATGTCTTTAAAAAAATTCCACATACCTGTTTAAGTCTGGCTTATTTCTTTTAAAATGATCTCACTTTTGAGATGGAAAAGGATCTGCTTTCTTTTCTAGCTTTCTGACTGATAGAGTCTATTTGATAGGCTGGGATTATGGAGGGCATTTGGCCACTGAAAATTACAAAATTTATTGGCCTGTGTATAACTGCAGTGTCTAACTTGGGACTTAGCACATCAGTAGATGTCACAACAGTTTAACACAGACTTTAAAACAGTGAACTCTCTCCTACATTTCTACATTGGTAGACAGGATTTCTTTCTTTGTGTGTGTGTGTGTGAAAGAGATGAGAAACACGCTAAGGTAAACATCTGTGCCAAGTTTTATGGGTTATTGATTGCAACACAACTTCAGAATCTTCTGAGATTTCTAGAGATTAGAGACGATGAATTATTTATTATCCCAAGGTCAAATGGACGCAGAAGATTTTGTACTGACAAATAAAATAAAGATTTTCAAGTGATAGGACCACTATATGTAGTTAGCTAAGCTGGTGTTTTAGCTTATATAATGTTTTTTTTTAAATATTTATGCCAGAAAAATACCTCCTGGATGTCTTTAGCTTTTATAAAATTTACATGTTGATGGACTAATACATTTGAATAAGTTTATTAATACATTTGAACAAGTATTTATTGATCACTTTACTATTAGGTTAAATAACTTAAAGGACTAGAAAAGTCATGGTCTAATGTGCTGAGTTTTAGTTCTTTCTTGAAGCCTTATAGAGTGTATAATTTTGCTTATTTCTTCTGCTCCTACAACAAATAACCTTAGTTAAAAGGATCTAGTTACCTAAGGAGTTTTTGGTCTAGTTGGGCATACAAGCTGTATCGTATGATCATCACTCCATAGATCTATGAGAGTGTACCCAATGAGCCAGAGAAAAGCACATAAAGCTATAATTATACAATCAAGTCTATATTCATTCAGGGAGAAGAACGCATAGAGCAGGCTGAGGTACAGCTCATGTGTGATGTAGTCTCTGGCTGAGCTGCGAAAGCCTGCTCTGTTTTGAACAAGGAGAAAGAGTGCAAAAAGAGCCTTCTGCACAGAGCTGCAAAAGGTTACAAATGGTAGAGCGGAGAGAACAGGAATCTTGTTAATGGAAGAGACCTGGAAGGTAGCTGTGGTCACCCACCACAAGCCATCTTCCCTTAATGGAGTTCTTAGAATTTGCAGAATACTGGTGATTAAGAACCTTTGCTTGATGAATTTCATATGTATTCCAATTTGATATTACTGGAGAAAAACCAATTCCCTTTTAATTTTATTCTCCCATAGGGGAAGAATGTGTACTTCCTATCAATTAAATTAAGTTAGTAATTTAATTATGTGTGTCCAAAAGCACATAGCTCTGATATTTCTGAGATCAAGATTGATAGGAAAGTTGCTCTGGAATGAATCCTATATGCATAATCATAGCTCAGAATCGATCCTGCTAATGTACATTCTAGTAAATCAAGGATACGGCTTAAGTAGTGTCTTTAGGAATGAAGGGAAATTTGAATAAAAATAGGATTACATTTATGGATTATTACCGAAATTAAGAGTCCATTAATTTAAAAAGCACTTTTTTTCGCTGTGTGTGTGTGTGTGTGTGTGCTCGCTCTGTGTGTGGTATACAGAATCCAGAGCAGAATATCAGCTGTCTTCCTCTCTTGTTCACTACCTTATTATTTTAAAAGTGAGTGAGTATTTCACTGAGATGGAACCTGAGTGTTTGAACTAGAGTGGCAGCCCAGCAAGTCCTCGGCACCCACCTGCCTTGTGTTCAATACTGGGAACACAGAAACATGTAGCCCTGCCTAGCTTTTTGCTTGGCTGCTGGCTGCTGGGAATTAAAATGCAGATTCTCATGTGTACACTGCACATTCTCTTGTCCGTTCAGCCATCTCTCAGTCCCTACAACACCTCTCGGGCACTGTAACCCTGTAAAAATATTGTTCTTGGGACAAAGGAGAAGTTTTGATATAAAAATGGAATTAATATAAGCAATGGAAAACTAATGAACTTTAAGATTTAATTTTTTCTTATACAAAATAGTTCTATTATTATTTCACAGTTGCATAATTAGAAACACATATGGTGGAAATAATTTTGATAACTGACAGCTTGGTATTTGCCACAGTTCACCTGTACATGATAAATGATTAAATTGTGTGGTTGGCTGATATATACTGGAATCCCTTAAAAGTGGGAGACTACGCAACAAAAAATTTGTTCAGGAGCAATTGATTAAGGATGATTTTCTTCAAAGTAGTTATAATATTATGGTCTAGATCTCAAATCTAGATACCAAAACCAGACTACAGTTTTTTTTTTTTTAGCAGAATATTTTTTAGCACTTGGTAAAACTTAGTTATCTAGATGCTTGCATAAGAGATGGGATAAAGGTTATGAAAAGGAGTTTTTGAGAAATTTGGATACTCTGTTCCAAACCAACTATGATAACAAGCATGGGTGGTTTCAAGTGTACTTAACTCATATTGACACAAATTTGAATCTTTCACATTTTTATCAGCATTCTTGGAGGAAGCCTATTTCATTAAGATAGTTACTGTGGTAAGCTCTAGAAAATTTGCCTTCCTCAGGACGATGGTGACTAATAACCATCGGGAGCTTTGGCACTTAGAGGTGGTGTCCTTCAGGGTTTCTAGAAGAATTGTTGGTCCTTAATATGCAGCAGCGAAGGAGAAACTCAGCAGAAATGGAAATTAACCACTCATATACTAAATGGACTGGGAAAGCCCAGAAGGCTACAACCATATGGAAAGAACTACAGACAACTCATGGGTGCTGAGAGGGAGGAGAGGTGGCCTCCCCAGAGAAGAGCACAACCATTGGTTATCTTATACCCCGTGGCCAGTCACATGCCCATGGCATTATGTAGACTGAGTGGGTTGTAGTTATGCCTTTAGGAATATACACATGCATATGCCTGTAATAACAATTAATGAAAAGGAGCAGCAAGGAGGAGCATGTGGGAGAGTTTGGAAGGAGGAAAGGGAAGGAGAAAATTGTGTTATTATATTATGATCACAACAAACAAAAAAGTAAAAACCTAATTTTAAAAAAGAACAAAACTACATGGTGTGCTGTTAGGAGTCTTGGCCACTGTGGTGGCAGTACGGGGTTTAGTAAACCTTCAACATCAGCATCTGCTTATCATATTCATCACTGAAACTTCTGTCATTCATCTACCTATCTATCTCTCTATTTTATTAATTCTTTGTGAGTTTCACATAAACCTCTGTTTATTTATTTATCTTTTTATTGATTCTTTATGAGTTTCACATCATGCACCCCAGTCCTGCTCACCTCCCTGTTCCCTCATACTCTCCTTTCACCCTTGCAACCTCCCCCCCGCCAGAATAAAATACACACACACACACACACACACACACGCAAGCAAACAAAGATAGAAGACATCTCATCATGGACACTGTGTGCCAGCCTTTGGCAGACAAGTGGCCGAGTCAGCTCTCCCTCACTCTCGCTCCCAGGGCTGGCACATGTGGGCCAGCTCCGCTGTGCTGCCTGGGTGGCAGGGCCTGCTCTTCCAAATGCTGCAGGTGAGAGATGGGACCAGCTCTCCAGGGTGCTGCACCCCGTGAGGGTCAGGGCCAGCTCTGCCCAACCCCTGGACAGCCAGGTGGTCCTCAGAAGCTTCCCTGACCAGGATGGCCCCATGTTCTCGAGTTATGGTGCTAAGAGCCACGGACATTGACTCCGACTCTTGCCCCTGCTTAGCTCGGGCTGGTACCTCACCACTGCCCAAGGTGGCGGGCAGGCCATTCACATCAGAGTGTGAAACCCAGGACTGTGTACTGGAAAAACTTGTTTCTAGTTGTGGTGTGGCTCAGCCCTAGCACACACCTTTAATCCAAGAGATTTTTGTAAACAGGATTAAATAAAGTTAACTCTAGGTCACGAGGTGGAGCAAGCAACCAGTTGTCAGGAAGTAAACATAGGAAAAACCCCATAGAGAGTGAGAGGAAGTCTGGAAGACAGATAAAGAGACACATAGGAAGTAGAAAGGAGGGACATTAAGTGTACAGCATGGAGAAGGAGAAGGGACATTGGCCGAGTAGGAAGGTCAGCTGGACGCTTTCTCTGCCTCTTTGAGGGAGTGTGTTTTCACTTTAGCATCTGGCTCCTGAGTCTTTATTAATAAAATTGAACATTTGGGATTTTTTTAATACACACATACACACACATATGCAAAAGTAATTAGTGAAAAAAAAGGCAATGAATTTGAAGGAGAGTGGGGAGGGGTTCTTTATTGTAGGAGAAGGAGAAAAAGGAAGAGAGAAAAGTTGTGATTAAATTATAATCTCAAAAATAAAAAATGAATATTGACTATGCCCTTTAACCTATTTTAATATGTATCTTTCTGAATTTTTGTCTTATGGTTAGAGATTTTGGGGACTCCTTTTTTGCTCTTGAAAATGTGACCCAAGCAATAAATACTACATATTTCAGTTTGTTAGCTTCAGTCCTAGTCTGTGTTGTGTCTCAATATGAACATTAAACAATGTTTTTATTCAAAAAAATCTCATTTTAGATGATAAATTGCATGAGAACCTCAAGAACAAAGTGCACAGTTCCTGACCTTTGTGCCTCAGATCCTTCCTAGCTGCTGTTGTTCTCATTTATTCAAGAGCGAGCAGGATTGAAGAGCACAATGTTATTGATGGTTGTCTTACTCTGAATTTTATTATGTGTGACTTCTTTGTTGCTCAGTTTCCTTTTCTATTAAGTGATGCAAAAAGTGTCCATAAGGATCTTCAAGGAAAAAAATAACTGTTAACAGTTTATTACACTTCCTGAAACACAGGACAGCTGTCTGTGGTTTGCCTTAGGAGCCAGCAGATAAAAGAGGGAAGGGACCTAACCCTTCAGAACATTAGGGCTGAGCACACATGATAATAAAGTTGAGGATTTCCACAACAGAGAGCTGGGTAGAATAAGGCAGTTTATAACCCGCCAACCCCTTGCTCAATTAGCTGATGGGTGGAGCAGGGCATATGCTAATTATCAGGATGCTCAGTCCTCATGGACTAGTTGGCAGTCTTGGTTAAGTAAGCTGCTTTAGATTCGATGTGTATTTCACTGAAGGTTATTTTTGGAGCCAGTTACTAAGCTATTTTTATTCCTTTGTTCAGACCAGGAAATTGCTTTCATCTATGGTAACTCAGTTTTAGAATACCTTTTGTCTGTTAAACTGAAATAGAATTTGTTGTTTTCAGTTCAGTAATATTTTTTTCATGGTGAGTTTATCCTTTGGTCTGCTAGCACACTCTGAAGTGGAGAGATTAATAGTTCTTGCCGCCTATGATTACTCTGAGGGCATTTCCCAGTGACTACGATCTCTCGGAGACTGAAATCATTTATTATAATGAGAGCCTTTGACGGCTTTGGATGCTGTGTTAGCTGCATCACACCCATGCATTCTGCTCTGCATTTTACTGCCTGGCTTGTATTTGTAGCTAAAATTTCTTGTACCAAATGATGTATAAAACCATTTGACTTTCTGAGTGATTTTTAAAAACTGCCTCTTTTGAAGCTGGTGCATCCTAGTACCTAACTATCCAACGCTGCTCCACTTCTGTACTTGTGTTCAGGCTGAGTTCCCACAGGAGAGTTTTAGAAAAACACCGCATTCTGTGCCAAGAGCTGCTCAGGTGCCCCACAGGCTTCCCTAAGCTGGCGGGGAAAGGAGCCTGGGTCCCACACCTGGCTCAGCCCAGCTGGGTTCACTGTCTGTGCTGTGCTGCCTGATTCTGACCTGGGTAAGCCAGGCAGCTGGCGAGCAGGCAGAATGGAACCGCATCTACCCCACAGTACCAGAAGGTATCCCTCTACAGGATGGTGAGAGTGAGCTCCTCTAGCCGCTGCGACCAGGAAGGTGTCCACAGGATCGTGATTGTCGTCTCCGGGGTTTGGAACCAGGATACAGCTACACCATTCCCAGGCATATATCTGAAAGATGCTCCACCATACAACAAGAACATTTGCTCAACTATGTTCATAGCAGCTTTATTCACAATAGCCAGAATCTGGAAACAACCCAGATGTCCCTCAACTGAAGGATGGATGCAGAAATTGTGGTGCATTTACACAATGGAATACTACTCACCAATTAAAAACAAGGAAATCATGAAATTTGCAGGTAAATGGTAGGAACTAGAAAAGAGCATCCTGAGTGAGGTATTCCAGAAGCAGAAAAACACACATGGTATATACTCACAAGTGGATATTAGCCATATAATGTAGGATAAGCATAATAGAATCTATAGTCTTAAGCTAAACAACAAGAAGAACCCTAGGGAAGAGGCTGAAATCTCACTCAGGAGGGCAAACAGGATAGACATCGGAAGTAGTTGAAGGAACAGGACAGAAGCCTACCACAGAGGACCTCTGAAAGACTCTACCCACCAGGGTATCAAAGGAGATGCTGAGACTCATAGCCAAACTTTGGGCAGTGTGCAGGATACCTTATGGAAGTAGGTGGAGATAGAAAGACCTGGAGAGGTCAGGAACTCTACAGGGAGACCAACAGAGTGAAAAATCTGAGCCCAGAGGGGCCTTCAGAGAATGATATTCCAATCAAAACCTGGACCTCCTGCTCAGAGGAAGCCTATAGGCTACCTAGTTTCTAAGTTCCCTAGTAAGGGGAACAGGGACTGTCTCTGACATGAACTCTGTGGCTGCCTCTTTGATCATCTCCCCCTGGGGTTGCAGCCTTGTCAGCCCACAGAAAAAGGCAATGCAGCCAGTCCTGATGAAACCTGATAAGCTAGGGTCAGATAGAAGGGGAGGAGGTCCTCCCCTATCAGTGGACTAGGGAAAGGCATGGGGGAAAAGAGAGAGGGTGGGTAGGATTGGGAAGAGATGGATGGGGCTATAGCAGGGATAGAAAGTGAATAAATTGTATTAAATAAATAAGTAAAATAGTTTAAAAATGTAAAAAAAAGCATGTGGGGCTGGAGAGATGACTCAGTGGTTAAGAGCACTGGCTGCTCTTCCAGAGGCCTGGAGTTCAATTCCCAGCACCCACATGGCAGCTCACAATTAACTCTGATTTCAGCAGATCTGAAAGTTATTTTTTTACTTTACATTCCTGTGGCACCTTCCCTTTGCTCTTTTCCTTCTGGTCTTTCCCTCTTACCTCTCTCACTGCCCTATCCATCCCTCTTCCCGTTCTCCTCAGGAAAAGGGAGGCCTCCCATGGATAACAAGCCTTGGCATTGCAGTGAGACTAGACACATCTTCTGTGAGGGGCCGCACTCACATTCACCATTACAAGATGGCGCTGATATCCTGTGTCCCAAACCAATAAACAAGAAAACTGCGCATGTGCGAAGGAAATTTCCACTCATTGTGCTCTGCCTCTTCTGTTGTGTCATCCCGCCTGATGAGTAACAGCCAATCAGAGGCTGACACATCCTAAGCGGAGGATAGTTTTCTATATAAGGGCTGGGTTTCTGCCGCTCAGGGTCTCCTTCTCTACTCATTGTAAGCTTATGCTCTCCCTCTCAAGATGCATTAAAGCTTTACTGCAGAAGGATCCTGTGAGTGCCTTGTCGTTCTTGCTGGCGAGACGGTAACGCGAGGCACAATCTTCTCCTATTGAGGCTAGGAGAGGCAGCTCAGATAGGGGAAAGGTACCCACAGGCAGGCAACAGAGGCAGAGACAGCCCCTGCTCCTGCTGCTAGGAGTCTCACACGAAGACCAAGCTGCCGTTACATATGTGCAGAGGGCCTAGGTCAGTGCCATGCATGCTCTCTGGTCAGCGGTTTTAATGTTTAGGTCTTTTGGTGTTAAAACTAGAGCAGAATTAAAGAAATGCCATTTTTGTTTTAAAAATTTAATTATAGGTATTTGATAATCTTTGCCTTAGAAGGCATGAGGTGGCATTGTTAATAGGATCGATACACATTTATTAGAGTGACAATAATTATGAGTTAGTTTTTCATAGTAAAGATATCAGTATATATAAATTTGACTAGTAATTAATTGCCTAACCCATTGCAGATTCTAACATAATTACTTGTTTAAGCCTCTGTTTCTTTACTTATAAAGTGTACTTATCTCATACAGGTACTTAAAGAATTGAATAAAACATATAGACGGAATATTTATCATAGTACCTGACAAGCGGGGAAAAAAGTGTATCACCATTTATTAATAAAAATACCTCTAATTTTTAATCTCAGACTTCTGATCTATTGTAACTTCTGTGTCCTTGGAAGGGGAGGGTTTAGGCAGGCTCTCAAGGTGGCCTTGAAATCATGACGTTGCTGAGGATGACCTTGAACTTCGGACTGTCTTGCTTTCACCTTGTAAGTGCTGATTAGAGACGTGTGTGCCGCACAGCATTCATTCTGGGGCTGTGGAGAGGGTCACACAGGTGTCATCTGACACTGGAAGGCTGGAATCTAGAGGCTCATTTGTTGCCTGTCTCCACACCTTTAAGGAGAACAACATGACCACACGGGGTAAGACAGAAGTTCCTGGGAAAGACTGAATAAACAGTGAGTGCTACAAGGCACAGACTTCCCAGCAACGTGTGTGCATGTGTGTGCTTGTTGCGTGGTTTGCCTGTGCTACCTGAGGAGACTCTTCAGGGATGACTAGGTGCACTGCGTGTTCCCACACATGAGAGGAATTTGGGTGGAAGACTGTCTGTGACAGAGTAGTCCGGAAGCTACTGAGGGCTGGTTTAGGCCTTCTAAATCTGAAAAGAGTCTGAAAGAGAGGCGAGTGTCTCCTTTCCGTCCCTGCTGCAGCAGTACTGGTTCAGCTCCAGAGCTGCGTATTTAAAGGGCGAGGTTACCATCGAGTCCACGCTACAGAAACGCTTCTGGATGTACTGGCTCTCCTAATTGAACTTTGTATCGTTTTAACTTCTACTTTTCTTTTAGAGTGGTGAGTCTTCAGTCTTTATCATTGCACGTATTATAATTTAATCAGTTTCTAAAGCCTTAGCTAATTGACAATTTGGCTTGGGATAGCATGTTTTGTTACATTTACCCAGAATGTTGTGTCTTTTAAAACAGATGCCAATGACTCTATATTTACAATTTGAAATTTTCAGGCTGATGTAGGCACTCTGTACTTTACAGTTGGGGTGATTCTGGGCATGATTGCAAAGAAAGACATTACAACAATGTCCTATAACCTAAATGACTGTCAATTCGAAAAAGTTAAATTTAGGATGGGCATTTTGGTTTCTTAAGTACTACTTGGCTTTCCCTTTATGTGCCTGCATTACAATTGTCATACAATATATGTGGCAGTAAAACAGAGTCTTAAAGAACTAGATTCTTAGATAATTATCGCCTCCCTTAATTCAATAGCCCCAGGATATTGGATTAAAGTAAGACTGAGTTTATCACATATGAATGCCAACTTTAAGTTCTTTCTGCAGACCCTTAAAAGTTTTTTTTTTCATTATTCCATATTGAATCTTCAGTTTTGAATTCTGACACAACTTCCTTTGAGGGATTCAGAAAGCTCAATGGCGGCTTGGTCACACTGACGTAGGAGCAACTTGAAGCAGTAACATCAATGTTGTAAAGGTTCTACTAATAAACATATGTCAGAAATATGTTATCCAAAGTGGAATTTGGTAAAGGAGCCTCCGGTATGACTGGAAGTTAGATAGGATACTAACCAGACTTTTTAGAAACTGAGGGAATGAAAATTCTGTGCCTATCAAGGAACAGCTTCTAAGGGGAGCAGCACAGGGTCACAACTATCAATAAGTCCTGGTCTTCCTTTAAGTTTCCTGTGCCTTCATCAGAAAAAAAAAATATAACTCTGGCAGGCAGGCAAGATGATGCTGGGTACCAACCGTATAGACCAGTATCAGAGTACTTAGGAAATAATTCTGGCGATACCTTTGCCATATAAATCTTCCATCTGCTCAAGTAGCCAGATTTGCAATCTCCTGTATCTGTTTAAGTGGTTCAAAGTGTCACCTGGGGCCAGGACCTAAAACAGATTTAAGGATGAGAGCCCATGTGGACGCCATATGCTTAAGGGGCATATAAGCTAGTAGAATCTTCTATTAGAGGCTGGCTCTTCTTTGTGCATTAGTCAGGGCTGGACAAAGTGCTACTACTTCTAAAGAGCTTTTCCTTTACTCATCTCTAGGTGTGTGGAGTGACTTCTCACTGGAAAGCACATTATTCATATCACAGCACAATTTTGGCAAATGTTAGCAGAAAGCCATGTTTAGTTTAACTTCTGTTTTTCATATACTTTAATAAATATCAACAAATTTAACAAAATTCAAAATTAGTAGTGTGTTATCTAATTCATAAAAAACTTGAATAAATTAAGCTGTGTAAGTTTCACACAATCCACAGTAGTTTTAACCCCTATGTGACCAGTACGAACAGCAGGGGCTGAGTTAGGTATTCTAAGTTCTCTCCTTATGAACTATTCTTTTATTTGATAGTACCAAGGATCAAGCTGAGGGCCTTGGGAAAGCTAGGCCAACATTCCACCACTGAGCTGCTCCTCCTTCCAAATTTTTCTTTTTTAACTAAAATAAAATATCTCGGGCTGGAGAGATGGTTCCTAGCACCCACATGTCATCTTACAACCATCTGAAACTCCAGTTCCAGGGTTCTGACTCCCTCTTCTGGCCTGTGAGCACCAGGAATGCATGTGATGCACTGACACATATGTAAGCAAAGCATCCATATGCATACAATAATAAAATAAGAGTTCAAAATGCCTGTGTCCATTTCCATAAAGGGTCAGCAATACCACGAGCCATCTTGATCTTTTTAGGAGGCAGAGAGTGTTTGTTGTCTGTTCAATATCTAGGTTCCCCCTTTATGCTAGTGATAGTGATACTGTCTGTGTTAACTCAGGACTGACGGATGGGACTTGGAACTAAAAGACGAGGACATTGACCTCTTCAGAACAATTGAGGAGCTGAAGTGGAGACTGTTAGCATGTGACACAGGAACCTAAGGGCTTTACAGGGCAGAAAAGGGGGTTTTAGGACAGAAGGTTTCATCTGAAGGGTCAGTTCCTTGAAGGCTCAAGTGGGTAATATGGAGGCTGCTGTGATGATCTTATCAGAAGCTTGTCAGGTCCTAAATACACACAGGTCAAGTCGACTTTCCTGTCAGGAGTTTCCCAGTCAACCTGAGGCTTCTTGGTTATTAACCCTTCAGGTTAGGGATGCAGGAATATGTTAGTTTTCTCTATAAAGAATTAAAAAGGCAGGAAGAAGTCGGAAAGTCAAGTAAAGCCAACATTTATTAAAAAAAAACAATTTAGAAGAAAAACCATATGGCAGACTAACTGAATCTTAGCAGCCAAAGACTAAGGAAGCTCAAACATACCAAAGAGGATACACTTAGGTTCTGGCCAGCATCTGAAAGAAACAGACAGAAAAACAAAATAAGAAAAAACAAACAAGAAATAGTTGCACCTTTGTGAATCAGGACTCAGGTGCCTGCATGTGATCGGGCTTCATGAAGCTGGTAGGTACATGGTCAGCATCAGGAATTTGGGGAAGGAGGAATATTATATCATTGAAGAAACAATCACTCCACTATCTCTTTAGCAGGGTTTTAGCTCAGCCTACTTCCCTAGGGTGGTCCCACCTTCCTCGGGTGTGGCTACACGGCCAGGCATGGCTGACCCAAGTATTTTGTGAAGTTTGGATTTTAGGTTTCCACTCAGGCCAGAGATTTTCATCCATCTGAATAACCAGAAGGAACTAGTTTTCCCCTTAAAGTTGCTGTCTTAGTAGAAGCCTGGTTTTGTGCATACTAAAAGGACTACCCATCTTCCATATTCCCTGGCAGTCAGAAATGGCTGCAGGTCTTGGGTACAGTTTATCAGACTTTCTTGGTCACTTCACTCTTATTGCCTTAGTAATTTTTTCCCATGGGTCACTTCAAAGAAATTAACGATTTTAAGTGGTTCTATTCAAGCAAGTTAAATATCTACTTTCTTTAAAAACAAAAGGGGTGGCTATTTTAAGACCTAATTAGGACCAACTTAAAGGAAACCTATTTAAAGATTGAAACAGCATGCATAGGGTCTTAATAAGTCTGCAGCAAGCCTACTGTGCTTTTATGGGTACCTGAGTGTGCAAAGGAGTGGGTCTGTGATTCTTGGGCTCTTTTCCTTCTGTTGGTCTTATCCAACTTTGATGTAATAGTTTTTGTCTTATCTTACTGTATTTTACTTTGTTGCATTTTCCTATTACCTATTTGAAGCCTATTGCTTCTGCATGAGAGACAGAAAGGGAGTTGATCCAGATGGGAGGAGAGAAGAGGAGTAACTGGGAGGGGTGGATGGGGGGAAAACTGTAGTCAAGGTGTGTTATGTGAGAGAAGAATTTATTTTGAATAAAAAGGGGGGAAGAGAAAACATGTTCAGCATTTTTTGCTATCAATTTATTTATATTTGTTTATTTTTTAAAATTTATTTCTGTTTTATAATTTACTTTACATACCAATCATAGCACCTTCTCTCCTATCCTTCTGGTCCTCCCCTCCCATCCTCTCCCCACTATCCCCTCTTCCTCTCTCCTCAAAAAAGGGGAACCCCCTTTGCCAACCCACACCAGCACATCAAACCGTATCAAGACTGAGCTTATCCTCATTCACCTACGCCAGACAAGGCAGCCCAATTAGGGAGAAGTGATCGAAAAGCAGGCAACAGAGTTCATATCACAGACAACCTCACTCAGAGTCAACTAACCTAAGCCCACGATGGTTTACAGATAAAGAAGCACCAACCAAAATGCATGCATGGACCGGACCTAGGGCCCCTTCACATATGTAACCAATGGGCAGCTTAATCCTCATGTGGGTTCCTTAGTAAGTTGAGCAGGTTAGTTTTTTGACCAAGTAAAATTACTTATTAATGGGATATTTGTGTCTTAAATATGGCCCAAATTTTAAATACATCTCTTTGTGTATCTATCTATCTATCTATCTATCTATCTATCTATCTATCTATCTATCTATCTATCTATCTATCTATCTACACGGATGAAGTTATACGTATATGGTGTCTGCTCACATGTGCAGATGGAGGCTGCCACTCTGATTTGTTCCTTTGGGGCAGGGCCTCATGCTGAACGTGCAGCCTTCCTTTTTCTGCTAAACTAATAGTCAACAAACCTCAGCTACCCTCCTGTCCCCTACTCCTTGGTGCCAGGTTGATAGGCAGATGCTGGATCACATCCAGTTTTATTTATTTACTTATTTAACTGCGAGATTTGAATGTTGATCCTCATGTCTACACAGCAAGGTCCCTTAACCGCAGAGTCACCTCTGCAACCTGCAACTGTTGCAGTCTTAAAATCAGATTGGCTGTCATACATTGCTGCTCTCGTTTGTGCTCCACATTAATTTTCATGTAGTGCTTGCTTCATTAAAAAACAATTCACTGAAAACCCTGTGTGGTGTTTTGAATGAAAATGGCTCATAGGGATTGGCACTGGAAGGAGGTGTGGCCTTGTTGCTGTGTGTTGGAGGAAGTGTGTCTTGGGGGGTGAGGGGTGGGTTTTGAGGCTTCAGATGCTCAAGCCAGGCCCAGTGTGCCTCACTTTTCCCGCTGTCTGCCAAGCTAGATACAGTACTCTCAGCTACCTCTCCAATACCATATTTGCCTGCATGCCACCATGTTTCCCTCCACGATGATAATGGAGAGAACTTTAATATAGCCCCAATGAAATGTTTTCCTGTATAACAGTTGCCGTGGTCATGGTATCTCTTCACAGCAATAAAACCCTAACTAAGACATCCAGGTTTATCGGATAAGCCATTTCAACCTCCCAGGGACAATGTTGAAACACAGTTCACTTGAGTTCTGCACTTGCTCAGTGCCTGATAAATATTTCCTCTAGAAGTGTAAGATATCCTCTCATAACCCCCATAAATTTGATTCTGTATCATGAGGTAGTTTGATACATAGATGGGAACTACTAATGCAAGAAAAAGCTCCTGCGTGAGACATAGAGAGAATTTGGAAGCATGTGAGGCTCAGACGGCAACAATCTTTTACCTTTTCTCCATCTCCTGGATTACTCACCAATATGCCTTTTGTCACATCTAAGCAGCCTTGTAGTTAGATTCCTGCTGAGTGATCTGAATATAATCTTAACTGCCTTGCTATAAATTTTTCTGATTTCTCTATCACGTATCATCCTGAGCTTGACATTTACATATATTTGACTGCCGTTTTAAAGGATAAATCAATATTTAGATTCTTGAAGGTCAGGATGAGTTTATTAGGAATGATTCTTTAAATATTCTCCAGAAGTAGAAAACACTCCAAGTTTCTGAGTACCGATAGTGGATTTGTATAGCACTGAAGTAGTGCTGCAAAAGATCTAAATTTAGTACTGGGCTTAGAAACATTAGTTTCAAGACATGCACTTTTAACAGACAACCTGACTATCTCCATTTAGAACAGGCTTTCCAAGCCTTTTCTTTGCAAGACAAGAAATTGTAAGGACATTGGACTGTTGCCATTGAAATAAATGAAAATGCCAGTGTCCATCCATTCGGTATTAGCAATCTTGCTGCTTTTCAATTTCACTTTATGTCTTCCTTTCATGTGCTTTTGCTGTCACCCAGTATGAAAGGCCCAAGGACAAATGCTCTCACTGTTATTTTAAAATGGAGCCTTCAGTTCGGCTTTGCAAGTTAACTGCAGAGCGCTTTGCTCACTCGGTAACAACAAAGAATTCTTTGAGAGTAGCGGTTGGTAGAGAAATAAGAAACACAAAACTCTCAATCCACAATTGACTTACTTACTTAGGCATGCAGTTTATTAAACTCCAACCATAGATAATTACCAAAGTTCTTAGCTTCTTTCCATTCTAACTTGTTTCCAGAGACTATTTTGTGTTCTCGTCATTCTCCAGTACCCATCCACACTGCAGCTCCTCCAGTCCAAACAGAAGCACATTATGTCATTTACAAAGAGCATGGAAGGAACTTCACTGCACAGACCTGGAATGTTTCAGTTGTGTGTGATTTCAATATCTCCCGTTATGTAGATCCTTTACTCTTTGCCATCAGCCTTACACAAGAGAACAACCTTCACAATGAAAGGGGGATATAAAATTGTTTTGATGCTCATGAAGTGCTATGCTCCAGAAAGTCTTTTTCTCATTTTATTTAACATTTCTGTTATCTTCTTAGCATAGAATTAAAATATATATGGCAGAGTGGAATGGAAGGATATATATATATTCTTTGCCATATATATGTATATATTTTTTACATATATATATATGTCAGAGTAGCATGGAAGAAGGTATGTATATGTACACACGCATTGAACTTACAAACATTCACAAGTTATCCTTCCTTTTAAAGGAACACATTTGCATGATATTCTTTGGTCACTCATTGTTGTATCTGTGCAATGAGGGAGGAAGAAAGGTATGTTTTCCAGATCTTCCATAAACAGGGTGGGCATTGTGTGAGAACTCAGAAACCTGTTACAAAGCATGCACAAAGACCACCATACCACGACAGGTGGCTGTGTCCAGCAGGGATACGAAGGAAAGCCCATCCCTGGAAGCTATGGAACTCTTTTGCTGATGATAGTTTGGTTTCAGAATTCTAGTGCTCACTCAGAAACCTGCACCCTGCACAAAAACCTTCCTGTTAATCTTTGTCTAAATCCTTCATTTTATTGAGGTCAAATCTGCAGCATGTTCCGGTGTCTCTCTCCTCTCTTTATTGTTTCTTACAGAACCTGACTCTGATAAATCCCACACAACACTGATCTCAGCCTGCATTTGCGTACTAATGGAGCATGCTGCCATCTGCCCTGCAACATGAAAGACAACTTGTCACATCTTATTTTCTTCACTGAAAAGGAGACCCCGTGACTAGAACATGCAATGCTCAGACATTTTTCATATGTCCGACTGCACGGAACAAGGTCCTAAGTGCCAGGCTTTAAAACTCTTCACTGCTCCTGGGTGCTCCACCAGATATTTTATTGGGGTTTAATTTGCTTTGAGACTTCACTTTCCCACATTTTTAGCCTCAGTACCAAGTTTTAGTGGTCGTAGAGACACCAGAAAGTGTTATCTTTAGGTTTAATGCTCAGGTCAACCTTTTAATGTACATGGTTGATTTTTATCATCTTTTGGTTAATTACCTGGTTCGTTACCCAGGTAGCTTTCTTTCCTCCCACTGAAAAGGTGGGGGTCTCCTGTGGCTGCTTGGATTTGGAAGAGAAGTCTTTGCCTGCATAGGGCTGTGCTGCTCAGATCTGGTAGTCACCTTCCTGTGATGTTTCTTCGGAATACATTCATTGTTCCAGCATACTCAGTATTTCTGTCTTTTTAATGGCACTAAGATTTTATTTACAGATTGAAATTTTAGATATTTCTCTTATCATTCAGATGAGATTCTGGAGGAGAGAAGCATAGCATAGGCCTACTTGGCTGTCACTTTACACACCATTTGATGCCAGTTCATAATTTGGTAAGAGCTCGGGGTTTCCGTTCAGACAAACTTTTATCAAAATCAGTCACTTTCTGTGCATCTTGCTGGTTATTTAACTGAAAACCTCACAATACATGACAAACAAAATTGCTTCACACCACAAATACAAAAGGGGGATCTAAGTAATTTTATTTTAATTATTATTCACATTTTCTTTATGCTTCATTTTCTCTTGTCCTATCTTCAAAGGTAACATATTGAAGAAATCCATCCTTTATTTTCTGGGTTACACCCTCTTCTTGTGTTGAATATCAGAAATATTTATTTCATTTCTCACGACAATTTCATTTTGCATGTAATGCCCCCCAATTTCCTGAGACAACACTGGGTTTAACTGAAGTACATGGCCCAGTGTGTGTGTGCGTATATGTATGTGTATGTGCATTTTACAGATAGTTGACAAAGTCATCATTGAATTTCACTTTTTAATTCAAAGATAATTTAGAGGCAGAGAAAGTGATACTCAATGGCTCAATTCAAGCATTTCCTTGAAAGTAAAAATTGAATTCTGGAGGATATCATGTAAGGAATTAGAGAAAGAACTCATGGCTGGCAATTTGTTCTCATAGATGTTTGATTTGAATACATACTACTTCTTTGATCCACTTCTAGATTTTCTGCACATGATATATATATTTTAATGTAATTAATTTTCTGTAATAACATTGTACATTTTCTATCTTGAGGATATAATTATATCAAAATATTTCAAAATAATTTTTTTGGTACCAAAACAGCTGAAACTTGTCCCAGTTTGGCTCACTATTTAATGACTAGCACATATTTGATGTAGGTTGATCACCCTTAAAAGAATGGCATGAGTAACATTTAATGAAGCTCTGGTAACTGAAAAATCAGATGAAAGAGCTAGAGACTTGGTCATTTTCACAGTGACCTCCATCTGCTCTTGGAGAAATTTTCTAGGTATTCGAACCTTATCATTCAGGTTAGACCATTTTGTTGTCGATAAGACTCTCCAGGAAACATTCTTAATGAAGGAGGGCACTTTAGGATGATCCTGACCTGTGGATTCCGATCAGAAACCAGACAAGGAGTGTTGTTACACTTTCTGCTTGTTTTAAAGAACATTTTATAAAATCTCAAAAAAAAAAAGAAAAAAGAAAAAAGAAATGAGTCAGGTGTGGGGGAGCACAGTTATAATCCCAGCACTTGAGAGGCCGAGGTCAAGGGATCATCAACGGGGGTCCAGCCTGGGATACTTGGCCTTTATATGTAAGACTTTAGATTTTGATAGTACTGAATAAAATAGTAAATTAATTATGCTTGGTATATTCACAGAATGGCAATTTTTGACACTGTACTCATTTTAAAGTAAATAATGAATTGGCAACATTACTAAAACAAAATACTAATTAACTTAAGGAACAGGCATGGGGGAAGAAGAGGGAGGGAGGGCGGTATTGGGAGGGGATGAAGGAGGGGGCTGCAGCTGGGATTCAGAGTGAATAAACTGTAATAAGTAAAAAGATATCAAAAAGACATTTAAATATATGTGTGCATTTTTATATCTATTGTATCTATCATTCATGGGTGAATCTACTTCATGATACAAAACCATTTATCATGAAAAGAAATGATGGCATTAAATATTGATTATGCACTGGGCTGTGTCAAAAATGCAGTGCAAATATTATGTGTGTCAACCCTCACACCCTCTCTGTGAGGTTCACCAGTGTTTTTGCTTTTAATATTTAAGAAGTGGAGACTTTTGTGTTCCCGAATCTGTTTAGTCATTAGTTAGAGAATTAGAACTAGTCAGCCATACTGCTAAGATCTTTGCTTCAAAAACGTTTATTTTTTGCTTGGTCGTTGGAAATCAAGATCCAACCAGATTGTCTCTATCCTCAGTATATAAAGTCTATTTCAATAGGCAACAGGGATTTTTTTTAATAAAGAAATAAATTCAGTAAAAAGACGTAAGATCATAAAATTATGTCTAGAGCAGTCTGGGGAGATTTCACAGAAAAGATAGAATTTGAGCTGAATCTTCTAGCATGAGTTAGACTCTTCTGATTGTTAAAGCAGGGATTGGTAGTGCATTTGGACGAAACTGTGAGACATTCTAAAAGCTTATGTGAGTATTGTATATTGGAGGAAAAAAAATAATAGATGTTAAAGTTTAGAAGCAGAATGACTTCTTAAAAAATGAGTCCTGTAAGTTTTAGTGCCCTCTCAGTCTCTCTCTGTTTCTTTTTTTCTCTGCAATTATACACCCTAAATACACACACGCACACACACACACACAAGTTGCTTGAGACAGATATGTTCAGTCTCCTAAATCACCAAGAAATGACACCTCCATTTTACCCCTGCTGACAGCCTGCCGCTGTTTTTTTTTCTATTTCTTCTCACGGAAATAATTTGATCTTTATTGGACACTCTTACAGGTTTAGAGGCCAGGCTCTGTCCAGCCGAGTGGCTGCAGTTTCATCTCATTTTCACTTATTTCTATCCTTAACAACAGAATTACAAATACATGCTGACTGCCCAGGCTGGCTCTGACCGGCAGGCCTGAGCGTTTGCAAAGGCAGCTCACCTAAGATGAGAAATCCAGCTCCAATAGAGACTAGTAATGAGCAATACCATTTGCACGGGTTGCCTACAGAAACTGCCCTGGGAGAAACCTAAACTGTATCGTTGACAAATTATTTCCCCAGTCTTCTCTCTAGTTGTTAGGAAATGTAAAACTAATCAGCGCACCGGAACCAGTAGTTCCTGGCTTTGGAGCACTATCAGTACTTTAGCTTTAGAAATCAGAACTATCTCTAGCTATACCTGTGCAGTGAAGATGTTCGTGAACAATTGAAACGATTTGTTTCCTAGTAAAAATAAATATATATATTATGTAAAAACTTCATGCGGATGAACAGAAGGGAGGCAAAATGATATTCCCATAGTCCCGTTATCCGGGGAAAGTTTGTTAATATCTGACGTGTTTTGGCAATACCTTTATGAATGATGACCGATTTTAGCCTGGGCACATCTTGACACCTGATGTAAACAGACATCAGTTTATAAAATGATAATGTTGAATAGCTTGATAATTGTCCTGTTTCCTGACAGAGTATTTTTAATTTGTGTGTTTGTGAGTGTAGCACATGCGTGTGTGCATATGTGCGAATGTATGGGTTCACATGTGCGCATTCACATGTACAAATGGGTTTGCATGGCCAGGTACACATGTGCACAGGCTGGAGGATGACTTTGGGTGTTGCTCTCTGCATCTCCCTGAACTCAGACTTAGTCACTGCTTCAAGCAAGGTTGGTGGGAGCAGCTCTCACTATCCTTCCCATTCCACCTCCTCTTAGTGTCGAGTTACAGGCACTGGTGATGGCTTGCTCCTCTTACCCTTCAAATCAGCCCTCCTCTCATCCCTTGACAGAAGTTTTGTATACTTTTGCTCTGGGTGGTTGGTAAGCACCATGGAATATATGGTTTTTGTCCATTGTTGCGACTTTGATATGAAGACTGCCCCCAAAGGCTTGTGTGTTGAAGATTTTATTCTAACGTCTTGTTCACAGGTGAGGAGTTTTGAGAAGTCATCAGATGATGGATGAATCTGTTGACAGATTCATAATGTCGTGTAATTGTTGGGAGTTGGTAGACGTTCTGAGAGGCATGTCTCAGTTATGGAAAGTAGATCACTGGACTTTTATTTCGTTCTGAGCACTTTTCTCTTTCTGTCCTTTTCCTTCTTCCTCTTGTTTTCCCTCCCCCTCCCTCCCCTCACCCCTCAGTTGGTATGAGGGGCTTATCTTTGCTCTTCTGCATGCCCCCATCATGGTCACCATCATGTCACACTTTACAGGATACCTGACCTTAATCGACAGGCTCAGAACCTCAGGCTGGAACCACAGGCACAGCAAACCCTTCCTGCTGTACAGTACCTTTAATCGGGCATCTGTCATAATGAGAAAATAGCATGGTGATAAATCTCAGAGTTGTACTTCTACTGCTGCTGCTTTTAGCTGAACATCAAATGAGGTTTAATTGTTTGATATGCTATAAATCCACACCCATCTGTCAACATCTGGTGATTTTTGGAAAAGTTGGTACAGACTGATTATTAGTTTGGGTTTCACTGACAATTCAGAGATGCATAAGCTTGAGCCTTGAAGTTCAGTTTTCTGAGCACAGTGCATGAACCCCACAGTTTTTGAGTTCTTTAGTAGATTCTCTCTTCAAGCCTGTGACTTGACTGCTTTATTTCAGGTTATGCATTGTGTCCCGTCCCCTCTCAGGGCTGCCTTAGTCTTCTTTATGCTGTTGTGATGAAATACCTCAACAGAACAACTTTAAGGGAAGAGTTTATTTACTTTGCAGTTCTGTGCTGTAGTCCATCCTAACAGGAAAGTCAAAGCAGGTACTCGAAGCAGCTAGTCACACCCACCACCGATCGCTGAGAGAGGATGT
Source organism: Pachyuromys duprasi (assembly GCA_028658305.1). Lineage (NCBI taxonomy): Eukaryota > Metazoa > Chordata > Mammalia > Rodentia > Muridae > Pachyuromys > Pachyuromys duprasi. The sequence goes on from CM053752.1 coordinate 61,977,253, forward strand.
CTGCATAACTACTTGTGCTCAGCTCTCTCTGTTCCTTAGACATTCCATGATACAAGCCTAGACCTGACCGGAAATGTCAGGTCTTCCCACTGCAGAGAACATAATCAAGGCAATCTCCCATTGAAACGTACATAGGCCAGTAAACTAACCAACGCTGTAGTGACTTTATTGATTCAGACATGAAATTCATGATTTTCATAGACCGTCTTACCTCATGCTTCACTGAAACATCAAGCACATATTAGGTTCCTTTCTTTCATTACACTTCTGTTTTCCTTCCTTGGTTCTTTTCCTACATTGTTCTATTTAGCCCAAACTTATTCTCTAACTTTAAAGGGAAGTGAATTTATGTTTCCCAACACTCACTCTCATAATGCTGCTTATCTGGACTCATAAAAGAATTTTGAAGTGTAAGTGAACAAATGCCCAAGTGTTCTTTCTATATTTTAAAGTAAAAATAATTTTCATATTCTCGTAAGTATCAAGTACTTAGACCTCGCCTTAACAGTTAACATAATTAGATCAGAAAATATAATTATCTTCCTCTCTCTCATCTTCTTCCTCTAGGGTTCTTCAGTTTAGTTTTCTTATGAAATTTTATAAAGATATTTCTCTTTAAGTCTTATAAATGTTTTTAATAAAAATAAGTAATAAAGCATATATAGAGAAATCATGTAGATTTCTTTTAAAAAGTGATGCTTGTTTTGGGTTGGTGGCTCACACCTTTAACTCCAGCACTTGGCAGGCAGACCTCTGAGTTTAACATCAGGCAGATCTAAACAGTGAGATCCTATAAACAAAGAAATAAAGTGATGTTTGTCTAATGTGGCATGTGCGTAGCAAACAATTTCAACATTTTCTTGTCATTGAGTAACTGGACCTGTCAACCATAGCATCGAAACTTTTAGCCGGAGCCTGAAAGATGTCAAAACACAGCCATATAAGGTGAGTGCCAGCCACAGCCCTGACATGTTGTCCCTATGTCGTTCTTTTCTTTGATTAGACCTATAATTTTCAGACGGGTCACTCTGAGTTATCTTTGGTATGAAATGATGCCAAGGTATGCATGCATCTGGCTGTGTAAGTAACAACACTAGTCTTTTTCAAAAGATATGAGAAACAGTCAAATTTCAGGGAATTAGGGCATCTCAGTAGGGCTTGCCTGGAGAACTGGAATACAAGGAAGAAGTCAAGAGTGAAGAAAACGCAGAGTCCAAACCAGAGTCTGGGTCAACGGGGGCATTCATCAACTTTACTCAAGAGTGTATATTCTGTCTATAGGCCATGATTAACCATAGAAAAAATTAGGCTGGGTGAAGGCTTTGAGTTTTAAATGTGGTGGTGTGACATGATTGTCAAACATGCTATTCCAAAGTGTTTAAATATTCACATTCTCATTTCCCTTACAGCAGATGAGGAAACACTTACCTTGGCCAAGACCTACCAAAACCTTGGCCCGTCTTATCACTGTTTATCCCCTGTGTTACCAGGAGAAAGAGTTGTGAAGTTTATAGCTTTATACATGGATAAAGTCTTTTAGTATGTTACCTATAAACTTTGTTTCCAGTTTATGTAAAACCTGGGCATATACTTATGAACATCTTTTATAATTTGCAGAAAACAAATAGATTAAGAATAAATTATGAGCAACTTTAGAGAGCTGCACTCAGGGGCTCTAGCAAGAAATGACCTCAGATATGCTCCTGAAATGTCATGGAATCTGAACTATTGAAATATTTTTTCCACTTGAGCTGGAGTCATAGTATAACATGTTGTAAATTGAGGCAGTGATTAAATAATTTGATGCAAAAGTAAAAAAAAA
>CM053752.1:61979574-62015726 GCA_028658305.1 Pachyuromys duprasi
GCCTGGGATTCAAAGTACCTAACCTGTGATTGAGATAAAAATAAATAAATTAAAAAAAATAAAAAGCTTGTATGCAGAATGGCTGGGAGATTTCCAACGCTTGAGGCTATCACAATAGAATCTCCAAAATGGAAACGGAAACAAGAGGAAAAAGCCCCTAAGTACAAAAAGATAGACTATCCGCAGCCCGTGGGACATTTATAAAAGATAAATAATTACTAGGCAGATAAAGAATAGTGAAAGAAATGTTTTAAATAATAACGACAAAGAATTTCCCCAAGTGACTGTCATGCAGAATAAACCGTGGATGTGAGAAGCATAGCAAAACCCCAGGATGATTATGGTAAAACAGAACACAACCCCCACGTCTTTGGTGCATCATTTCAAACCAGAACAAACCAATGCTAAAGAGAAAATCTTGAAGGATGCTAGATGAACAAACCACAGTATCTAAGGACTAGTAAAGAGATGAAACTAAATTTCATGTTTATACAAGAACCATTCAAGCAAACAAAATCAGAACCAAGCAACAGGGTGACAAACAGAAAATAGTAACAGATATGATACCGTATTAATACAACATAAAAATCACTTTGTCAGTAATCTAAATGAATGGATTGAGAGACAGGTTGTCAGTATGGGTTTAAAAAAATAGGATCCAGTATTTTAAAATAGTGACATCATTAAAAATTTTTTTTTCTATCGTACGTGGACTGGGGGAGGGATGGGAACAGGAGGTGTCAAGTTGGTTGGGGCAGAACTGGAGGGAGAGAGTGGTGAGAAACTGGAATTGGAAGGCCTTTGGGAGTGGTGATGTGGAAGCCTAGTGTAGTAAAAACGTCCGGTGTTCTGTGAAGGTGATCCTACTGAGGACCCCTAGTAATAGAGATGTCAGAGCCTGGTCAGGCCATCCTCCATACCCAGGCAAGGCTTCCAGTGGTGGGAATGAGACACCAACCCCGCCAGAAAACCTCCCACCTACAAGCTATCTTTCCTGCAAGGTGCATTAGGGGCATTGGAGCCACAGGACTTGGGAGTGTCCAGTGACTGGTCTAATTTAATGCCCATGCCACAAGAGGGAGTCCGTGGCCAACACTGCCTGGATGGCGAGGAAAAGGAGGCTGGATACACTCATCACAGAAAAAACCCTGATAAAATGATTCCTGGTGATATTCTGCTATACTCATAGATCCGTGCATATGCCAGCTGTCATCAGAGAGGCTTCTTCTGGCAGCTGATAGGAGCAGATGCAGAGACCCACAGCCAAAGATTTAGGTGGTGAGAGACCCCAGATTGGTGATCTTCATTTGGTCCCTCTGCTTGCAGCTTGGGAAAACCCACAGAAGATGGGAAGGAAGAACTGTAGCACCCAGAGGGGTCGAGGACATCAGGAAGATATGTTCCATAGACATCAACTAAGAAGGGTTTCTCAGGGTTCACAGATAATGAAGCAGCAATTATGAGGCCTGAATGGATCTGCATCAGGTCCTCTGCTTATGAGTTACAATTGTTAGCTTGGTGTTCATGTGTGACTCCTAACAGTGGGATCAGGGGTGTCTCTGACTCATTTGTCTTCTTTTGAGACCCTTTTCCTCCTGCTGGGTTGCCTTGTCCAGCCTTGATATGAGGGGTTTGTGCCTAGTCTTCCTATTATGTCCTGTTCAGCGGATATCACTGGTAGGCCTTCCTTTTTAAAGGCAAATGGAGTAGGAATGGATCTGGGGGAGAGGAGAGGTGGGATGGGAACTGGGAAGGACTGGGTGGGGGACTGGGAAGAGTGGAGGGAGGAAAAACTAGCTGGAGTGTATTAAAAACAAAAAAATATATAAATAAAAAGGAGAGAGTAAAAGAAAAAAATTCAGTGCAAGTAGAATGATATATATTACAACTTATACTGTGATGTATTTTTCAAAACAAAGCTACAGTAGCTGCGGTAATTTCAGACTGAACTGACCTATAACAAGGGAAGTTATCAGTGACAATAGAGCCATTATGATGTGGTAGGTTCTCTAAGAAGACATGATAATTCTCATTGTGTGTTTGCCAAGTAACAGTGTTAAGTTAGGTTGATTGCACAGAGAAATAATTGAATTCACTCTGGCTGTTGAAGATGTCAGCACCTCTCTATCAGAAATGTGCAGTTCCAGAAGTCAGAAACCAGTAAGAAAACATGTGACTCAGTAAAGCCATTCTCAAATGCTTGCCGTGAGCCTCTGCAGAATGCCTCGTGAACAGCCAGTCCAATATGGTGAGTCATGTGCACAAGAACATTCACTTGACAAACTGCATTCTTGGCCATAAAGCATACTGTAACAAATGTGCAAGAACAGAAGCCACAGAATGCTTTCAGTTCACAACAGAAGTATAAATCAGAGAGCTACATGGACAACTACCTTATTACTTGCAAGTTGAGTCACATACTTCAGTATATTCATCAGAAAAGATATTTTATACAAATTTTAGACTAAATGAAAATAAATAGTAACAGACCTGTCAGAAGTTGAGAATGTGGTATCAGAACTTCCCAGAAGGAAAGTGACAGCGGGTGTGCACACATCACAAAAGAACAATCTCAGGAAGGAGAGCAAGAGGGCCTCTCACAACGACTCTGCAGAAATGTGAAGACAAGTCTAGATGAGAGTGAAATAAATTAACCACAAGATATAAGATGTGTATTGTTTGGAAGTGGAACAATGAAAATGCCTCTGCTCATAGAGGATGTGTTAACCCATGTGGAAAGCTGGAACCCAGAGGAAGACTCCTACAGTGAACTAACAATTACAGAGAGTCTTCAGGATACAAGGGGAAGGTGCAGAGTCTATTGCTTTCCATAAGTAAGACAGAAGTAAAATAAGATAAAACCCATAAATACCGTTTACATTAACCCACAATGATAAAATATTAGATGTAAGCTTAACTAAATATACACATGAGATTTATGAGGAAAACTGTAAAACTCTGATGACTTCACCCGGATTTTGGGCTTTGAAATAGTTTTGATGGAAATGGAGGGATTCTGTGTCAATGAGGATAAAGGCTTAAGAGTGTAAAGTTTTGAGTTCAGCAGAATATCTCTATAGTCAGTGCAGATGTTGTCACGTGTGTGTGTGTGTGTGTGTGTGTGTGTGTGTTAATGGCTGAAAGGGGAAAGTTTATCTAAAGAGACAGATGGCCAGAAGCGCTAACATAGAGTACAGTGATATTCCAGGGCAGACTGAGTCTTACTCATGTTTGTATATACTACTTGGACACTCAAGTTGATGGCTGAATTGATTCTTTGGGTTCTTGCTGCCTAATGCACAAGAGTGGCTGGGGTTCAAGAATGGTAGACACAGCTCAGGAGTCATCATGATGCCACCATTTTAATGCAGGATGGATTTTTTCTTTTTATCTATCTATCTATCTATCTATCTATCTATCTATCTATCTATCTATCTATCTATCTATCTATCTATCTATCTATCTATCTATCTATCTATCTGTGTGTCTATCACCTACCTGTCATCTATGTATGTGTCTGTCTTCATCTAATCTATCATCTATTCAATTTACCTCTGAATCATAGCCCCCTCCCTCCTCTCCTCCCTCTTTCCTTCTCCTCTCCCCCTCCACTACTCTTCAGAAAAGGGGAGCCTCCTCCCACAACCCACCCCAGCACATCAAGTCCTGTCAGGTGTGAGCACATACTCTTCCCCTATGGCCTGGCCAGGCAACCCCGACAGGGAAGAGTGATCAAAAAACAGGCAACAGAGTCCATGTCAGAAACAGCCCTTGTTCCCCTCACTAGGAGACTGACATGAAAACCAAGCTGCCTATCTGTGTAGGGGGCCTAGGTCCAGTCTATGCATGGTCCTTGATTGGTGCTTCAGTTTTCTCAAGTCCTTGCCAGGCCTTGGTTAGCTGGCTTTGTTGGTCTTCTTGTGGGGCTCCTGTCCCCTCTAGGACCTTCTTTCCTTTTCTGAACTCCTCTGCAAGACTCCCTGTGCACCAATCAATGTTTGTCTGTGAGTCTCAGCATCTGTTTTGATTTGTATACGGAACTAATTTTAAGACAGAAAATCCCTGGAGACATTCTGTGTTTGAATGAAAGGTATGAAGTATGTGTGGAAGGAGAAGTCAGAGTAGTTTTAAAGATGCTGAGACTCATAACCAAACTTTGGGCAGAGTGTAGGGAATCCTATGAATGAAGGGTCAGGGGGAGATAGTAAGACCTGGAGAGGACAGGAGCTCCACAAGGAGAGCAACAGAAACAAAATATCTGGGCCCAGGGGTCTTTTCTGAGGCTGATACTCCAACCAAGGACCACACATGGAGATAACCTAGAACCGTTGCACAGATGTAGCTCATGGCAGCTCAGTCTCCAAGTGGGTTGCGCAGTAAGAGGAACAGGGACTGTTCCTGACATGAACTCAGTGGCTGGCTCTTTGGTTCACCTCCCCCTGAGTGGGAAGTAGCCTTATCAGGCCACAGAGAAAGAAGATGAGACCTGGTAAGCTAGGGTCAGATGGAAGGGGAAGAGGCCCTTCCCTATCAGTGGACTTGGAGAGGGGCATGGGAGGAGAAGAGGGAGGAAGGGTAAGACTGGGAGGGAATGATGGAGGGGTCTACAGCTGGGATACAAAGTGAATAAAGTGTAATTAATTAAAAAAGAAAAAACATCATTTAAACACTAAAATTGTCATTAAATCTATATGTCTTAGGGTAGACAAAGATAAGCTTATAAATAATTTTTTTCAGTTAGTATAAGCAAGTGTCTATGACTACCCATTTCCTATAGAAAATTATATATCCACAATTTACATATTTCATTTGTACTATATTGTACTATTGCACAAATACTGGAGTATTATTTTATATATTAACTGTATGTATTATATATAAACTGGAAATTTGATCCATGTTCTCTTTTGCTAATTATATCTTTATTTAAAAGGATTTTCCTCTAGGCAGCAAAATAAGATAGTGACCTAACCACATATGGTATGATAGCATGATTATAGGAATGAAAGTAAAAGAGACAAACAAAATGACTCAGAAACCCACTAACATTCTTACCACAGGGCTTTGTCATGTTACACATCATTTAGTAACCGTTATAGGTGTTACTGTCTGATTTGAGGCAACTTCAATATTTTCCTGACAAGAATGTTAGCAGGTAGCAGTGTAGTCTTGTAAGTGTGGCTTCCCATGTAGTTCATGCTAGCGAACAACTCCTTATGTAGTCCGGGCTGGTTTCGATCTTATCACTCTGCTTCAGCCTTGGAGTCCCTTCTTGGAAGTACAGGCATGCACCATTATGGTCAGCTCAGATCAGGACTTTTTTCCCCCTTGTTTGTTATTTCTGAGACATGTTTCCTTATGCAGCCATGTTGGTTTGGCACTCACTGTGTAGTCCAGGCTGCCCTCACAGTTCCCCTCACTGTGAGGGCAGTTCCCCTGCTTCCGTTTCCCTAGTATTGGGATTACAGGAAGGCACTGCTAAGTTTTATTTAGTTCAGTTTTTTTTTTTTTTTCCTGAGCATGTCGAAACTTTTATCAAAATTCATGAGGAGAACTTTAGCTGGATCAGGAAGTATGTAACAGCAGACTAAAATAAATGGCAATTCTCAGCAGTTAACCTTTGCCAAGCCATAGAAACGTAATAACTCAACAATGTCAATGAAATAGTGAAGACACAGAAGCAAGAACTAGGCCCGGGACATGGTTTTGGTTGTTGTCATGGTGGTGGCATTAGCAGAGAAATCTGCACCCAATTAGAACTCAGCTGAATCACATGTAAAACCCTACGGAGTTCAAGCCAACTGAAATTCCATTTCACTCTTGGCCAACAGAGTGGCTCTGAAAGGAAGCTGCAAAGCACAGTTTCACGTGTCTGTCATTTAATTCTCTTCTCCCACCTGCACAAAGCCAACAATTCATCAGTTTCCAACAGCAGTTTCGCCAGCTGTCAGCCATAATGGAGAACACATTTAACTCTTTGAAAGCACTTGATTCACCCCATGCTTTCCCATCAATCAGAGATTCTGTCTGTCATTGTTATTGGCCATCTAGCATTTTGCTCCCTATCTAAGCAGAGTGGGTAGTTAGCTCAGCCAATTGTCGTGGCATTGAGATAATAACTCCTATTTGAATTTATTGCTCAAAGCTGCTGAAAACAAAGGGATGAGCAAAGCTGTCCCGAGTTTCCCTGGGTATCTGAAAAGACCAGAGAGCTGGGAGAAGAGGCAGGTCAGGGGAATGAGAGACTTCAGAGTTCTACATTCATAGATTAAATGATTGCTTCTTCCGGCTTTTGGCAGCGTGACTTAAAAGAAACAAGTTTTACTCTCCTTCTAAATTTTAGTCTCTATGTCTACATTGTCTGCGTGTTTATAGCTTAGATACTGATCCTTTATTTTGCATAAGGCAATGGTGGTTGTTAAACTCCCTAACTGCTGCAGGGCGTGGCTGTCAGTCCCTACCCTCCACCTAGGGGCAGGACTTGGTTCCATACCCTTCCTTTCTGCCCATTTCTCTCCTTCCTGCTACCCCCAACCCCGCCCAGTTTGCGCTCCCCGCCCTGCTCCTAATAAATCTGAATTTATATAATATAGCTTCGACTCTTCATTAGCTCATTCTGTTTTATTTAGTCCATCAGTAGTAGCACAGTTAACAAAACAGCTAGGATGCTTGACAAGAAAAAGACAAAGTATAGACAATAGTAAGAAGGAAGCATTATGAAGAGCCACAGTAAATTCCTTCCTTCCTTCCTTCCTTCCTTCCTTCCTTCCTTCCTTCCTTCCTTCCTTCCTTCCTTCCTTCCTTCCTTCCTTCCTCCCTCCCTCCCTCCCTCCTTCCCTTCCTTCTTTCGTTCCTACCTTTCTTCCTTTCTTTCTGGAAAAGGAAATAGTTTATTTGGTAAAAACAGAAACATGCAACTAAATTTCACCACATTAATTGCTTTCTTTTATGGTAGCTCCAAAAAAATTAGATTCCTTCCCTCCTAAACATGCTTTATGATGCTTTAAGAGGCAGCAGTAAAAATATAGAGCATAACTATACCTTTTTAATAATATGTCTATAAAAATTCTAGAAAATACTGAAGCTTTACTTTTAAATACAATTCAAGAAAATTTTACTGACCACTACATTATTTAATTTTTCAATCATGAAGATTTTGCTCTTTTTATTGAAAATAAAAGTTTCCATATATTGAAATAGATTTTTGATTAAAAATAGATTTTTTTTAATTAATTTATTTATTTTTATATCAATCACAAGTTAGGTACTTTGCATCCCAGGCATAGCCTCCTCCCTCATTCCCTCCCACCCTCCCACTCCCTCCCTCATCTCCCTCCTCCCCGCTTTTTTCTTACATAACGTATCCTGATTTTGGTTTCCCCTCCCTCTTTTTCTACCAGGTTTTGCCCCTTTCCCCTCATCCTGCTTCACTGTGGGTTTTTGTAAACTTCCTTTATTATGTTGAGATGTGTCTCTTCTGTTCCTAGTTTCTCCAAGACTTCTATCATGAGGAAATGTCAGATTTGGTTGAAGATCTTTTTTTGTGTCTAAAGAGACGATCATTTGGTTTTTATTTTTTAAGTTTGTGTATACGGTAGATTACATTTATTGATTTTCACATATTGAACCATCCCTGCATCCCTGCGATAAAGCCTCCTTGGTCATCTTTTTGATATGTTCTTGGATTTAGTTTCTGAGAATTTTATTGAGTATTTTCACATCAATGTTCATGAGGAAAATTGGTTTGAAATTCTCTTTTTTGTTAAGTCTTTGAGTGGTCTGAGTATTAGGGTGACTGTGGCCTCAGAAAATGAATTTGGCAATGTTAGTTCTGTTTCTGTTTTGTAGAATAGTTTGAAGAATACTGTTACTAGCTCTTCTTTGAAAATATGGTAAAATTTTGCGCTGAACTTGTCTGGCCCTGGGTACTTTTTTGGTGGAGAGACTTTTAATGACTGTTTCTATTTCATTAGGGGTGACAGGTCTAGTTAAGTAATTTATCTGATCTTGATGTAACTTTGGTAAATAGCACCGATTGAGAAAATTATTCATTTCTTTTAGATTTCTGGTTTGGTGGAGTACAGGTTTTTGAAGAATGTTATTATCTAGAGTTCCTCAGTGTCTGTTGTTATGTCCCCCTTTTCATTTCTAATATTGTTAATTTCTCTGATTTTAGTTAATTTGAATAAGAATTAGTTAATTTTTATTGATTTTCTCATAAAACCAACTCTTTTACATTGAATCTTTGTTTCCTTTCTTTCTTTCTTTCTTTCTTTCTTTCTTTCTTTCTTTCTTTCTTTCTTTCTTTCTTTCTTTCTTTCTTTCTTTCTTGTCTACTCCTTTTGAGTGTGGCTTCTTTCTGTCCTTCAGCTTCCACATGCACCCTTAAATTGCTAATATGCGTTCTCTTAATTTTTTTCTTCAAACATACGTACTTAGTGCTATGAAGTTGCCTCTTAGAACCATCTTGCCACCCATAGCTTGTGTATTTTCTATATTTCTTTTCATTCAGTTTTAACAATCTAATTTCTTTCTTTATTCATTTTTCATTTAGTAGTGAGTTGCTCAGTTTCCATGGGTGTGTAAGCTTCTTGATTTTTTTTTCCTGAAAAGCAGCTTTAATCCATGGTAGTCTGATAGGATGCAGCCTGTTATTGCAATTTTTCTTGTATCTGTTGAGGCTTGTTTTGTATCCAAGTATGTGATCAGTTTTGAAGAAAGTTCCATGAGGTGCTGAGAAGAAAGTATATTCTGTTACATTTGGGTAAAAAGGTCTATAAATATCTGTTAGGTCTATTTTGTTTATAATGTCAGTTACTTCAGCATTTTTCTGTTCAGTTTTTGTCTAGATGACCTGTCTGTTGGTGATATGGGGTAGTGAAGTCTCCCACTATCAGCGCATGAGGGTTAGTACATGGTTTAAACTGTAGTAGTGTTTCTTTTATGAACTTGAGCACTCTAGTGTTTGGTGTAGAAATGTTAAGAATTGCCATCTGCTCTTGGGCTTTTCTTTTGATGAATATGTGGTGTCCTTCCTCATCTCTTCTGATTAGTTTTAGTTTGAAGTCTATTTTGTTAGATATTAAAATAATTATTGCACCTTTTTTCTTAGGTGCAATTGCTTGGGCTATTCTTTCCTATTGTTTTGCACTGAGGTAATGTGTATCCTTGATGTGAACATGTGTTTCTTGAATGCAGTTAAAGGATGAATCCTGTTTTTGCATCCACTATGTTAGTTTGTGTCTTTTTATTTGGGAATTAAGATCATAGATGTTGCAAGATATCAATGAACAGTGCTTGTTGATTCCTGTTGCTCTTGTGTGTGTGTGTGGGGGGGTGATGACAGTGGTGTGTATGTGTGTGATTCTTTCATGATTGGATAGCCTGGGATTATTTATTCCCTGTATTTTCTTGGGTGTACTTAATCTCTTTAGGCTGAAGTTTTCTATCTAGTGCCTTCTGTAGGGCTGGATTTGTAGATATATGTAGCTTAAATTTGGCTTTATTGTGGAACGTCTTATTTTCTCCATTTAAAACTTTCTCCACTGTAAGTTTTTTTCTGAGTACTGTAGTCTGTGGCCTCTGTGGTCTCTTAAGAGTCTGTAAGATATCTATCAATACCCATCTGGCATTTGAGTCTGCATTGATAATAGGTTTGCCTTTATATGTTCCTTAATCTTTTTGCTTTAAGTTTTTAATATATGTATGTTCTGTATGTTTAGTGATGAGGTGAATCCCTTTTCTGGTCAAGTCTATTTGGTGTTTCTCCATGCTTCTTGTACCTTGATAGGCATCTCCTTTTTTAAATTAGAAAAGTTTTCTTCTATGATTTTGTTGAAAATATTTTTTGTGCCTCTGACCTATGTTTCTTTTCCTTCTATTCCTATTATTTTTAAATTAACTCTTTTAATAGTGTCCCAGGATTCCCGAATGTTCTGTGCCACAGTTTTCTTTTTTTTTTTTTTTAGACTTACATGCTTTTGACCGAGGTATGTGTCTTCAATGCTTGAGGTTCTCTTTTTCATCCTGTGTATACTGTTGGTGGATCTTGCCTCTGTAGTTACTGTTCAAATTCTTAAATTTTTCATTTTCAGATTTGCCTTCAGTTAGGTTTTCTTTATTGATTCTCTTTTTGCTTTCAGGTCTTGAACAGTTTTATTCATTTCTTTCCACTATTTGTTTGTGTTATAATTATTTCTTTAGGGGACTTGTTCATTTCCTCTTTAAGAATCGCTATCATATTCATATTTTAATGCTGTTGTCTTGAGTTTCAGCTGTGTTGGAATACTCAGGGCTTACTGTGGTAGGCTTACTGGGCTCTAATGGAGATACACTATTCTAGTTAATGATTTTGTGTTTATACTCTAGTATAGACTTGGGTTTGGAAGATTGTAATTTTAGGTTCTGATTTTATCTTTGTTGGGTAGTGTTTTGTGCCTTAGTTTCTATTGCTCTCACTGGAGTATGGTGCCTGTGTGATGTTTGGTAGGAAATTATTCTGTGATCCTGATATGTGTGGTCCCTTGGTGTTTTTGGAGTGTCTCTGGTGTTGTGAACTAATACTTAAGAATGAGGATGGGCTAGGAGGAGAGTCTGAGGGGGTCCATGGGAGGAAGGAAAACAGGGAGTTCCACCTCGGTCTGGTTAGTCCCCTGGAAATAGTGGAGGGGCCCCAACAGGTGGCCTCCTACAGAGCTGAGGGAAAAAATGGGAATTTACATATGAAGGAGAGGAGGAAGACTGAAGGTCTGAAGCTTGCCTATGCTTTTCTGGCCTACTTGCTTCTCTGGCAGGCCTGGTAGATGTGTTCCCAGAAAAAGCCTGCTGGTCCTCTCCAAGTATGGTCCTTGGTTGGGGTATCATTCTTTTCAAGGCCCCCAGGGCTCAGTTTTTATGGCTCTGTTGGTCTCCTTCTGGAGCTCCTGTCCCCTCCACGTCTTTCTATCTCCCCCTTCTTCCATAAGACTCCTTGCATTCTGCCCAAAGTTTGGCTGTGAGTCTCAGTCTCTGCTTCGATACCTCGATCAGAAGTCTTTCAGGGGCCAGCTGTGGCAGGCTCCTGTCCTGTTCCCTGTCTTCTCCAGCAAACCCCACCTCAGATGTATCCCATAGACTCAGTCTCCAAGAGGGGTCCCTAGTAAGAGGAGCAGGGACCTTCTTGGGCATGATCTCAGTGTCAGGCTCTCTGATCAGCTTCCCCTGGGGGGTGCAGCCTTCCCAGGCCACAGAGGAGGACAATGCAGCCAATCCTGATTATATCTGATAGGCTAGGGTCAAATAGAAGGGGAGGAGGACTTCCCCTATCAGTGGACTAGAGGAGTGGCATAGGGGGAGAAGAGTGAGGGAGGGTGGGATTGGGAGAAAATGAAGGAAGGGGCCACAGCCAGGATACAATTTGAATAAATTGTAATAAATAATAATGATAATTTTTTTAAAAGCCTGCTGGTGTTGGAGACTAAGATAACAAGATGAAAGGGGAGGATGGTTGGAAGAAAAGATCTGTGTGATCTGTGGAAGACGATGTTACAGAGAAAGGAAAGGCTACAGCAGATGGTTTGCTACAGTGCTGGAGATGAGACTGGGAATTGGGTTTGGAGGAGAAGGATAGGGAAGACCTGCTTTTAGCCCCCTGAGTACCTGGCTGCAGTGACCTGCAGGTTCTCAAAGAATGCCTGCTGGAGTTAGGTGCTGGAATAAAGCAATGTACTGGGGAAAGGAAGTTTGGAAGAGAAGGTCTTTGTAGTCCATTGGCTAGGGAGAGAAGGGAGGCCTGAGGAGGTGGTTTGTAATGGAGCTGTTGATGAGACCAGGGGATAGGAGTTGGGTAAGAGGGACAGGAAAGCTCTGTGGAAGCCTGTCTGCTTCCATGGTTAGAATCACACCCATTAATTCCAAACGGAGTAACTTCTGTAATCGATGATATTATAAACCATAGAGATTACTACAGCATAATTCAGACGGCAGTCTAGAACTTGTGTTTGTTTTGGGATTTATTCAATGCATAGGAGATAATTTAAAAAATAATAGATGGAGGAAAGAATAAAATGCAGCTTAGCAGTAGGGAATTGCACACAGAAGGTCCAGCACTTTCAAGGAAGTACTGTAGAAAGAAGGTAGACTATCATAAATTCATTTGCTGGAGATAGGAGGTTAAAGAGGATTTCACCACTAAGAATTTGAAAACACATGCAAGGCTATAATCTCAGAACCAAACTGGTTGGAAGAAGATGATAAAAGATGACCATTTGACCATTGAAATAAAAATCCTGGCGCCATCCAATGAGTGATTCTTGGTCATCTGGAATTTGTTACAAGTGTGAGAGGCATTGAAGAAATATTAAGTGATTCTGTTTGATAGAAAAGCAAATGAAATTCTCATAAATGGAACATTTAAGAATCAACCGTTGCCATGGTGGATGCAATGCATAGTAATTATTTTAGCAGAGGAGGGGGGAGATTATACCAGAAAAGCTGAACTGATTTTTGCACATTGTAATTTCTGTTTTAAATAAAGTAACAGTAGCAACTGTGATGCTATCCATTTCCATAACTCAAATATCTATAATTAAGCAACTTATTTCATCTATCCCTACTTATTATGAGTGTCAAAGTTTTTAAACCTTAATAGCTTTCACAATGCTTTTCAACTGAGAAAAATTTAATAGAAGAGAATAAAAATATCCCACAGATATCCAGGAGCTAATGAATAGATGGTGCGTTTCTTTCCCTTATATCTTTATTAATAGACACAGAGACACCGAGCTTCATCAGGTGCTTTTCTCTAGAAATCTTAAAGATCCTTTTTTAAAAAAGGGCTGCCTTCATTCATTTTGCTATTTTAGTGTTCACAACAAAAAGAAATACTTAGAAAATTTCCTTGGAGTAAGATATTGACACAGGAATCGAGTAATAAGGGGTTAGTCAAGGAAGTTGCAAGTTTTTAAAGAATAATAAAGTTTTTAAAATTAAAAAAGTGTATGGGATTCATCTCATGGTTGGACATTGAGATATGAAATTAAAATCCTTCTCTTTCAATATGAAAGCATGTAAACAGAGTGTATTGATTTATGGATAACTTCATCCTGAGCAAAACAAAAATAGGTCTTGACATTCCCAATATCAGTTTATAAAAGATATGGGTGCCTAAGGACAGACCCAACTTTGAACAGCACTAACTGCTTTGTCTTTCTGTATTCTTCAGGTTCAACATGGCTGTATCCAATAGTAAAGATCAAAGTTCAAGGTGAAGTAATCGATATTCAACATTAATTAGCTTCCTAACCATAAATCACTTTGGTGAAAGGAAAACACTGAGAGCCCAGCATCATTATTATTTGCTTGTTTAAAAACCTGTCATTTCTAGCACATCTGTTTTACCATTTCTGTTAATACAAGAAGCTATTTAAAGCAATATTATGTTGCTGTCATTTTGATTAGTCTTTTAAGATAGAATCTCACAATGTTGGTTGGACTGGCCTTAAGTTCAGGAACCTCATGCCTCAGCCCTCCAAGTATCTGGACTCTGAGGCATTTGGAATTATTTTTTTTAATTTTATTGTTAAACTTTATTTATAAATTACAGTTCATTCACTTTGTATCCCAGCTGTAGCTCGCTCCCTCCTTCCCTCCTAATCCCACCCTCCCTCCTTCATCTCCTCTCTGCTTCTCTCCAAGTCCACTGATAGAGGAGGTTCTCCTCCTTTTCCATCCTACCCTAACCTATCAGGTCTCATCAGGACTGGTTGCATTGTCTTCCTCTTTGGCCTGGTAAGGATGCCCCCCACCCCCCTCAGGGGCATGTCACTGAGTTCATGTCAGAGACAGTCCTTGTTCCCATTACTAGGGAACCTACTTGGAGACTGAGCTGCCATGGGCTACATCTGTGCAGGGGTTCTAGGTTATCTCCATGCATGATCCTTGGTTGGAGTATTAGTCTCAGAAAAGACCCCTGTGCCCAGATATTTAGGTTCTATTGATCTACTTTTCATGCACCTGACCCCTCCAGGTGTTTCTATCCCCACATTCTTTCATAAGATTCCCTGCACTCTGCCCAAAGTTTGGCTATGAGTCTCAGCCTCTGCTTTGATATCTTGCTGGGTAGAGTCTTTCAGAGGCCCTCTGTGGTAGGCTCTTGTCCTATTCCCTCCTTTCTACCTCTTCTGATGTCCATCCTGTTTGTCTTTCTGAATGAGGACTGATTATCTCAAACAGGTCCTCCTTCTTGCTTAGTTTCTTTAGGTGTACAGATTTTAATATGTTTATCCTATATTATATGTCTAATTTCCACTTATAAGTGAGTATATGCCCTGTGTGTTTTTCCGCTTTTGGGATACCTCACTCAGGATGATATTTTCTAGTTCTCACCATTTGCCTGCAAATTTCATGATTTCCTTGGTTTTAATTGCTAAGTAGTATTCCATTGTGTAAATGTACCACAATTTCTGTATTGATTCCTCAGTTGAGAGACACCTAGATTGTTTCCAGATTCTGGCTGTTACAAATAAAGCTGCTACAAACATGGTTGACCAAATGTCCTTGTAGTTGAACATATTTTGGATATATGCCTAGGAGTGATATAGCTGAATCTTGAGGAAGCACTATTCCTAATTGTCTGAGAAAGTGTCAGATTGATTTCCAAAGTGGTTGTACACGTTTATATTCCTACCAGCAAAGGAGGAGTGTTCCCCTTTCTCCACATCTTTTCCAGCATGTCCTACAGAGCAATAGTAATAAAATCTGCATGCTACTGGCGTAGAAACAGAATGTGGATCAATGGAATCAAATAGAAGGCCCACAAATAAACCCATTGACTTACGGATACTTGATTTTTGACAAAGAAGTCAAAACCATACAATGGAAAAAAGACAGCATCTTCAACAAATGATGCTGGTCTAACTGGATGTCCACATGTAGAAAAATGCAAATAGATCCATATTTATCACCCTGCACAAAACTAAAGTCCAAGTGAATCAAAGACCTCAACATAAAACCAGACACACTAAACCTGCTCCAAGAAATAGTGGGGAAGAGCTTTGAACTCATTGTCCTGTGGCACAGGACACAACTTCCTGAACAGAACACTAACAGCACAGGCTCTACGATCAACAATCAATAAGTGGGACCTTATCAAACTGAAAAGCTTCTGCAAAGCAAAGGACACTGTTTTGGAACAAAATGACAGCCTACAGACTGGGAAAAGATCTTTATCAACCGTATATCTGACAGAGGGCTAATACCCGGAATATATAAAGAACTCAAGAAGTTAAACAGCAACAAACCAAATAATCCAATTAAAAAATAGTGTACAAAGTTAAACAAAGAATTCTCTATAGAGGAATATCAAATGACAGAGAACCACTTAAAGAAATGCTCAACATTCTTAGTCATCAGGGAAATGCAAATCAAAGTGATAACATTTGGGATTATTTAATCCATTTTTTGTATCACCTTTTAATGAAGAGCTTAAAATGTCTTTCTATAAACTCTAAGTAGATAATTTGATCTTATTTTGTAGTGAATTTATTTTATTTGCCACCCACTTACATATTATATATTATTTATATATACTTTTATATATTATATATATTATATATAGTTGTTGTGATTGCTTCTGGGGATTAAATACAAGTTCTCACCCATAATCAGCATGTATTTCACCATGGAGCACACTCCCTACCTCTGACATATCTATAAAATTCAGGCCAGGGCTTTATTTCTTACTGTATCATCTTAATGTTAGAACTTTGTCAAGGTTCTTGGTTCTCTCAATGTACAGTTCTCAGAATATTCTAACTCCTTAAAGATAATATCAAGGCCAGTTGTGGTGATGTATTTTGGTAATCATACCAGTCAGAAGCACATTCTAGATGATAGTGTGAACTCAAGGTTAGGGTAGGTCACAGAATGGAATATTCTCTTGTGTAAAAAAAAAAAATTAAAAAAATTAAGCGCCATCAATTTAGACAAAACAAATAAATTTCTTTACAATACTCTGATTTATAAAAGTTACCAAAACCAGGCTGTTGGGTCTTCTTGTCCTTAAAAGTTTGGAAAAGAAGTCTAAGAGACTTTCACAGCTGACAAATTCCCTTCCCCTAATTTCAAATCGCTTCTGCATTGACTCACTCTGATCCCAGTATTGCAGTAGCCTGTTTTACAAACAAGTAATGGTGAGATAAGGGGATTAAAACTTTTGGAGACATATTTGGCAATAAACAATATTAAATCTCTCACTGGGCTACTGACAGCATTTGGACAACGCACAGATCAAATATTGAGGCCTTCTGAGTCTCAGAATTGAATTAAAGAGGACAAGAAGTGATGTAAAATGGAACACTGGTTTCAACACACCTGGCCTTTCTCTGCTTTTGAAGACATGAGTCTACTTTTTTGGGACACAAAAATTCCAGATGTGAGTACCCAAATAATCTTAACATTGTAACTAACAAAATTCATTATAGCACAAGAGCTCATTACAGAGAGTGCAGCAAATGCGTTCTTAAATTTATTTAGTCTGTATTTCCACAGACCCTCAGAGGCTTTCAAGATTGTGTCTGTCATAACAATACTCAAGAGATTAAATAGAAGAGTCTTTAAGCACCTTTTGAAAACATAAAACTGGAAAGTTACTAAAATTCTGAGATTATTTATTCGTGCAGTGTTTTTTTTTTGGTAAGGGTATTGTTTCTATCTCTCTACTTTTAAAATATATTTTAAATTAAATAAATACCTAGTAATAGTTTAAAATATCAACTGTGAAAGTTGACGTATTTATGCCTGACATTTCCCTACTCTATCTCCTTGCTTGCTACTGGCACCTTTTATATGGTCCTTTGATTATCTCTTCCAGCATTTTGATCCGTATAATAGCTATATAATTCTATGCCATAGTAATTTGATAACTTTCATGCTTATTTTTGTAGTCTAAGAATTAAGCTCAGTGGATCTTCCCACTTTAATGACTTAGTTTTCTTGGGTTTCTGGTGCCCAGGTTGGAATAATACTTTAGACTGTTTTTGATGAGTGTAGATTAAGGAGTTATTATTATTCTTTGATAGTTTAATATGATGAATTTCAGCACTCTTTGGCTTCCCATGACCCTTTGTTACCCCCACCTCCTTCTGTGGAAACCCTTCTTGTCCCCAGCATGTTGCCCACATATTTTCTTGTCTTTTTTTTTTTTGTATGAATCTCACAGCTTAAATAGGAGTCTTGTCATTTTTCTATTGCTGTGATGAGACACCATGACCAAGGCAACTTATAAAAGAAAGTGTTTAATGTGCGCTTACAGTTTCAGAGGTTTATGGGCCCGGGATGGTAGAGCAAAGGCGCGGTAGCAGAACTAACTAGGAGCTTACATCTTGATTTACAAGTAGGGATAGAGAATTAGAGGCATAGAAGGAGTGACAGGAGCCTTTTGATACCTCAAAATCTACCTGTAGTGACACCTTGCTAAGACTAGGTTACACCTCCTTGATCTCAAACAGCTGTACTAACTGAGAACCAAGTATGAGAATATATCCTTTGTAGTTCTATTCTCATTGAAATCACCACACTAGGGTTGCCTTCATGAGCATGGGTGTGAGGTCAGGTACCAGACCATGAACAACTTACCTATGGTTACACCACTCTGAATTCTTGTCAATTTTGAATTTTCTATTGGATGGATCCTTGATAAGAATTTCATTCCTCTCATTTCCAATATACAAGTTTATCCCTTGAAATAATACATTAATAAAATTATTTAGAAAAACATAAACAACAGTATCTTATTGAATTATTTATGATCAGTATAGGCCAAAGCTGTGAAGTAGGTGGAAATGATCTTCATTATAATAGCTATAAATAAGATGCCCAGATTTCCCTCGGAGACCAGGACTTTGAGGGATAAGCTCCCTCCTAACCACGGCACAGGTTCTGTATTCTGAGTTTCCTCACACATTCTCTCATATCTTTACTCAAAAATATACTCAGAATCATCTGACTCTTGTATTTTTCCAAGCTTGATATTTTGAATAACACATTTTGTTAATGCAAAAGTAAGACTCTCTACATGGCATTGGCTAAGCAGGTACTTTATTGCTATCATGATATAGGATTATTTTTCTGAATGCTTCAAACCATAACGCATAACTTTTTTCTGTCTAAAAGAATATTGAACTGAAACTCATGATTACCGTGAGCAATAAGATAGCAGATACATTGTTAAAATTTCTTTAAAATAGGGTATTAGACTCATTTTGAAAATATATGTTATCCTAACAGTATCTGTTCCAAAGAGTTTATTGTATTCATTAGTCATGGTAAGGACTTCTGTGTACTTTGCCTTTGTACTGTGAAGAACAACAACAAAATTGCTTTCATTTGTAAATGCAAACTGAGGAATTTGTAGTTATTGTGTATATTGTTAGAAAATATGTCAGAATTATGTTTTACACAAAACGTTTATAAGAAACTGTTATTTACTTTTTTAATAGAATAGAGGTAAGAAGAAGTGATGATACTTACACAATATTTATAAGTATAAAGGTAATAAAACACCTTTCCTCCTGAATATTTTTTCTCCTGATAAGACGAATGGATTCTTATGAAGGATCCAACAATAAGGGATGATATAGGCAGTATGGAACCTATTCTACCAGAAGTTTTATGCATATAAAAATCAGGGTAGAAATGTATTTATTTTAATACTATACATGGAACCCTATAATTTCATTTCATATTTACTTACATTATAGGTGGCAATAAATTTTGTGAAAGGTAATTGTGGTTGTTTAAATGAGAATCCCTCCCATAAGTTCATATATTTGATGATTGGTCCCAGCTGATAGAACTGTTTGCAAAGGATCACCAGCTGTGTTTTTGTTGGAGAATGTGCATCACTAGGCATGGGCTTTGAGGTTTCAAAAGACTGTGGTCATTCATATTCTCTCTCCCTCGCTTTCTTTCTCTCTCTTCTATGTGTGAATCAAGTATAAACTATCAGCTATTGCTACCACCATGCCTTTGCTCTGCCATCATGGACTTTAATCTTCTGAAACCATAAGCCTCCCTGCCCCAATTAAACGCTTTCTTTTATAAGTTGGTCATGATGTCTCATCACAGCAATGGAAAAGTAACTAAGACAACAATAAGATATTTTACATTATAGAATATAATTTCATAGGCATATGCATAAACTGTAAGGTATAAAATATGAAAGCCTAATCATAAAAGCTATACCTAATAAAATTGATTACTGAGCTTCTCATTATTTATTTTAACAAAAAATTTAATTTTAGTCAGTTATGGATTTGTTCTATAACACAGTAGACAATGGAAATGATAAGTCTTTTCTTTGGCTGTGTTAAAATTATGAGTTTTTGTGATTACAGTACTGTGATGAAATGTTGGAGTTATTACTTTAGTGTCTAATATGAAATTGCTTGCTACATATACAGTCATTGGTATAGTCCTATAGCTGAAGCTGGATGTTTCTAGATTTTTGGGAAGAGTAATAAATTTTATTTTACTAAAGTTTTGATTTCCTTTGGATGGAGATGGAAAGTTAAGATCTGAGAAAATATTAAAAGGAGAACATGTAACTTTCCCATCATCTAATGCTTGGCAATGGCGGGCATTGTTGGGGGCTGGTCCGGTGCTGCTGTGTACTCAACTGCTAAAAGCTGGACCCCAAAATCTAGTTGCTGTCCAGAAGAGTACATTCTCATGTACACAATGATGTTGTGTGTAGTTTGCTCCTTTGTTATTGCTGATTTGCTAATAAAGAAAGGCTGGAGCCCGTAGCTGGGCAGAATAAAGGTAGTGGAGGATTTGGCTCCCAGGCTGGGATTCTCAAGTAGGAACAAGGAGGCCAGAGAAGCAGAAGAGAGAGCAAAGAAAGAAGTCAGAGAAAGAGGACATGGACTGCTAGAGTCAATCCAACCCATCCAGGATGACTGAGAGGCAAGTAACTTGGGGAATGTAGCTGGAAGGTAGCTTAGAAAATTAGTTTCAGTTGTATCTGCCCAGTTATTGTGCTAAAGCTGTTTAAGTAAATCTATAGGTCTCTGTCTTGATTTTTAGGGGGCTAGCCAGATCATAGAACAGCCCTTTAGAGTCTAATAAATATTCAACAACAGGGCATATTAAAGGAAATGATGAATCATCCAGAAAACACCGGTGTTTTATATGGGGCTGTGGTTAAGGAATGGTCTAGAATCCATTGCCCTGTATATTTCATTTTATTTTTTATGATATTTCCTTTGAAGTGAGAGCAGGGCACATTAGAACAGTAGCACATGTGCATTAACACTTAAGCATTTCAGAAATATCTGAGTATTTCTAAGCTACTAGTCTATCTCACTTTCAAATCTCCCTTTACTTGATTCCATTCCTTGTGAAGACAGAGAAAGGTAAGAATTCATTAGAAATTTTCCAAAGAGTTGGTGATTATGTCTTTAGGAGAATGCTCCATACTAGAAACATGAGAACTAATGAGTAGACTTGAAAAATGACTTAAGTTAGTTTCAGTAGTTTTAAAATGACACCTATCCTAGCACACAGAATGGAAAGGCTACTCTGCCATTGGTATCTTTACCAAGGATTGAGGATTGGTCATTATGGAGTCTTATAACTTCTAGTTATACCTGGTAGGCAGAGCTGTTTGGTAAGAGGGTATGCTGACCAGTTTTATGTCAACATGAGACAAGCTAGACTCATCTGAGAGGAAGAAGCATCAGTTGAGAAAATACCTTCATAAGACTGGGCCACAGGAAAGTCTGTGAGGCATTTTCTTAATTAGCTGTTGATGGGGAAGGATCCATCCCATTGTGGGTGGTGCCATCCCTGGGCTGGTAGTTTTGAGTTTTATAAGAAAGGAGGCTGAGCAAGCCATGAGAGGCAAGCTAGTAAGCAGCACCCCTCCATGGCCTCTACATCAGCTCCTGCCCCAGGTTCCTGCCTTGCTTGAGTTCCTGCCCTCACTGCTTTTGATGATTAACTGTTATGTGGAACTGTGCATGAAATAAGTTCCTCCCAAGTTGCTTTTGGTTATGGTGTTTGATTACGTTAATAGTATCCCTAATTAAGACAGAAGGCCACACATATACTCCAAGAAGATAATGGAATTTTCCAATAAGGATTGGCGATAACGTAGCCGTTATACTTCCATTCTTAGCTTCTGTCTCCATGACAGACATTTCTAATCTATTGTGACCCTCCTTCCCAACATATTTAAAAGTGACATAGGAATTAATTCTCTCTAAAGCTTTCAGACTCCAAAGCAATCAAAATAACATTCCTTGAAATTATCATTTCACTAAAGTCTTAGGTATTTACCTTTCTTGGGACCTGGTATGAGCTTAATATTTCCAATCTAAGCACTTTTGGGATAATTTAATTGATAAATTATTGCCGTTGGTATTCATCGCTTGTATTCCTTAAGCCTTGTTCAAGGAAACAGTCAAGTGAGTTTTTCCTATATCCAAAGTACTGCTACATCTCATATTTGAGGTAATCCAGTAGAAAGACTATTTCACTTTAAGTATTTTCTTATTACTGAAGTTTCATCTCAACATTGAATTGAGATTGTGAGTATAGTGCATACAATGCTAAACTTTATTAAATTATGTTAATCATAACACTGAGTATTCTAGTTAATTTTAGTCAGTTTGCTTAAATCTGATTCACTAAAATATGACAACATCTTCAAAAAATACATAGAACACATCAATCTGTAGTAGAATTACTTATCAGAATCGATAAATCATAGACTTCTACATAACATCAATGGTGTTTAAAGAGGCAGGCTTTAAATTACGGCTTTAATTATTAAAACAGTAATATACTTTAATCCAGATAAAAGTACTATGAAAAATATCACCAGGAAAGCAGTGTTTATTTTTCCTTAAATTGTTATTTTGGAAAAGTTTAGGTAGTTTTACTGCTTCTCACATATCCAAGCTCAGAGTTGTCTTCTCATTTATTTTACAGGGCTTGGAGTTGTACCAAAGCTGCTCACTTGAGGTTGCCTTTCCTAGAAGTGATGATGAACAAGACGGAATCCTATCACATCATGTCCTGGTGTTTGTTTCCAGTTCTTTCTTAGTAAGAAATACAAAATATAAATTTATATGACATCCAACCTATGTTTTAGTTAGGGTTACTATTGCTATCATGGAAAAACACATCCAAGGCAACTTACAGAAGAGTTTATTGGGGTCTTGCTTATAATTTCAGAGGGTAAGTCTATGATCAACATCACAGGAATCAGGCAGGCATAGTTCTAGGGTGCTCGTGTGCACGCGCACGCACACACAGAGAAAGAGAGAGAGAGAGAGAGAGAGAGAGAGAGAGAGAGAGAGAGAGAGAGAGAGAGAGAGAGAGAGAGAGAGAGAGAGAGGAGAGAGACTGAGACTGGCATGCACTTTTCAGACTTCAGAGCTTGCCCCCAGTGACACACTTCTGACAAGGCTGCACCTCTGAAGTGTTGCCAAACAATTCCACTAACCAGGGGCTAATTATTCAAACATAGAAGCATATGGGGTCATGATCATTCAATCTACCAGACCATAGCCTTACACTGGTGTTTGATACTGTTTTGGTGGCATTAGTGTTTAAGACATTAGAAAGATGATTTTTGTCTTATAAAAACAGACTGCAACAAAATAAGCTTTTTGCAACAAATTTTGAAATGACTGGGTATCAATTTTTGAGTTGATCAAGGCCAGATGTTAGCAATGCTGTTGGTTATATATATATATTCACTTAAAAAGCCATGTCTTGATGAAAGGACTTAGAATAAAACAGATTAACATTAAAAAATGGTGGTAAGAAGATGTAAATTTTTGTTAACTAGTTATTTTTACTCTTGTTACATCATCAGAAATTATCATGACTTTATTTATTTTAAAATACTTACCCAGAGTAATGTAAAATGTATTACATTTATTATTCTTTCAAGAAAATGGTGTATAATTTTACTTTAAAATATATTGCAAAAAAGATAATTTGAAGACGAAAACCAGGTGTCTATAAAACCTACACATTTATATAAAAATAGAAAACTATCAAGAGATATATTTTGGCAGCAATGCAGGGATATTTATATTTTTCAACATATTGGACATGATTTAAAGGATGTTATGTACTAGAGTTTGGAAATATGAATTGATCTGTGTTCTCTAAAGATAGCTTGTCTTTCCTAAAATTTTTCATTCACAATATTTATTACTGATCTTAGCAAATCTGATCTATGTCATTTTCATAAATTGTTTTCTTGGATAAAGTTGTAGTTGGTTAAACAGTAGTGTGAAATCTGTCTTCTGTGACAATAACAGAACAGTTCAGGCCTGGCATGCTTTTTAATGTTTGCTTTACTTGAAATCTATAATCTTTCTGAAACTGCCAGTTCTAAGTATGGGATTTGAATAATTTACTTGCCAATAAAAAGTTTACCTTTTCAGATAAATATTAAAACTAGATAAGCAGGAAAATATTTTAATTTGTATTTCATTCCCATTTAAGAGCTTTTCTGTTTCTTGCTGCATTCTCTAAAATTGGAGTCTCTTGCTTGTTCATGGAGTCCCAACACTTTAGATCAGGGCTTGAGTGGTTCCACTTCCAACTCCTTGTGCAAAGAAATTAAATCACAGTTTATTTTAAAGAAATTATTTGGTATATATAATTCTACCATTTATTAAAGGTTATGGAAAATTTAAACACTAGTGAGATGAATGTTTTCATTTACTTTTAATTAACATTTTTCTTTTTTTATATTAATTACAGTTTATTCATTTTGTATCCCAGCTGTAGCCCTCTCTCTCACTCCTTCCCAATCCCACCCTCCCTCCCTCATCTCCTCCCATGCCCCTCTCCAAGTCCACTGATAGGGAAGGTCCTCTTCCTTAATTAATGTTTTTAAAGGATCACAAAAACCCCAAATATACTCCTCTGAATGGAGATTTCACCCTTGAAACACTAATGGTAGACTAACGACATATATCACCTTTGTTTTATCTTACCTCATTGTAGTACTTTTTCATGAAAGTTCTACAGCATTAACTAAAGCTAAGTGTCTTGGGAGAGAACTTAGTGACAATATAATTAGCATGGGCAAGTCTTTGGTTTCAATTCCAAGCACCTAACCTCAGACATAAAACAAAAATAACCAAATCAGAAATAGTTTCAGGTAGAACAGCAAACATGTGAGTAAACATTAAAGTTGTGTGAACAACTCACAGAACGTTGACATTTCTGTCCATTCGGACTGAAATTCTGAAAAATCCCCTGCTGTTATTGCTTCTGGAATTCACCCTCTGTAGGAAAAGATATCAGAGGCAGTTGAGTGAAATTTTTATTTTAATTAAGCAAATTCTTTTATATCCCATAAATATAAGCTAAAAGGCAAAACCAGGAGCTTGAGCAAGAATGATGCTCCCAGTCAAAAGAGAAGAGGGCACCAAAAAAGGAGATTCTATTTTTAAGAACTTGCCTGGGAGTGAGCTCCGATGGGCACAGCCAGTGAACGTTAGATGCCCTTGAAGCCGGGTTCTGGCCATGTGCAGCCCTTTACCCCTCAGTGTCAACCTGAGAGCTAGGCCGCGGGGGTTTCTGGGCGCTGGTTTCCTGCAGGGCTATGTTTATGTTGCCGAGGAAGCTGGGGCAGCTTGGAAGGCATTCAGTGGTTCTGTTGGGTTGAGGATTAATGAGGTTAAATTAACTCAGTCGCTTAATGTGCATTTTATTGAAGTTCAAGCTGCTCAGCCCATTGCAGTTAATATGAGTAACCCAGAATGTTGCCACTTAAATGTAAGTTACACATCAGGGTTGCCAGCATCATCGAGACAGGAAGACGGCAATTGTGTTAGGCTGTGGAATTTATTATGAAGGCATCCTAATTTTTTGACATGTGTCTCTTTTTCTTTCTCCAAAATGTCATCAATTAGGGGATTTTATTGTTACCCAGGGCAGGATGATGAGCTTAACTGTAACTTCTTTCATCTTCGTATTAGACAGAGTGCGCTCTTGAGATACATGAAGCGGGTGTAATTTTCCTTCCCTTTAAGAACGGTACCTATCAGGAATGTGTTGGGATAGATGTCTTCCTGAATCCCTACAGAATCTGAGAAGGTTTGAGTCGGGCACAGAAGGCAAACCTTGGCGTCTATTCACTGACTATTGAGCGTGTAAAATGTGCAGTGCTTAGGCTGGTGCTGAGGGTAAAATGTTCTAGCTTCCCCAAGGTTAGCGTGCTTAGCTTCTACACTGAAGTACACACATGCACAAGAGCGTGCACACACACATGTATCTGTTGGACTTTATGATTTCTTTCATTGCATCCAAAGGGAACTACTGACTGAAAAATGTCATTTCAAGATATTCAGAAAGAAAATGCTTCTGAGGTGGAATCTAATATTTGTGAGGTGTGGTGCGTGATAAATGACAATGTCCTCCTCTAGTAAAGAACACTGAATGCAGGCTATGCTAAGGAGTTCTGCGAGGAGCTGTGGAACTGTCAGGACACAGGAAGGTCAATTCCTACCTCATTCACTGCAGGAGAAGCTATCCCTTTAAATATTTCATTTGTCTTTAAGATAGAAATAATAACGCTGGAAAACCAATCCAGATGATATCTGCAGAGACCTGAGATACAGACAGAGACATAGATTATATACTCATTCACACAGCAGGCAGAGACACACACACACATATGCACACATACAGACAGACACCAACACACACACACACAAGCATGCACACACAAACACACAGACAGACACACACACACACACATTGGCATGCACACACACAAACACACAGACAGATGAATGTGCACACACACACACACACACACACACACACACACACACACACTCATTTATATGGAAAAGTGCTCCTGGCTAGTTATGAGTCCTTGCCTGGTACCAGTGTTATGCTGAACCTGGTCCCTTTCTCTCCAGACTTTACCCCAGAGCTGTGCTGGTTTGGAAATAGAGCTTGACCTTCCCTGCTGAGAACAGGGCACTGAGAAGGGCTTGCTTGAGCAACGAAACATCACAGTGCCAATAACTACCGCGGTTTATTGTTTTGCCGTCTCCCTGTGACTATTTTCCAATAACCCTCCAGCCTACAGTCACAAATGATATTTATTTAATACACGTTTTTTATTAACTGCCAAGTGCTTTGTGGGCTCTTTAAGGAGCATGCTGGACTCTGGCCCTTTGGGCATTTTGCTTTAAGGAGGAGAAAGAGAAAAGGGGTAATATTAATGTGACACAAAGTAGTATTGGAAAAGCACACACAAATGTTACCTGATGGTGAATTAGAAAATTAACAGAGGAGAGTGAGGTAGAAGAAAATTGAGAAAGTCTTTGAAGTGTGGTCATAATTGATGACCGGGAGGTTCTGAGAGGTAAAAAGTAGAAGGCTGAATGTAGAAACAACAAATGGAGCCATGCCTTGGGTCTAGAACATGGAGACACATAGGAGACCTAGAAGGGATGACTGGGCAAATGAGGTTTCAGGAGACACACAGGAGGCAAGTTAATGGAAATGTGGTTGTTTGGCAACACACATTTCAGGGCATATATTAAGCCTCTTAATGTTTGGAGCTGCCTGACCAATTTTTTTTTCTATTTCTTAACATTTTAGTAAAATAGACATATCAAAACCACAGAATTGTCCTTTGAATTCCATTTTATCTTTATTGTTCATTTTGTTGGTGTGCAAGTCTTCACTGTGCTTCTTTATGGTAATCTTTTGTATTTCACACATTGGATAATCTTCCCTACCTCACTTCTCAGTTTAGTCATCTTGATCATTTTTCTTTTCTCTGCTTTGCTTTGTGTGAGTACAAGATTTTATCTTTTCTGATAAACACCTGTTAAGTTTTCACTAAACTTTTCAATTTTTTTTCTATTCTGTATGTTATGTCTTTAATTTTTAAGAATTCTTTCCTCCTACTAGCCTTGGATGTAGTGCATATATTTTGTTACAGTTTCTTAAGTTACAAAGTTATGTTTCTGGCTCAACAGTTTTCCTGTTTTTAATGTGTTTAATTCTTTAAATGGACCCGTTAGCCTATGCTTTGGAACCTATAAGCTTTTGTATGCTGTAGTTTTGTTTTCACTTGTCTCGGAGTATTTTCTAATTTTTATTATAATTTCTCCCATCCATTGGTTGTTTAAATATGTTTTAGTTTCCAACACTCTGATTTTTTTTTCCTCATCAGATGTCTGTTGATTCAGTCATCTTATTGTAGTTGAGAAATATCTTGACACCAGTCTTCTAAAATCTCCTGATGCTTAGTTTGTGGGTTCACATATGGTACCGGCCAGAACCGAGCCTCACAGACTGAAGAAGGACGAGCACTGGTTCCTGGTGGAGTGTTCTGTACGTGTGCACCAGACCTAACTGTTTACTCTGCTGAAGTCCTGTACCTCCTCTCCTGCCTTGACTCTGCTTGCTCTATCCCTCATTAATAGTGGTGTATCAAACTCTCCAAAATTATTGTAAGTGGTCTATTTCATTCATTGATTCTGTCAGTTATCATTTCACATATATTGACTGGCAAAATAATTAATTATGACTGTATCTTCTAGCTACACTGAACTTTTATTAATATATAAGAGCTTTTGTTTCTGGCAAACTTTTTTGATTTAGAGTCCATTTTCTTTGAAATTATAATCTTTGCCTTACTATTTGTCTGGATTATATTTGTATTTCTTCACTTCTGAATTCAAAATATACTAAAATGATCTCTTTAGACAATATAGTTGGATCATGTTTTAATTCATTGTCTGGCTACCTCTTTTTTGACTGGGATGTTTAATCCATTTACGCTGAGAGTGTTTACTGATGAAAACGGATATACTCCTATGACTGTTCTACTTGTTTTTTATATACCTCAGTTCTCCATTATTACTTATTCACTGTGTTATTGCCTTCTACTTTTACTGTGAAACACTCAAATTTCTTTCTATATTTTCTTTATTTCTTTTATAGATAATTTACAGTCATTTTCTTTGTGATTAGCGTGGGGACTATCTTTAACATTCTATGCCTTTCTAATCTGAATTTACGCTAGCTTAAGTTCAATAACACCTCCTTAAATAGCAGATGTTGATTTTATAAATTAAATGTTTATATATGTATATGCCCAATCTTAAATTAATAATTCTCTTAAATGTGTTAGCGTATTCATAGAACTATGCATAGAACTATGCATAGAACAAAATGTAGAGCTACAAGCTAAGGTTGTCATACTATTTATCAGTTCTTAGGCTAATTAGTTTTTACAACTATTTTATTAATTATTTTGATTCAGGAGAAAGTCAAAGTAGTAAACTTGATTCTGTAAAGAATTTACTAATAAATGTGATTAGGAATATTAAATTCCACCAATTACAATTCAGCTAAAGGAGCGTTACCTCTGGAATGACTGGAAAATACAAGTAGTGTATGAACTGGACTTGTAGATATAAGTAGTATACTAACCAGACTAGAAACTGTTAGAAACTGTGTGAAAAATTTTCTGTACTATAATTAAAGTTTATGTTCTGAGAAAGTTGCTGCTCAGCTGTGTTCTACGTTTGACCTCTAATAATGGTCCATTCCCTTAACAAGATGACTTGGATCCAGCCATTAAATTTATCCCCCTATCAATGAACTGACTCTAAGGGCAGCACAGGGTTTCATTCCCCAAGTCCTGGTCTACCATTGCATTTCCCGTTCTCTTAACAGAAAAATCATAATTTTTTCTAGATGGGCAAGATGAACTGGGTACCACCTATTTGAAAATAACAACACTGGTGTACTTTTTTTCTTTATATTTTTATTAATTACAGTTTATTCAGTTTGTATCCACCCTGTAGCTCCCTCCCTCTTCTCCACCCATCCCCTCCCAATCCCACCCTCCCTTCCTATTCCCTACCTATGCCCCTCCTGGAGTCCACTGATAGGGGAGGTCCTCCTCCCCTTCCATCTGACCCTAGCCTACCAGGTCTCATCAGGACTGGCTGCATTGTCTTCCTCTGTGGCCTGGTAAGGCTGCTCTTCCCTAAGGGAGAGGTGGTCAAACAGACCCCACTGAGTTCATGTCATAGATGGTCCCTCTTCCCCTTACTAGGAAACCCACTTGGACACTGAACACTGGTGTACTTAAGAAATAGTCCTGACAATATTTTTCTGTTTAAATCTCCCATCTGCCTAAGCGGCCAGAGTCTCTCTTTAAACTGTTCAAATAGTAACCTGGGGCCAGGAAGTAAAAGAGATTTAAGGATGACGGTATATGCAGACATATAGAGCTAAGGTGTAAGTAAGTCAGCAGAATCTTCTATTTGTGGGCAGCTCCTCTTTGGGCATGAGCCAGAGCTGGACAAAGTGATGCTATTATTAATAGCTTTTCCTTTATTAATCCTTAAGTGCATGGAGCGATTTCTCACTGGGAAATCACTATTAACACTTTGAAAGTTTCATACAATGTATTTTGATTGAAAAATTAGTCATCAAGTCCAATATCTGCTGCATGTATGTGTATATATACACACATGCGTATACATGGGTACATATACATGTATTATGTAAACCCACCCCACACATGCATGTATTCCCAGGACTGGGAAGCTGGAGACAAACAGTATCATTAAGCTTCCTTTTCAGCCAGCCTAGCCTAACTGGCAAGGTCCTGTTCAATAATGAGAAATCTGTCTTAAAAAGTAAAGACAAGCTGGGCATATTGGTGAAAACATCTTTAACTTCAATACTTGGGAGGCAGAAGCAGGCAGATCTATGTGAGTTCAAGTCCAGCCTGGTCTACAGAGGAAGTTCCAGAACAACTAAGTCTACACAGAGAAACCTTGTCTTGAAACAACAACAATAACAAACAAGGTGATTGGATCTGGAGATGTGACACTGAAAGTTTCCTCTGTTCCTTACTCATCCTAACATATTCACAAACACATATACACTTGCGTACATTCATGTACATGTGTGTGCCTATCCACACAACACACATACAACATTAATGTCAAAAAACAATAATTGAAGTTACTAATATGACTCTGGTTCTTTAAGATGCATACATATTTTATTAGAATGTTTTTTATATTACTTTAAATTGCTGTTTCACATCTTTTTATTTTAGCTTTGTAAACTCCTTTGAGTCCCTTTCAAGGACAATTCAACAGTTAATTAAGTCCTTGAGCTTTTGTTTGTACAGAAAAAATTAAACTTCATCTTCTCTTTTCAAGGGAAGTTTGGTCATTACAAGATAATTGATACTTTTTTTCTTGTAGTCTTTGCATTTTGATTCATTACCGTCTGTCTGACAAGGTTTCTGATAAGAAATCTGCTGATAATCTGAGGATCCTTTTGTGATTAATTGCTTCCTGCTGCTTTCGAGAGTCTGCTCTTGGGTTTTAAGGGTTGGATTACAAAGAAAGTAAAGAGGGGAGACACTATGGGTGGAAAAAATTATACAGAGAGAGAAAAAGGAGGGACAGAGGCTAAGGTGACAGATTTGTGGAGGATTAACTGGGATAAACATCACGATGGGAAACAAGGTACACCTAGCTGTGCTGTTTGTGGGTCCTCTGAATGGATTCAGGAGCCTTCTCATAGTGGAGGGGAAACCAAAGACTGGTACAGCAAGCCGGGCTGAAAACTCAGGCAAGGGAAGGCAGTGGACCCCAGAATGCAGCCACGAATAGTTCTCCATAGTAGTTTTTGAAGGAATGTCATTCATTTCAGACTTCCAGCCTCCAGAGACATTTGGCATATTTTTCTGTCATTCTCTTTCTCTTTGTTGCCTCCCTCTTGTGACAGGACCTCAGCCTGTAACCTTGGCTCAGCCAGGACTCATTGAGTAGCTCAGGCTGGCCTTCCCACAGAGTTCTACTTGCGTCTGCCTCTGGAGTGTTGGATTAATGCCTCCTACCACCATGCCTTCCTGTTACTGTCTAGTTCTGAGATTCACAAATTTATGGTGTTCTATTATAGTGACCCAGGAGCATATTTGAGGGAATAAACAAATATAATGTGGTTTTAGATGTTACTAAAACATTTATTGCCACTTTCTAGTAACATCTGTAGCCTTATTAGTTGTTTGAGAAAGGCAATCAATCAAGGTAGAGATGGCTGGTCTCTGCCTCAATATGGACATTGCATGTTTTATTGAGACGTTTGATTTCTAAAATCAGTAAGAAATAATTGAATAAGTAAGTAATTAGTTGACTCAATTAAATTTTTGTTTTAAAAAGATTAATCTACATGAAGTAGAAGGAAAATTAAAGATGAAGGGACTGCCTATAAATTTATTACCCACTGTACTGGAGAGGTTGCATTGTAAATGGGGGTTTCAGGTAATTTAAAATATTTTACAAAGTGAATTTGGCAGGATTGTAAGGAACCAAAGAAAATCAGGAGTGTGCCCTGGTAGTCTTTGCATTGTGTTCCTAGATGGATGATGGTGTCATTGGCTGACAGAGTGAATACTGGAATGGGACTAACTCTGTAAGAGAAAATATTGATCCAATCATGTTTAATTTTAGATGGCTGTGAAACATTGAAGTAGATATGGTATCAGCTAAAGCTCAGGCACCGTGAGGATGCCTTGCTGACCAGTATGTCTGAGGTTCTGAGTGAAAACAGCTCTGACGGCTTCAGGATTAATAATATCTATCCTCACTCTCAAAGTGCTTTAGTCTAGGCAACAGCCTATACATTTACTCCAGCTATACATGAATAATTCATATACTTGAAACTTCACACATTCTTAGAGCGATCTCTTTGTTCGCTTCTCCTACCCATCCCCAACTTTATCATCAATAATGCCTTAATTTTTCTTTAAAGAGTTCACATTACTTTAATTTCATTTATGTGGGTTGTTTGGGGGCTGAATTTCTGTTGACATTACTTTATCATGAAGTGCTGTTCAGTTAGAAATATGGAGAAACACATTTAGGCAGTAAATTCCAAAACAGTGTGAAAAGAAGAAAATCCATTTTCTACGTGATAACGATGATGAAGTGTTGGTAGATGAGGTACAGGATTAGAGCAGCCATTACTGATTTCTCTGTCTCTCTGAGTGTGTGTGTGTGCTGAGAGAAAAATGTATGATTTGAGGAGTGAAGACATCAGTGAATTCAGAATACAAAGTGAAAGAGAAACTGCTTTTAGTAGTGTTGGTTCAGCCAACGGATTAAAACTTGCTGTAATCCTGATTTGCTACTCAAGTTTTGTTTGTATGGATTAAAATTTGTCTTTATTATCTAGACTAGCTTTTGATTTGAGTTTGGGTAATTACAAAATTCTAACTTATAAACTGGACTGCTGTTTTGCTGAATTTATATTCTTCAAAGTAGTGGTAAGGTTAAATGAGACCGTTTGCTGTTGACTGAGTGTTGACAAAAGATCATGTATTACTCCTGCACTTTTTCTATATAGTTGCAGAGTGAAGGGGAAGACCTGTGATTAAACGGCTCTTTGAGTTAACAGAAATTAAAAAGACAAATGTAGGGTCTTTTGGCAAGTATGCAGACTGATGCCTCCAGAGATTCCACAGTTGGAACTCAGGTACTAATATAGCCCTGGTAGCGTGCCCATCTCCTGGCATCACAGTAAATCATTACTTATTTTGTTATTTATTCATTTTTAACAAATATGCATGTTTCCTGTGGTATTTTGTTAAGTAGTCTGATCTATCCGGAGACAAAAAAGATATTTAAAACCCTTTCAGAGCATTAGTTGACAATTATGATATATTTCACTGAATAGGGGGTGATTCTTTTAAAAAATTTCCCCCTTTTCCTTTTATTGAGCCCATAGATTCTTTTCTCATCCAATATATCCTGATTAGAGTTTCTTCACCCACTACTTCTCCCATTTCTTCCCCACCTCACCTCCCTTCTGGATCTACTTCCTTTCTGTCTCTCATTAGAAAAGGGCAGTCTTCCAAAAGATAAACCAACAAAGTAAAAATATAAGATGAAGCAAAACCTTTCATATTGAAGTTGGACATGTCAACTCAACAGGAGGAAAAGAGTCTCAAGAGTCTCAACAGGCACAAGAGTCAGAGACCCCCTGAATCTCACAGTCAGTCCTATAAAAACACTTACCTAAAAGCTACAATGTATTCATGGAGGTCCTGGTGCAGACTTGTGGAGGCCTGGCGTTTGCTGCTTCATTCTCTGTGAGCTCATATGGGCCTGACTTAGTTGGTTCAGGGGACCTTGTTGTCTTCCATCCTCTCTGGCTCTCACAGTCATTCTGCTTCCTCTGCCATGGGATTTCTGGAACTCTAAGTGGAGGCATTTGATGGAGACCTTTCATTTAGACTCTTTCTCTCTCCTTAGAATGGGTGTGGGTCTCTGCATATATTCCCATCTGCTTTCAGAGGAAGCCTCTGATGATGATAGGATAAGATAATGATTTATGAGCCTAGCAATATATCATTAGGAGTTACTTTATTTATACATTTTTTTAGAGCAGTGGTGTTTGGTCCCTGGGCTCGCTACTCTCAGGTTCTTGGTTGCCCAAGCAGTGTTGCTTGTGGGCTCCTTCTCATAGAGTGGGCCTTAAGTCAAATCAGACATTGGCTGGCTACGCCCACAAGTTCTATGCCACCGTTGTGCTAGCATATTTTTCAGGCAGGATGGATTGTAGTTCAAAGGTTTTGTGGTAGCCTTCAGAGCACCTTCCCTTACCAGAGAGACTAGAACATAAGGGCGAAGGCTCATGTAGGCACTGGCTTGACAGCTCCATGCTCAATGAGCTGTGTGTGGGTGTCATGCTCAGCAATGGGGTCCCATTGTCAGCTTGTAGAGGGTGACCCTTTGTTTGATCAACAGCCTGGGTTGTTTGGGGATTTCCATAGGACCCCCTTGACTATCAGCTCAAGTGGATGCCACCCAGTCCCTCTGCTGGAAGCCTCCCTTGGTGACAAGAGATGGCCAGTTGAGACTCCGTATCCCCCATTGTTAGGAGACCTCATCAGGATCACCTTCATGGGTTTCAGGAGGTTTCCACTGCACTGGGTTTCCCATGACCCTCCCAATGCCCTCAATTTTAGCGATCTTTCCTCACATTCTCTCCCTCCACCCCATCTCCCTCAACACCTGATTCACTGCCCCCATCCCCACCTGGCCCCAGTCAGCCTATAAAATCTATTCTATTTCATCTTCCCAAGAAGATCTGCTTGTTTCCCTTATATGTAACCTCTCTGGGCCTATGGGTTGTAGCTTGGTTATCATTTACTTAACAGCTAATGTCCACTTATAAGTGACTGCATGCCATATTTGTCTTTCTGGATCTGTGTAACCACATGCAGGGTAATTTGTTTTCTAGTTCCATCCATTTGCCTAGAAATTTCATGATCTCTCTCTCTCTCTCTCTCTCTCTCTCTAACAGCTAAGTAATACTGCATAGTGCCAATGTCCCACATTTTCTTTATTCATTCCTCTGTAGTGGATCATCTAGGCTGTTTACAACTTTTTACTATTATGAAAAGAGCTGCGATGAACATGGTTGAGCAAGTGTCCTTGAGGTAGGATGGAGCATCCTTTGGGTATATGCTCAAAAGTTGTGTCTTAGTTAGGGTCTCATTGCTGTGAAGAGACACCATGACCACTGCAACTCTTAGAAAAGAAAATATTTAACTGGAGCTGACTTACAGTTTTAGAGGTTCAGTCTATTATCATCATGGTGGGAAGCATGGTAGTGTCTAGGAAGGCATGGTGCTATAGAAGGAGCTGAGAATTCTAGATCTTGATCTACTGGCCACATGAAGGAGACTATTAGGAGACTAAGTTGAGCATAGGCAACCTCAAAGCCTGCTCCAATGGTGACATGCTTCATCGAACAAAGCCACACCTACACCAACAGGGCCACACCTCCTAATAGTGTCACTCCTAATGGGCCAAGTATTCAAACACATGAGTCTATGCAGTTATACCTATTTAAACCACCACAAGTGGTATATCTGGATCTTGAGGTAGATTGATTCCAAACTCTGAGAACCACCATATTGATTTCCAAAGTGGCTGTACATATTTACATTCCCACCAGCAACAGAGGAGTGTTTCCCTTGCTCCACAAAATCCCCATCAAAATTTCAAGACAATTATCACCTTCGTATGGAAAAACAAAACAAAACAAAACAAAAAACCCCAGATAACTAACACAATACTGAGCAATAAAAGAACTGCAAGAGGTCTTACTTTTCCCAATTTCCAGTTGTTCTACAGAGACACAGTAATAAAAATCACATGGTATTGGCATAAAAATGTACACATCGATCAATGGAATTGAACTGAAGGCCCAGACATAAATACACACACTGAGTAATTTTAAAGATGGCAAGAAAGAATTTGAGACAGTGAATAAAGACACACATACCAGGTTTTTGCTCTGAATGAAAAAAAAAAGTGGTAATTGAACCTTCGATGAAAAAGAACAAGTGAAACCAAGACAGTACTTAAGATTTGAAAAGTTATGCCCTGTTTAGCTACCCTCATTTACATGGGGAATGAACTGTTTGCAGTATTTTATAATGTCGAGAAGCATGTCAGTAAAGAATCTTATATTCATGTGTTTTTGCATTGTATCATTTTATCATCTTGAGGACAGCCAAAATATAAGCTGAATTGGCATTTATTATATTATCTTTTTTTTAAAAATGTAATTTATTTATTTTTATTTTTTAAAATTCATTTATTTTTATATCAACCACAGGTTAGGTTTTTTGCTTCCCATGCGTAGCCCCCTCCCTCATTCCCTCCCACCCTCTCCAACCCTCCCTCATCTCCTCCCTGCCCCCTCCAAGTCCATCAACAGGGGAGAACCTCTTCCCCTTCCATCCAACCCCAGCTCATCTTGTCTCCTCAGGGCTGGCTGCAATGTCCTCCCCTGGGATCTAGCTTGGCTGTTACTCCCTGGCATGTATGGAGGAGGGTCAAAGAGTCAGCCATCAAGTTCAAGACTGAAACAGTCCCTGTTTCCCTTACTAGGGTCTTCAGTTCGACACCAAGCTATCATGGGCCCCATCTGAGCGGGAGTTCTAGGCCATATCCATATATGGTCCTTGGTTGGAGAAACTGTCTCATATAAGACCCCTGTGCCCTGCTCAGTTTGGTCTTTGTGGAGCTCTTGTTCTCCCCAAGTCTTACTAACTTCCC
>CM053752.1:62016226-62036248 GCA_028658305.1 Pachyuromys duprasi
CCAACAAGGCTACATCTACTCCAACAAGGCCACATCTACTCCAACAAGGCCACACCTATCCCAACAAGGCTACATCTACTCCAACAAGGCTACATCTACTCCAACAAGGCCACTCCTATTCCAACAAGGCCACTCCTATTCCAACAAGGCTACATCTACTCCAACAAGGCCACATGTTCCCTGGTGACCAAGCATTCAAATCTATGAGTCAATGGGGGTCATTCTTATTCAAACCCTCCACCCCACCTCTGCCTCACACATACTTACAAGCTTATATCACTACGCACAGCAAAAGGGCTTTTCCTTCTAACAATATCTCCATTTAATTTCAACTCAATAAAAACTTTCAGTATTATATGTAAATCTAGACAAAATGATACTAAAAAGCAAGAGGCAGCTCCATGAATAAAGGACGGTGACACTGTCTTGTTTCACACTTCAATAATTCAGATGTCAAGGGAAAATGCTGATGGTACAGCAGTGACTTGAGGAGAGCTCAGGAGACCACAGATGTGGACAACTGAGTTCTGAAGGATGGACAAGGGCAGCCCCGTGGAGAAAGGATGGTCCCTAAACTGGACAGTCACAACACAGGGAGAAGGCCTAGGTACAAATTCCAAAGCTCTTATAAGAATTAGTTTAATATATATCATAGACCTTAAAAGTGCAGAATAAAACCCAAGGGGAAAAAAAAAGAAAATAAAGGCATGACCCTTGAAGACACCACCCAAAGGACTGTGTGACAAGTGCCTGCCAAGCAACTCCACAGCTCCCCACAGACCCAAGAGCAACACCCTCCTCTTGAATTCCAGTGAGTAATAAATTCCAATAGAGATGAATTGGGTAAAGGGAAAACCCATGCATTCTATGAATGTTGTTGTACCCTATGTGAATTCTTAAGAAACAGGAAAGGAAATGTCTTTTTATTATTCCAAAATGAACATTAAAATTCAATTCCTTTCCTTAGATATGCTGCTTTTCAAAGGACTTACATGTATGAACATACCATCCTTTTAATTTTGTATTTTTAAAAATTATTTATTTATTTTATTAATTACACTTTATTCACTTTTATCCCAACTGTAGCCCCCTCCCTCCATCGTCCTCTCCTATCCCACCCTCTTTCCTTCTTCTTCTCCCATGCCTCTACCGCAGTCCACTGATAGGGGAGGTCCTCCTCCCCTTCCATCTGACCCTAGCCTATTAGGTCTCATCAAGGCTGGCTGCACCATCTTCCTCTGTGGCCTGGTAAGGCTGCTCCCCACTTAGGGGGTGGTTATCAAAGAACCAGCCACTGAGTTCATGGCAGAGTCAGTCCCTATTCCCATTACTCTTGGACACTGAGCTGCCATGGGCTACATCTATGAGGAATTCTAGGTTATCTAAATGCATAGTCCATGTTTGGAGTATCAGTCTCAGAAAAGATCCCTGTGCCCAGATTTTTTTTTGTCCTATTGGTCTCCTTGTGGAGCTCCTGTCCCCTCCAGGTCTTTCTATTTCCCCCTTCTTTCATAAGATTCCTTGTACTCTGCCCAAAGTTTGGCTTTGAGTCTCAGAATCTGCTTTGATATACCACTGGGTAGAGTCTTTCGGAGGCACCCTGTGGTAGGCTCCTGCCCTGTTTCCTGTTTTCTCCCTCCTCTGATGTCTGGTAAACGGGAGTTCATGAAACTGAAAGGCTTCTGTAAAGCAAAGGACACTGTCATCAGAACAAAACGATAGCCTACAGATTGGGAAAGGATCTTCACCAACGCTATGTCCGACAGAGGTCTAATATTCAGAATATATAAAAAAAACTGAAGAAGTTAAACAGCAACAAATTAAGTAATCTAATTAAAAATGGGGTACAGTGCTAATTTTGTATTTATTAACAAAAGGGTTTCCTTAGGATAATTGTGAAGCTCTTTCTTAAGTATATTACCTCAAAGTAATCTTTGCACAATGAGAGAACATCAGTTACCCTTCTGAGATTGTGGTCTATATCAATTTTTATCCTTATCTTTTTATCTGTGTTTTCAGAATCATGACCAAAAGCCTGAGGTACCCAAGATCTATCACCTCACTTGTTTCTCCATATTTATAAACCTGTCACTTGTTAAATGGGATTTAATTGGACTGATACAATTTCTTGCTCACCAAGAGTTGTCAGCTACTAATTTCTATCCTGTACTTTCCAGGGTTTCACAAATTACCAGCTGCAGAATTGGTTCCAATACCAGGGAATCTACTAATGTTAAAGCAAATAGATCTCCGACTTTAAAACCATGTCACATTCTGCCTCACTTTTAACTGCTCGCCTTCCAGTCCCTTCAACTTTTTAGAAAAGAAGAGGTGCGTTCAGTTTGTCCCATTTTCAAATTATGTGGCTCTGATGCTTACATACACTTGGCCCTAGCTCAGTTAAGTCACACATCACCTCTTAATGTATGTGGCTCTGGAAGTAACATCAGACTGTCTTCATTTTGGAAGGTGTAGAGCTTCTGGTGTATGTTATTGTAGATACAGAGCACACATTTCAAATATTTTGGTACATATGATCAATCTTGGACAGGATTTATTGAAAAGCAGTTGAAATCTTTTGAAAAAAATCTTTGTATAAAAAGAACTGTCCACTGTGGCAATCTGTATATACTTACTTCTTAAAGGAATAAGCAGGGATAGGTGTGAATAACTAATAGCAGAGAATTGCCTTAAATTCTCAGGGATCTTGTATTTCTGATCTTCATTACTGATTTCAGTTCTTAAAATCTGTCTCCTTAGATGAATTATTTTCTCTTCCATTGTTCTTACCTCTTATTCTTTCCTTCTCTACTTTTTTGTTACAGTAATTATTAACATTTTGTCATTTCTCATTACACTTTGATTGCCATTCTTGATTCTGCCGTGTTTGTTCATCTTGTCATTATTTCACAGATTTTACACTTATGAGCACACAGCTTATGGCATGGTTGAATGATTCTTAAATCAGTATAAAAAATACATATTCATGTATGTCTGTTGCTATTGTTTAGTGAAGTGTGAACCTAGGACCTCACATATGCCATGCAAGCTAACACTGTATTAAGTCAGTCTAGCCATTTATGAAGAGTATAAGAAGATCATTACTTTTGATTACATACTAAACTCTGACAATGTGATTTCTTAAAGGTCAGTTGAGATGGGGAATGCAAAACCATATTAATGGTGGTCTTTTACTTTATTTCATTAAAACTGCTGTTTTCTCTTACATTTGGATTGATCTTTTACTCAGGCATGATTCTGTGCTATAATTTATTGATTTTTATCTTTATATTTTTGCCTGTAATTTCAGTCTATGATGAGAGAAAGGGACCCATTTTATTTTTTTTCATATATTTAGGAATATTTATAAAATAAATCAGTGTGGACTTCAGTGATTTCTAGTTAGGGAATATGGTCGCGTTTTCCTATACTAAGCATAACACACACATACACATCCCTTTGTTTAGATATATTTAGAAACACAAACACTATTGTATTTCAGTTTTTTTTTTTGCAGCATTCACTATAATAACATATTTGTTGCTTTGTAGTGTGGGAACAGCAGGCTCTAGCGGATGACCTTAGTGCCTGACAAGGAGCAGCTTTGTGCAAGTTTCACGATGCTTGCTCAGTGATGACTAACAATGCTTGTTTAAGAATACACTCTTTAATTTAGGTGATTGTTTTTCTGCACACACCTGTTTGGTTTTCTATATTTAATACATATATGCATACAGGCATAAGTACGCACATAATACATACACATTGATTTTAATATTTTAATTGAAAAATATGTTCTCTTATATAACACCTACTGACCACAGTTTCCCCCCCTCTCTCCCAGCTTCCCACCTACCTTTCCTCTTCCCAAGATCCACTTCCCTTCTGTTTTCGTCCAGAAAAGAGCAGCCTTCCCAGAGGCAACAACTAAACATGGCAGATGG
Organism: Pachyuromys duprasi; assembly: GCA_028658305.1. Taxonomy (NCBI): domain Eukaryota; kingdom Metazoa; phylum Chordata; class Mammalia; order Rodentia; family Muridae; genus Pachyuromys; species Pachyuromys duprasi. The sequence goes on from CM053752.1 coordinate 62,020,171, forward strand.
CCTTTGTGGTGTTTTGGTTGCAAGCATTTTATTTATTTTTGCATCTACATTCCATAAGGGAAATTTGCCTGTAATTCTTTTCTTTGTTGGGTATGTATGTGGTTTGGGTATCAGGTTAACTGTGGCTTAATGAAGTGGATTTTTGTTGTTGTTTGCTTATTTGTTTTGTTTATCCAGACAGGGTTTCTCTGTGTAGCCATGGCTGTACTGGACTCCCTGCATGTGCTACCATGCCTGGTCTGGTTGAGCAATGTTTTTTTTGTTTTAATTTTGTAGGATACTTTGAGGAGTATTGGCTTTAACTGTTTAGAATTCTGTGCTAAAGCCATCTGGTCTTGGGCATTTTATTGTTGTTGTTTGGAGAGTTAATGACGGCTTCTGTCTTCCTAGGGGTTATAGGTCTGTTTAAATTGTTTATCTGATCTTTGTTTAAATTTGGTACATTGCACGTAACAAGAAAACTATCCACTAGTTTTAAATATTCTGGTTTGATGGAGTACAGGTTTTTAAAGTCTGTCCTGATTCTCTGGATTGCCCAGGTGTCTGTTGTTTTGTCCACCTTTTCATTTCTAATTTTCTTAGTTTGGATATTGCCTCTTTGTCTTCTAGGGTTTGTCTATTTTAATGATTTTCTCAAAGAACCAGCTCTTCTTCCACTGATTCTTAGTATAGTTTTCTTTGGTTCTATTTTATTGATTTCAGCTCTGAGTATGATTATTTCTTGCCTTCTACTTTTCTTGGGTTTGATTTCTTTCTTCCTTTCTGTCTTTCTTTCTAGAGCTTTCTGGTGTTCTGTGAAGTTGCTAGTATGATATGCTCTAGTTTTTGTTTATTTATTTTTATGTAGACACTTAGTTTTATGAACTTGCCTCTTAGAACCACTTTTCTTGTATATCATAAGTTTGAGTATGTTGCATATTCATTTTCATTCAATTCTTGTATTTCTTTAATTACTTTCTTAATATCTGCTTTCATCAATTATTTTGCACAAAACTTTTTTGTAAACTATGAATTATTTTAAAATGATGTCAAGTTTCTATTTCAGCCATAAATCCTAGAAACAATAGGCTAAGAAGTTGGACACAAGGAAAGCTACAGCTGTGTGCTAGTAGCTGCATCTCTTGATTCTCAGACTATGCTTTGTTATCAAAAATCCTTGAAGCAGAGAGATCGGCCTTTTCGGGGGTGATATGGCCATAGACATAAGAAGTAGGAGAAGACAAGGAACAGGACAGAAACCTTCCACAGGGGACCTCTGAACGACTCTACCTAGCAGGGTATTGAGATACAGAGACTCATAGACAAATTTTGGGCAGAATGCAAGAATTCTTATGGAAAAAGAGGGAGATAGAAAGACCTGGAGGGGACAGGATCTCAACAAGGAGAACAACAGAGCCAAAAAACATGGGCCCAGGGGGCCTGCAGAGACCAATACTCCAACCAAGGACCATGCATGGAGAGGACCTAGACACCCATGTTCAAAGGAAGCCCATTGGCCTCTCAGTTTCCAAGTGGCTTCCCTAGTAAGAGGCGCAGGGGCTGGCTCTGACATGAACTGAGTGGCCAGCTCTGAGCACCTCTCTAGAGGGTGCAGTCTTACAAGGCCACAGAAGAAGATGATGCCTTGATGAGACCTGATAGGCTAGGGTCAGATAGAAGAGGAGGAGGACCTCCCCTATCAGGGGACTAGGGAAAGGGGATAGGGGGAGGAGGAGAGTGGGACTGGGAGGAAATGAGGGAGAGGGCTACAGGGGGAATGCAAAGTAAATGAATTGTAATAAATAAATAATCCTTGAAGAAGCAGTTAGATTCTTTTTGCAGTATTGGTTGATAATATGCAGGCATTTCTTAGCTCCTGCCCACATGTACAGAAGGGCTCTGAAGAACTTGCATTTTGATATGTGGGTTTTTCATGAAGATCATGGGTAAAATTACTCTGAAAGTGAGATTTGATCCAGCATAATTCAGGAAGGAGGAGTGAAGAGATCATTTGACTCCATGAATATATTCCAATTGCTTCATAAATATTCATCAAACCTTAAGACTAACAATGTAGAACCTACTGAGCTCAGTTTATGGCGGCCTCATTATTTCTTTGAAGCTTTCACTTTGCTTTGTCTTGTTAAATAAACTTCTACTTAAACTGTCCATGTCTCATAGCTGAATTCTTTCTTTTGCTGAGAAAGGAACCCAGGGAAACTATCTCTTGGTAATAGCATTAATGGCAGTCTAGTGCCATACCCTACTTAATTAAAGATGATGCCCACTTTTATGGTTGCCTGTGCTACCACACTACTATTATTTCTATATAATCTATCCACAATGTTCTTCTTTTCATTCCTCAAAGGTAGCAGCCATGAAGATTGCTGCCATATAGAAGGTTTCAACCTACATCTTTGATTGACTGAGCTTGCCTCTCAAGCAGAAGCTCAGACAGCTATTTATTATGGCTTTCTTTTGAAGATATTTATATGCTGTCTTTCTCACAGGCAAAGGACCAATTTATAAGAATGTATGGACTACAAGATATAGGTGTATAGATTTCAATATGTTTATCTTATACTGAAATCTATACTACTAAAGAAGATAAACAAGAAAGAGGACCCGGAGTAAGATGATCAATCCTCACTTAGATAGACAAATGGGATGGAAATTGAATGTAGGAGAAAACAAGCAACAGGACCACAGAGGGCCTCTGAAAGACTCTACCTTTCAAAGTATCAAAGCAGATATTAAGACTCACAACCAACCCTTTGGCAGAGTGCAGGGAATCATACGAAAGAAGCTAGAGTTAGTAAGACCTGGAGAGGACAGGAGCTCCACAAAGACCAAATAGATCAGGGCACAGGAGTCTTTTAGGAGACTGTTTCTCCAACTAAGGACCATGTATGGATATAACCTAGACCCCCTGCTCGGATATAGCCCATAGTAGCTCAGTATCCAAGTGGGTACCCTAGTAAGAGGAACAGGGACTATTTCTGTCATGAACTCAATGGCTGGCTCTTTGACTCTCCCTCCCCCACCCCCGAGGGAGGAGCAGCTTTGCTAGACCCCAGAAGAGGACATTGCAGCCAGCCCTGAAGAGACCTGATAAGCTAGGGTCAGATGGAAGGGGAGGAGGTGCTCCCCTATCAGTGGACTTGCAAAGGGGTAGGGATGAGATGAGGGAGGGATGGGGAGAGTGGGAGGGAATGAGGGAGGGGGTTATGCTTGGAATACAAAGTACATAACCTGTGATTAATATAAAAATAAAAAAGATATAGGTGTAGTTAAGGACTTTCTAAATAAGACTCCAGTTACTCAGGTAATAAGACCAATGGTTGTCAAATGGGATACTGTGAAGAGGTAGGCTACCAAATAAGAGAAAATTCTTGCAGCTATATATCTGATAGAGAATTGATATCTCAAAATCCACAAAGAAGTAAGAAATAAAACATCAAGAAAACAACCCAATTAAAAATAGGCTATATATCTGAACAGAGAATTCTAAAATGAAGAAATACAAATTCTAAATGAAGAAATAAAATACTCAATAAATATTTTAAAAATCTTCATCATTATTAATCACCAGGGAAATGAAAATTAGAAATATTTTAATATCACTTGAGGATGACTATAGCCAAGAAATCAAATAACAAAAATGCCACTGAGAATATGAACAAAGATGAAATCCTTCTCACTGTTAAGACGTGTGGGAATGTAAACTTAGACAAACTCATATGGAAATAAGCATTGTGGAAATAAGCTAAAAATAGAATTACCATATGATTCAGTATACCACTCCTACATAAATATCAAGAGGGTTCTATAGCATCTTACAGAGATTCTTACTCATCCATGTTCACTGCTGTTCTATTCACATAGTTGGGGTGTGGAATTAGCCTAGATGCCTATCAACAGATGGATGGATAATGAAAATGTGTCAAGAAATATTTTAAAGAAAATATAATTTTCAGGTAATGGAATAGAACTGTAAAAACAAATGTACTGAGTTCAATGATGCAGGCACAGGAAAAAAAAACCACTACATGTGTTTTTTTCATACATGAATCCTAGCTTTGAATGTTAGATTAGTATTTGTAGAAGCCAAAACGTTAGGAAGAGCAGGGCTCCCATAGGCGATGTGAAATTATAGAATATTTGGGTAGAAATATTTAAGTAAGGATGCAGTGGAAAGATGGAGGAGATGTGGGATAAGAGGGGTTCACACACACACAATTGTATGAAAACTATATGAATATTTAGTACTTTGTACAGTTAAAAATATAAGTTAGAAAGAATTAGCTGATTGATATCCTTCAAGTCTGCGTAATTCTTCTTTTAATAGCTGCAGCTGACTAAATAGAGATTTGAGGGTCAGCTAGGTGACACCACTCACGAGTTTTTGCTCAGTGAAGTCCTAGTAGCTCCCCATATAATAGAGCATCTTAGTGCTTTTTTCTTGGTTGCTCGCCAGAACTAGATGATAATTATTTTTGCTGAAGACATCACCATTCCTTGCTTTTAGGATACAGAGATATCAAGCTTGAACTAGCCTGAAATTTTCCTCCCTGCTGGGTAGTTTTCATAGTTCCGGGGGGGTGCTATTTAGGCTACTCAGGAAGAAAAACCATACACAGGATTTACCAGATGGTAACTTATGAACTATAGTGTCAACCTGCAGGGCCAGATGTGCCATCATTGTTATGGGGGTAATAAAATACTCTATGACTGCATTGGAACTCGCTCTATAGAAGACTATTCATGCTTGGTACTGTAAACTCTGTCAACAATCTACACCTAAGACGGTCATAGGTCCTATGGGAAGCTCATAAGGGGTGTGTAGCTAAACAGAAACTGTCTTCTGTTTGCTGATAACCGCAGACAAATGCTACTTTTATTCTTAATCAGAGGTGCTTCTCTTTGCAATGAGCAGCAGTGAATGCAGAGACTTATGGCTGCTTTAGGTGTAGCAAAGAAGTAATGATTGATTTCAGAAGATGGAAGAAGGGCTTGGAATTACCTTCTCTGGGTAGGACACAGCCATCACAGTCATGATCTGATCAAAGCTATGGTTGCCACTTTGAGGACTGTATAAGACTTGGCCTCCCAACATATAGATTAGGGACGGGCTCATGGAGGCCCTCCCACTTCTTGCTAACTATTGGCTAATTTTGGGTTCATGGCAGGAACAGTTATTGGTATGAATGTAAAAAAAGGATTTGTAGGGAAGAAGGTATTGATGGGGTGGAAGGGGAGGGAGATAGGAGAAACTGGAGAATGGAATTATATACATATAGGACAGTAAGAGAAGAAATTAAAAAAATTTAAAGTATACATACTTATGCAGTGAATCTAAATTATTTGTAATTAATCAAATTTGATCAAATAACATTTACATTATATTAAATTTTCTCAAAAATCTCTGTAACACACTATGTATTTATATATACATAATACATAGAATTTCATCCGTACTTTCAGAATTATATATAAACTATAATTTTAAATGAAAATTGAAGATACTGTCTACGGTTAAATAAATTTATGTCATGTCTCCTTAGATTTAATTGACACATGTGAACAAGGAATAGGTCATGATCTATATCACAAAGGTATTTTTACAAAAAAAAAGTGTGATTTCAGTAAATCTGATGCACTGGCAATGGCTTTTTCTTCACACCTCTGAATTGTTTTCAGGGGTCGGTGTGTCGCTAATGATCCCATACTCTTAGTCAACATTTAAAAAGAGTAGCTTCCGTAAATCATGTCCAGACTGTTTGTTGCTTTAAAAAGTTTCCAAGGCTTTGTTAGCTCCTGCCTTCTTGTAGTGGCAAAGAAACTGGGGGATGATTTGCTTGGTGCTTTTATTCACATCACAAGTATTTCTAAAGTATCAATTCAGCAGTGTCAGAGAGGGTCCATCTTGTATTAGGCAATGCATTAGGCACCAGCAATAATAAATACCAAGATTTATAAAACCGAAGGACTCATTCCTTCAACAACAGACTTTATGCAGCAGCCTATCACAAGGATTCTGTTCACACCACAGAGTGAAAAAGATTCCAGGTACTACAGAGAAGACAGGAAACTCTATTATAACTCAAGGATCATAAAGGGCTTAGGAAGAAAATTCATGTTTTACATCAGAGATAGTTTCATCTACTATTGAAAAGCACTGGTTAAAATTAAGTTAGTTATAAATGCTAATCAATGCAGCCTCAGACTACGCTCATTGGTCAGACCTTTATTGTGGGAGGTTCTAGTTTTCTTCTCCATCCCAACGACTCCCTTACCCATGTTAGACCTTCTAATCAATACCCAGCCTCACCCTTTGTATTTGCTTTCCTCTTATTTATACAACTAGTCAGCTCTCTTAAATATATATTTTGTTTTCTTCCTTTTCCTCACAACACTCAAATCTTTGCTCACAGCAAACATTTACTGCTATGGTTTGTCTTACTTTTATGTATTTTGGATTGACCTTGTAATAAATACTCTTTATGTGCTTCTCCCCCAGAGCCACAGTTTTAAAATACTTCAAGAACTGCAGGCAGTGAAGAGTGGTATACTTTAAAATGGATGTGAGCAAAATAAAACGGCTATAAGGTAACAACTCGGGTGCAATGAACGGAGAATGGGTCTTCCTCTTGAGGAATAGGTGGAGAAAGTCAAGTTATCCAGCCGGGAGTAGCAAGGGCTGAGGAGACTCACAGAGGTAGACTGCTGCATAGACGGAACTCACTAAGTGTGTTCTTCCAGGTGGTATCAACACCCTGCCACTGCTTCAAAGAGTAAACTAGAGCCAATGCGATAGGGAATAAAGATGTTCGTTGTTTCCTGTGTGTATGTTCGTGTCAGTGCACATGCAGGTGAGTGTGCAAGTTTCTGCACACAGATATGAAGACCAAAAGTTGACTTTGGTTGTCTCTCTTACTCAGTTTCCACCTCATTTTTTTGAAACAGTTTCTTACTCACTGAGCCTTGGCCAATTAGGCTGCACTTCCTGGCCAGCAAGCTCCAGGGACCCACTGACAAGGTTTTCCTCCCACTGGGAATATAGGCACATGGTACCACACATTTTTTTTTTCTTTTTAGGTAGATGTTGGGAATCGAACTCAAGTCCTCACCCTTAAGTAGTAGGCACCTCACCATCTCCCACAGAGCCATCTCCCTAGACCAGAAGATTATTTATTTAATGTCAGAAAGCCATGCACTTATTTAGTATATATTTTTGAAGACTGTAGCTCAGCTGTAATGTTCTTCCCGGACATTCACAAGTATATGATACAAACCTTTGCTTTTGTTTTACAAGACATATGATACAGGATAGATACCTAAAAGTCTGTTAAATTTACCATTTCACTTAATTTCGAGAATGTTTTACATCATAACTTGTTCATTTTTGGAAGTATAGATAGCTCAGGACATCTGCAATTCTTGTTTGTTTGGGTTAATAGGCATTTTTTAACACAGTATTTTAACTTTGGATTATTTGTATATAGTGTTTTTATGGATGTGTTTGTGAATGCGTGTGACAGTGTGTTTCAGAAGAGAGTTAAGCTGCAGACACAGCAAGTATAATCCACTTGGCACTGCTGCTGAGAATGGAACTACAGTACTTTTCATTTACGTCAGTTTTGATTTTTGTTTTGTATTGCTAAAAAAGGCCCCTGACAAAGACATAGCATTACAGCTGAGGCTGGTCAGCTGAAGCCTCATGTGGGTCCTCTAGTAAAGAGAGTGGGGACTGCATAGGGAACTGCCAGCTTTTAGATCACTTTTCCCTGGCGGGACTGCCTTGCCAGGCCACAGGGGAAGAGGGCACATTCAGTCCTTATGCAAGTTGATGAGCTGGGGTGGATGGGAAATGAGCCCCCCTTTTCTGAGGAATTGGGGAGGGGGGAAAGGAGAAGGGAGGGAGAGAGGGTAGGACTGTGAGGGTAGGAGGGATAGGGCTACAACAAAGAGGTAAAGTGAATAAAAAAATTTAAAAGGCATAAGAATATTATCAATATTAAAAATTCTTCAAGGACAAAAGAGATTTAAAATATGTCTATATTTGTTCTTCTGTATAATCTCCTTGATAGCATCCGTACATTTTTGTTCTTTTTAAAAGTGAGCTTTGTACCTTTTAGCTATATCAATTTCTTGTTACAAAGCAGGTGGATGGGAGACAGGAGCAATGCTAAACCATTTGAGAGAATCCAAGGCCAACCCTTCAGGTAGACACAGCCTTTGCTTAGACAATATCGGAGTCTAACAGTAGAAGTCCCTTGTGAGCACAGCAACCAGCTATCTTGCGGGGGCAGGGGAGAGTGTTGCTTGAGGAGAAGATAGACAATGAGTACATGTCAGGTCAAGGAATAGCTGTGCAATTGTGGATAAATAAACCTCATTGAATTTGCTTCCTTCATTTGTAGAATAATTTAGAAAGCCTCAGTGATGCTGATAGATTTTTCCCAGTTTGCACCTCTTTGAGGTCATGCTGCATGGTGCCCCTGGCACTGAGTGACTGATGGTGGTAGTGGGTTGCAGGAAGTGTCAATCTATGTCTCTGACAAGAGTGATAACTCTCTGTTTTAAATTGAGATATTGAGATTATTAGCAACAGTAAACTTTCTAGTATTTCTTTGACTGGGAACAGCACCTAAAATTCCATTATGTGAGGTTGAAATGTAATCAACGATCTGGGGTTGCCACTATGTCGAAACTGTAAATGGCTCAAATACATGCTGCTCATTTCAGAGTTCTGGCCATGGCCAGTCACTTGTGGATAAAGTTGAGAAGCAGTATTTAAATACATCAAAAGGACTTTTGAATACTTAAAAAGGGGGTACAATGCAAGTACCAAAATAAAATCACAAAACTAATAATATTGAATTAACTAAAATGTTTGTATTTTAAAGTTCCTTTGAAACCCCTTTTATAAACACAAACGTATCATTAAACTTATTGAACCTTTGAAGAGTGATAGCAATCAAATGTGTTTATTTGCTAGCTCAAAAATTCACGTTATAGTCTGATTCAATACAAAATGGCTGGTTGGGATGGCTAGACAGCTTAGTCCTTAGGAGTGCTCTGTACTCTTTCAGAAAACTTGGGTTCTGTTCCTAGCAGCAATGTGAGGGGACTCTTAAACAACTGTAACTACACTTTTAAGGGATCCAATGTCCTTTTCTGTTCCTCTTTCCTACATATAACAAGCTATACCACACATACACACACATACACACATCAGACAGTAATGTAATACAAATTAAGTTTTTTAAAAAGGTGTGCTTATACATTGTATGTGCATGAAAGTGGAGGTTAGGGGTCAATGCCAAGCATCTTTCACTGTCAAGTTCCACCTCATTTATCTATCTATCTATCTATCTATCTATCTATCTATCTATCTATCTATCTATCTATCTATCTATCTATCTATTTAAATTTATTTATTTATTTACTGGATTTTCTTGGTTTGGTTGTAATGGAGGCTTGCAAGCCCTCTGGATCCTTCTGGATCCTTCTGTCTCTGCATCACTGTAGCTGGTAACTTAGCAATGTGCTGCTTCACCCAGTTCTTAAATTATGTGTGACGTATATGAACTCAGGTTGTGCGTGCTTGTGTAATAAAGCTGTTTGCTGGTTGAGCCGTCTTCTTAGCTTCCCAAAATGGTAATTTCTTGGTCAGAAATGATGCTCTATTTAATATCATATAGCTCAACCTAACGTAATTATTCTACATAATGCATACGTGTATACAGTGTGTTGTCTTTTTCTGAAGATTCACTGAAAATTCGTATTTTCAGTTAAATACTTGCTGCCTATTAATACTGCAAGATGGTTTTTCCATGGGGAAAGGAGCTGCTGTGAGATCTGGACATTTCATACATATATACATACACACACACACACACACACACACACACACACACACACACGCATGAACACCTTTTTCTTAGATTACAGATACCTAAAGGAGCATCTTCCATGTAGCAGCTAATTTCACAAAGCTCCTTATCACGGAGCTTTATTTCAACAGATGGGCTTATAGTTCACCCTGTGAAGGTGCAGGGATAGCAAGGGCTGTCTCTGGCATGAACTCAGTGGCTGGCTCTTTGATCACCTCCCCCTAGTGGGGAGCAGCCTTACCAGGCCACAGAGGAAGACAATGAAGCCAGTCCTGATGACACCTGATAGGGTAGGGTCAGATGGAAGGGAAGGAGGACCTCCCCTATCAGTGGACTTAGACAGGGGCATGGGAGGAAGTGAGGGAGGGTGGGGGCTAAGGGAGGGGGCTGCAGCTGGGATGCAAAGTGAACAAATTGTAATAAATAAAAAAATTATATTGAAAAAAGAAAAAAGAAAATTATACAAGGACTCTTTTTTTCTCTCTCTCTAAATATGAGACTTGTTGAAAATTTGGCATGAGTGAAAGGTTCCTGAATGTGTCATGACCCAAGAATCTTACATACTGATTCTGAGCTGTTTCTGGCAGAGCTGTTCCGTGCTGTGTTACATGGTTTTACTGCAGCCAGAGCACTGTGCATCCATCATGTTCCATTCTACCAACACACACTATCGGAAACGACTTCCTTGTGTTGGGAATAGTGACAGTGGGGAACGGTGGAGCTTCTTTTAATATGTAAAATGTTTCCCACTCTTACAGAATTAATAACAATTATGGGAAAACAATATTTTTCTCCTTTTTATTACTCAGTGTATATAAAACTAATATATTTTTATTGTATTGTTTTAGACACTCGGTTTTAAAATTGACTGTTTGGGTTACTGACTTGAATTTCATTAAAAAATAATTAAATTGAATTTTATCTTGGGATTAGGATAGAATTTCTAACAATTTCTGAAATGACTCTAAACATAGTTCTGTCGTTTTGCACTGAATATTTATATCTTACATGGTGGCAACCCTCTGAAATAATTACATAGTCAAAATATCAATTCACTTTGAAAAGTGCTGAAGATGTTTTCAGCACTAAATATTTAGCCAAAATACAGCTCTTCATGAATAGCTGCACATCCAACTCACCATTGCTCAATTTAGCCTTTGTCTTTAGTAAATGATAAATTATATTTATTAAAACAAGTATATGACTTATATCCAGCAAATGTTTGGTTTGCTTGTCTATTTTATATACCAATATACTTAGGTCTAACAGGATTCAAAAGTGAAAAAACTTTAGGAAGTCCTGCTCTAAAGATTAGATATGCACACACCTGCCATCTTAGCTAATTAGCCAACACTCATCACATATTTCTACTCTAATGTTGGCATAAGGAGATCCTGATGTTGGTGGAAAAATATTCTGTGTGTCCAGAAGGAAGGGAAAATAGGGACATGCTAATGAGGTTTTCTATGATTTCAGGGCATGAGTAGCTGCTTAGCATTTAGCTACAGGACTAGACAGACGACTGGAGAGTAGAGGAAGAAAACGATGCAGCGCAGCTAAATTTTAGTATTTCTTCAGTGCTTGTGCTGTGTTAGTGTGTGTTGTATTGCATCAGAAGTTCTGGCCTACAATATGAGAGTTGCCTAAGCCTGCCTGGTGGTTAGAGTTGTGGTGCTAGAGAAGAGAAAACTCAGCTGGATGGTGCGTAGCGTGTATGTAGCCAGATAGCCAGGCTAAGCAGTGTGACGTGGAAATGGGTTTTTGGGAATAACTTTAACCTGTCTCTCTCTCTCTCTCTCTCTCTGTGTGTGTGTGTGTGTGTGTGTGTGTGTGTGTGTGTGTGATACATGTGGCAGTTAAAGGACAACTTCTGGGAGCAGGTTCTGATCAAACATAGGCCATCACCTTCATTCTTGAAACTACCTCATTGGACCTCTTTGTGCTTTTAAATTGTAACAAAAAACTACAAGGCCTCTAAAGAAGTCTTTCACAAATGAAAGTCCTTGGCAGCTTGGAATGATGTATTAGGAGGAGCATTTCTTTCAGAATGAGGGCAACAGAAAACCTTTTCTACAAACAGACAGACAGACAACCAAACAACCAAACTTTGTTATGACAATGTTCTCACTAGTGCAAATCCCAGAGTATGTGGATGTTCATACAACATCAGACAACTTGAGTCATACCTGATAGGAAGTTTGCAGCCCCGGAAAGAGCAAACAGCACATGAGACGATATGTGTATAAATATATAGAACAATGACCTCTACACACCTCTGGGGTTCACATGGAGGAAAACGTCCATGTACTATGTGTGTAAAGACTCCTAAAATTGGATTTAAAAATCACGGTTTAACAAAAAAAAATGTATGGAAGACTTGAAACTTACTGCACAGAAGTGGAAAACCACATAGAAAAATGCATGGAGACTTACTAAACCTTGGTCGTAAATTTGATTTTGATAAAGCAGCTACCACCGTCTCAAAATTGGCCTGATTTTGTCCTCAGTTCCTGGGAGATAATCTCTAAACTCTGAGATGTCATGAGGGAGAGCCATGTCTACCTCCTGGGGTTTTGCCTCACACTGGGTGCTGTTTAAAAAGGTGGCCATACCTATTGTCAGTAGTAAGAATATGACTGATTGTGAGCACAGTGGGCCAAATCGGTATAAACATCATTCATGATGGGGTCATGTTTTAATGAACTTCGGTTTATGCAGAGCTGGAATATTAGCCATGCTGAGAGTCATAGGTTCCAATGTGCTGGTGCTCCATTAAATTGTCTAGATGCCAAGGCTTAAAGGCGCCTTGTTGATTATCAGCCATTTTCCATGCGGAGTCCAGTGTTTCAATAGTAACCCTGTGCAGACACTAGACTGAGAAGACAGCAGGGCTGTGTGTTTGGTACCTTGTAGATTCTCATCTACACATTTCTTCACTCATTTTAATCTCTACCCTAGCCCTTTACTGAGCCACACCTTTCCATGAGGCCTGTGAGTTCTTTTAAAAATTTGCTGAAACAGAAACCAAAGGTCATTTTGAGAATCCCTCAAACTTACTGTCAGAGCTGGGAGCAGTCTTACATGCTCACGGATTTCCTGTCTCCCTTCCCTTCACCATGGTGGCCCTTGCGCTTAAGTAGAGAGCCCATCGTCTGCTGAACCATCTCCCCAGCCCTTCCCCATTCTAAACCCCTAGGCTTTAACTTTCCAGATACAAGTTGCTTTGGAGAACGATAGGTAGGAGCCCTTGTATCTGCTTTCTGGAGTGTTCTGTGGCCTTCTTCCCCTTCTTTTCCCCCAGTCATCACTCTCCCATCCATTAAATTGTAGCTGTGATTCAAATATGAACAGCTACGGTCAGATGTCAGACTTAGTCCCCTGTTTTTTCCTAGTAGTACCTTTCCTGTTAGGAGGCTCCTGAAGATAATTAATCTTACCCTTTACGTAATGGTTTCAGAAAGTCCATTATAAAATATAGACCTCTGGGCTCTTCCTTCTGATGTACTTTGTCTCTTTTTCTCCTCAAGATACACCATGTTCAAAAATTCTTCTTTAACAAGTTGGTATAAAGCATTTCCTTGTTAAAATATCTTCTCCCTAATGACATTTAGTACTGAATGGGAAAATGGTTCTCTTATTATTTTTGCTCTGTGTTCTTATAAAGAATGTTTTTCCCTCTGTGTTAGCAGAGAAATAAAATGTATAACTTGCTCTCTTTGCAGCTTTTTTTTGTGGCTGAAATATTTTGCAGGCTACACTAATATGAAGATTTTTCAGCAATTTAAAGCCACAGTGCTTCTGAACATACGTTTTCTCTTTCACTGCTCAAAGGAAACCATGGGAACACAGCGTCCCAATCTTGTTTGATGGGAACCTGGTTAGCAGATCGCATGTGGTGTGTTTGTTTTGTTCTATAGTTGCTTCCCCTGTGCCGTGTAATTTATCACAAGGATTCTGGGAACGGAAAATGTCACAAAGCAAATATACGAAATTAATGCTTGGTTTACTTCATTGCAAAGGGCAGGTAGTGAACAGTGAGGCAGCCAGAATCCCTGGGCACACAGCATTTTCACCCTAATGAAGCTCCGACTTCCAAGTGCAATATGAAGTTGCTAAGTCACTGAAAAGTATCTTATTATTTTTGAATTTACCTAACAGTCACAAATGATGTACTTTACATAATCTATCAATTAAAGATGAGCTCATCTTTCACTTAACTAGAGAAGCCAGTGATAAGTACATCAGCATTTTCAAAGCAAATTGGAGCAAAGGCTTTGAGAACATCAGACTCATTTCCAGTTGATATTTGTTTCTGGTGAAACACACAGAACAAGGTGTTTTATAGACAATATTGATATATTTCATTTGTTTTTTTCCTCCATAGACTGAAGGGGCTCAATGGACATCTCTTACACAGTTCATGTTTTCAGAAGATTCAATCACAAGGAGAGAAATAGCCAGAGATGCTTCACTCTTTTTTAAATCACTTTACAGCCTGATTGCAGCCCCTCCTTCCTCTCCTCTAGTCCCACTCTCACAACCCTCCTCCATTTCTGCAAACCCTTATCCTCAGATAACCCACACTGGTAAATCAAGTTACAGCAGGACTAGGCACATCCTCTTTCACTGAGGCCAGACAAGGCAGCCCAACTATGTGAAAGGGATCCAAAGGCAGGCAGCAGAGTCAGAGAGAGCCCCAGTTCTAATCGTTAGAGGATCCATATGAAGAACAGCTGCATATCTGCTACATATGTGTAGGGGTCTGGGTCCAGCCAATGAAAGATTTTTGGTTGGTTGTTCAATCTCTGTGAGGCCCCATAAGTCCAGGTTAGTTTACTGTGTAGGTCATCTTGTGGAGTCCTTGATCCTTCTGGCTTTCTCAATCCTTCCCTTCCCTCTTCCACAAGACTCCCTGAACTCTGCCTACTGTTTGGCTGTGGGTCTCTGCATCTGTTTCCATCAGCAGCTGGATGAAGCCTGTCAGAAGACAGTTGTGCTAGGCTTCTGTCTGCAAACATAACAGAGTATCATTAATAGGGTCGGGTTGGCTGTCTCCCATGAGATGGGTCTCAGGTTGAGCCAGTTATTGGTTGGCCATTCTCTTGTCCTCTGTTCAGTCTTTATTCCTGGCACCTCTCACAAATTTGGGGTCTAAGGTTTCATGGGTTGGTGTCCCCCTCCTTCCACTGGAAGACCCATTTGGCTACAGGAGGTGGCCTCTTCAGGCAACTTATACCTCTCTGGTAGAAGTGACAGGAAGGGTCACCGCCATAGACCATCAGAAGCCTCCTCATTCCCAGGTTCCCAGAGATGGCCCGGCCCACTGCTTTCTGTTCCCTCTCCCAGCCTTCCCCTCTCCCCACTCCTGCTCCCCTCTGTTTCTCACCCAGGCCCTTTCCCATCCAGTTCCCTTCCTCCTTTTCCTTCAGATGTCTATTTTGTTTGACTTCCTGAGTGAGATTCAAGCATCTTCCCTTGTGCCCTCCTTGTTGCTTGGCATCTTTGGATCTATGGATTGTAGAACGTACTTTATGGATAATATCCACTTATAAATGAATATATGCTAGACTCTTTCTGGGTCTGAATTACCTCACGCAGGATGATATTTTCTCACTCCATCCATTTGCCTGCAAACTTCATGATGTCTTTTTAAATAGCTGAGTAGTATTCCATTGTGTAAATGTACCACTGTGTAAATTATCCATTCTTGGACTGAGGGACATCTAGGTTGTTTCCAGCTTCCGGCTATTATGAATCAAGCTGTTTTGAACATAGTTGAGCAAATGTCCTTGTTGCTGGAACATCTTGTTGGTGGAACATCTTTTGGATACATGCTCAGGAGTGGTATAGCTGGGTCTTGAGGAAGAGCTGTTCCCAATTTCAGAGAAAGCACCAGATTGATTACCAAAGTGGTTATATAAGTTTGCACTCCCACAAGAAAAGGAGGTTGGTTCCCTTTTCTTCAAGTCCTCACTAGCTTATGCTGTCACTTGAGTTTTTGAAATTAGCCATTCTGATAGCTGTAAGATGATATCTCAGAGTCATTATGATTTGCATTTTCCTGATTACTAGGGACATTGAATATATTTTAAAGTGCTTCTTGGCCAGCTGAGATTCCTCAATTGAGAATTCTGTTTAGTTCTTTCCCCATTTGTTAATTGGGCTATTTGGCTTGTTGATGTTTAATTTCTTTTTTTTTT
>CM053752.1:62036748-62102189 GCA_028658305.1 Pachyuromys duprasi
ATCAAAGCTTTAATATAATTTTCCTGTGTCTCCCCTGAATTAAAAACTCCACTGCTTTTGGGTGTTTCCGGTTGGGCCATGGTGTCCTGATTTTTGTTGGGTGAGTTCTTTCACCGATTTCTGGGCATTTGTTTATATATAATCAGGGAGCTGTTTGTGCTTTAAGGCTGTACTTCAGTCTGAATCTGTCAATCTCTTGTGTCAGGAGTATTCTTCAAGAAGATCAGGGATTTCCGGTGGTTTGTGGTGTGTGTTGTGTCTCAGTTGATCTCTGTTGTGGGCTCTGTGTGCCCAGCTTCGTGCTCTGTGCTAGAAGCTGTGAGCACTGCAGGCTGGTCACCCCTCTGGTCTGGAGTCTTTACTCCTCACTCTGTGCTAGAGTCTGAGTGTCCAGGGTTGAGATGTCAGCTGGGGGTTGTGGACTCCTCCCTGGGCTTGCTGCTAAGGGCTCTCCCCTGGAATGGAGACTTGGCACCTCCTTCTGGGCCAGGGGCTGTGCACCACGGTCTGAGATGATATTTGGGGCACACACTGTGGGGTTGCGTTTGTGCGCATCCGCTGTATGCAGGCCTGTCTGAAATGGTGCCGGAGGCCTTCTCTCTCTGGCTTGTGGACAGACACCTGAACTGGGGTTTTTGCTGGCAGATGCGTGCAGCTTTCGCCCTCAGTGTGAGGTCTGGTCAAGATGGTCTCCGGATCCTCTCAGTCTGTGGTGGTTCCGGCGATCGGTGCGTGCCCACAGCACACTGCTGGGTAGAGGCAGAACTCGGGTACCTCCCAGACCTGCAGGTGGACTCACACACTGACTGAGTTTTTGCTGGAGGAAGCGTTTGGCATGTGCCCCCGCAGTGTGCGGACTGGTCAAAATGGTCCCCCAATCCACTCAGTCTGGGGTGGTTCCGGTGATTGGTCTGAGCCTGCACCCACCCACGGGTTGAAGCAGAACCTGGGTGCAGTGTCTAATTTCTTGAATTCTTTATATATATTGCATATTAGCCCCCTGTCCGATATAAGATTGGTGAAGATCTTTTCCCAGTCTGTGGGTTGTGTTTTTTTCTGTTGGCAATGTCTTTTGCTTTATAGAAACTTTTCAGTTTCATGAGGTCCCATTTATCAATTGTTGATCTTTGAGCCTGTGCTGTTGGTGTTTTGTTCAGAAAGTTGTCTCCTGTACCAATGCTTTCAAGGCTTTCACTTTCTCTTCTAACAGATTTAGGGAACCTGGTTTTATGTTGAGGTCTTTGATCCACTTGGACTTGTGCAGGGTGCTAAATATGGATCTGTTTACATTTTCTACATGCAGACATCCAGTTAGATCAGCACCATTTGTTGAAGGTACTGTCTTTTTTTTCCATTGTATAGTTTTGGCTTCTTTGTCAAAAATCAGGTGTCTGTAAGTGTGTGGATTTATTTCTGAATCATCAATTTGATTCCATTGATCAACTTGTCTGTTTTTATGCCAATATCATGTAGTTTTTATTACTGTTGCTCTATAAAACAGCTTGAAGTCAGGGATGGAGCTACCTCCAGAAGTTCTTTTATTGTACAGGACTGTTTTAGCTATTCTGGTTTTTTGTTTTGTTTTGTTTTTGTTTTTCCATATAAGATTAAGAATTATTCTTTTAAGGTCTGTAAACAACTGTGTTGGTATTTTGATTGGGATTCCAATAAATACGTAGATTGTTTCTGGTAAAATGGCCAGCTTTACTATGTTAATCCTACCTATCCATGAGTATGGGGCATCTTTCCATCTTCTGATATCTTCTTCAATTTCATCAGAGACTTGAAGTTCTTGTCACAGAGGTCTTTCATTTGGTTGGTTAGTTACATTAAGATACTTTATATTATTTTTTGGCTATTGTGAAGTGATTTTTCTCTAAACTCTTTCTTAGCCCATACATCATTTGCATAAAGGAGGGCTACTGTTTTTCGTTTGGTTGTTTGTTTGTTTTTTAAGTTAATTTTGTGTCCAGCTACTATGCTGAAGATGTTTAGCAGCTGTAAGAATTTCCTGGTAGATTTTTTGGGGGTCACTTATGCATACTATCATATCACCTGCAAGGCATGATACTTTGACTTCTTCCTTTCCAATTTGTATCTCTTTGATCTGCTTTAGTTCTCTTATTGGTCTAACTAGCGATTCAAGTACTATGTTGAAGAGATACAGAGACAGCAGGCAGCCTTGTCTTGTCCCTGATTTCAGTGGAATTTCTCTTAGTTTTTCTCCATTTCATTTGATGTTGGTTATAGGCTTGGTGGATATTGCCTTTATTGTGTTTAGGTATGTGCTTTTATCCTTTATCTCTCCAAGACTTTTAACATGAAGGGATATTGAATTTTGTCAAAGTCTTTTTTTTTTTTTTTAGCATCTAGTGAGATGATCATTTGGTTTCCTCTTTCAGTTTGTTTGTATGGTGGTTACGTTGCTGAATTATATTGCTGAATCCATCTAGCCCTGGGATGAAGCTTACTTATGTTTTCTTGGATGTAATCAACCTCCTTGGGTTGGAGTTTTTCTTCTAGTATTTTCTGTAGAGTTGGATTTGTGGATAGATTTTGTTTAAATTTGGGTTTTTGATGGAATATCTTGTTTTCTCCATTATGATGATAGAGAATTTTGCTGGGTATAGTAGTCTAGGTTGGCATCTGTGCTCTCTTAGGGTTTGTGAGACATCTTTTCAGGCTCTTTCAGCTTTCAGAGTTTCTATTGAAAATTCAGGTGTAATTCTGATAGGTCTCTGTATGTTACTTAGCCTTTCCCCCTTATAGCTTTTAATATTCTTTCTTTGTTCTGTAGATTTGGTGTTTTGATTATCATGTGGTGGGAGGATTTTCTTTTCTGGTCCAATCTAATTTGTTTTCTGTATTCTTTTTATATGTTTATAGGCATCTCATTCTTTAGGTTAGGGAAACTTTCCATGATGTTGTTGGAAATGTTTTCTGGTCCTTGGATCTTTTCTTCTTTTGTTCTCATTATTCATAGGTTAGTTCTCTCCACAGCATCCCAGATTTCCTGGATGTTTTGTGCCAGTAAGTTTTTAATTCATTATTTTCTTTGACTGACATATCGATTTCTTCTATTGTATCTTCAATGCCTGACATCCCTCCGCCCCCATCTCTTGTATTCTGTTGGTGATGCTTGTTTCTGTTGTTCCTGTTTTCTTCCCTAGGTTTTCCATCTCCAGGATTCTCTGTTTGTGTCTTCTTTATTGCTTCTACACTCATTTTCAGATGTTGAATAGTTTTATTCACCTTTAATTGTATTTTCACATCCTCCAATTTTAATTGTATTTTCCTGTATTTCTTTAAGAGATTTATTTGATTCCTCTTTAAGGGCCTCTATCATCTTTATAAGATTAGATTTAAGGCAATTTTCTTCTGCTGGTGTTGTGTTGGGATATCAAGTGCTTTCTGTAGCAGGATATCTGTGCTCCGAAGGTGCCATGTTGCCCTATTTCTTGTTGATGGTGTTCTTACAGCTTCTTGTAGCTATCTGGTTGTCTCTGGATGTTTCTGGTCCAGCAAGCCTGGTGAAGTTCAGCAAAGTAAGATGATGGAGATAAACTCCAGATAATGGAGTTTGGGAGGGGAGTTCCTAGCTCAGGGCAGCTGGGCATGTCCTGAGGGGATTGGTGGGCAGAAGGAAGGTTTCTTCTGACTTGAGACGCCCACCAATAAACAATAAAAATTATGCTCCAACTGTTTACTAGGGCTCCAAAGACATCTCTTGCATCTTCTTTCTTATCAATAATCAATGATGATCATAGTACCTGGTTTTTAACATTCTACATATAAATTATAAAAAAAATTATTTTATTTTAGGGATGATCATTGAACCTAGGGGTTTGCGTAAGCTAGTCAAGTACTTTACCACTTTCCCATATACCCAACTCAAAATGACTTTTTAAAATATGAGTTTTCGTTTTTCTTCTCTCTCACTCTCTTCCTCCATACCCCATCCTCTTGTGTGTGTGTGTGTGTTCACATATGTGTGAGCATGTGTGTGAGTAAGCATGAATCTTTCTGTATGGCTTTCCCACAATACTCATTAAGGCAAGGCTTCACAAACTCAGAGCTTATCTGTAGTGCTATTCTTACCAGTAGGCTAGCCATTTTGTTTCAGAATGCCCTGTTCCCATACTTTTCCAGGCTAGGATTCCTGCTGGGCTGCAATGCTTATTTAACTCCAGTCCTCTTGTTTTTGTGGTGAGAGTTCTAACTGTGGAGCCATCTCCCCAGCCCTGTTTGTTGTTTTCATGCTGGGGTTTGCTATGTAGCAAAGGCTATTCCAGAACTAATGGTCTTCTTGCATTAGCCTTCTGAGTGCTGAGATTAGGTGTGGCTGCCATGCCCCACAATATGTTAGTGTTCTAAGATACGAAGTGCACAGGCCATGGAATGTGTTGAAAATGCAAAGGAAATAGAGGATAACAACTGAGCTAAACATCATTTTCCCAGCTGTTCCCAATCCTATTCTTGCCTTTGAAAACTCACACTGTCTCTGGCTTCTAGCTAGGGTTTGTGTTGGCAAAAATTCTATTGGGAAATAGAAGTTGAAGTTGGAGGGTTGGTTAGTCTTCATGAGCCTTAGGACTGCTTTTATCTCTTAAGAAAAGATGACTGTGGTTTTCAGAAAGAACTGTTTTGCATGTGTTTCTCATTCTCTTGGCCTTGGAAAGTCGTTCTAACCCCCATTACTATAGAGCCTTGAATAAGAATGCCCCCATAGCCTCACATATGAATGCTTGGTCCCTGTTGGTAGAAATGTTTGGGAAGGATTAGGTGGTCTGACATTTTTAGAGGAGGTATGTCACTTGGGATAGACTTTGAGATTGTTAAAAGCTCTCACCATTCCTAGTTAGCTTTTCTATGCCTCTTATTTGCAGATAAGAACGTAAGCTCTCAGATAGTTACCCAGTGCCATGGATGCCTGCCCAATGCCATGCTCCCCAGGATGATCCAGGATGGTGGCCATTTACTCCTCCTCTAAAACTGTAAGCTCCCATTAAACTCTTTGTTCAATTAGTTGCTGTGGTCATGGTTTCTTGGCATAGTCAGAGAAAAGTGAGAATGTCATTCTCTTACTGACCCTGTGTTCCTGCTGTTCTCTCAGGCTTTCTAGTCTTAACCCAACCTTTATAATTAGTTCCTATTTCTAGCAAATTCCCCTCAGTTACCTTATTTTGTGAGCAATAATAATAATAGTGTTAAGATTATGACAACACTGTAAATAGCAAAAATGCATAATTTCACACAACAAAGTAACAGGAATCATAACAGATCAAAGACGAAATCTTAGGCAGATGTGGTGGTATAATTTTGTAATCCTTGCACTTTGGTATGGGAAGCAAAAGAGCCAAGAATTTAAGGTCATTCTTAGTCACAGTTAGAGGCCAGCATATGTGTGTGTGTGTGTGTGTGTGTGTGTGTGTATGTATCAACCTAAACCAAAATCAAAGGTCTTCTTCTTTTGTAGGATGAAAACGTCTTCTAATTTCATCTACACTTAAAGCTTAATAAGACAACTAAAACAGTGAAAATAAAATAAAGAAAAGGTGAGAAAAATACCCGGTAACTCTGCACACAGTTCCTCTTTCCCTGAAATTTCCTGCAAGGTCTTTGTTCAGTTCAGAAGGGGACCTAGAGCTTACCTACCCTGGGTAAAAGATCTCTCCAAGACTTCGCCTTCACAGCTTTTCGTGATCAACCCCCTGCTTTGATATTTTATGGTTTCTTTTGTTTTGTTTTGATTGGTCATGACAGTGAAGAGAACAGTTTCCTGAGACTAGAAAATTTTAGGCAGGAACATTTTCTGAGACTATCCAGTGAGTACTGGCTTTATAAAAAAGATGTCTTTCTTTCCTCCCTCCCTCCCTCCTTTCCTCCCTCCTTTCCTCCCTCCCTTCTTCCTTCCTTCCTGTCTCTCTCTCTCTCTCTCTCTCTCTCTCTCTCCAGACAGGGTTTTTATGTGTAGCCTTGGCTGTCCTAGACTCACTTTATAGACCAGGCTGGCCTCACATTCACAGAGGTCCACCTACCTCTGCCTCCCTGAGTGCTGGGATTACAGGCATGCAACACCACACTCAGCTGAAAACGATGTATTTCTAAAACCAAATTTGGTTCAAAATCTATGAAAGCCCAGATGTTTAGGAGATATTTTTGAGCAGAAGTCCATGGCTAGTGAGTGGAAGCTCAGTGGAAATGAAAATGAGATTACAATATAAAAGGACAGTGGTGTGGAGGAATTTTCAGTTTCTTCAGTGGTTACAAGACTCATAAGAAAAAAGATTCCAGAAAAACACACACACACAAGCTGCATCTTCAGTGTGCGGACAAGTCTTTCTAAATTCTGTCTCCTTTGCGGTGGAAATGAGGAGTGCACTGCAGGTCACGGTCCCTCTTTATTGTTCTTGATCCTGAAACCATTCTCCAGGCAGGTATAAAGTCTATACTGTATCCTACAGGCGGTTGAGAAGAAGGGCTTGGGAAATTAACTTTTTGAGCTTTTGCAACCTAAAAATGCCTTTACTCTGGATTGATACTTTAGCTGTTATTAAACTTTGAGTTTCCTCTATATTTTAAAGCTGATTTCTCTGTTTTGAAGTATAGTGTTTTTTGAAATGATATTGGACACCAGCCTTATTCCCATTCCTTTCAAGGCATTATTAAAAACACATTCTTCATTCTTAATAGTACCTGAAATTTTAGGAAGAAGTGTCAAGGCTGTGTGTTCTTTTTGTAGTCCATTTTCTCCTGAAGCTTACTGCTGGGAAATAATCCTTTAATCTAAGAAGTGTTGTTGTATCCGTTTTCTTGTTATGGAATTCCTTTAAGATAAATGCTGAACTCCCTGGATTAATCAGTCCTACACACAATTTTCTCCTACTGTCTATCGCTGTCGTTTTGATCTGTGTTCTAGGAGATTGCCTCCCTTTTCTTCTTGCTATACCAGACATTTTCAATTTTAGATATTATTCTTTCATTCTCCTCAGATTTTCTTTTATAATGTGCTCTCCCTTCTTCCTAGAATCTTATTTTTTATTTATGAAAGTAATATTTCTCAAATCTTTCTGAAGCATATTAGTTATATCCCCTGTTTTCTGTTTCCCTTTAAGTTGTTTTTTGTTTGTTTGTTTGTTTGTCTTTGGTCATTGTCTTGTATGCTCACAGACTATCTGCTTATTCGTGTCTGTTCATATTTTAAGTAAAGGTAAGTTAAGATTCGCTGCCCCCTCTGTCTCTGTCTCTCTCCCCCCTCCCTCCCTTCTCCCCATTTCTCCTCCTATTCTCTGTGGGGTGTATGCTTACCCATACTCACTTGCAGGCATGCTTTTTTTTTTTTTTTTTTTGCTAGTGTTGTTTGCTAAACTGCCACTTAACTCTGAATTGGGTGTGCATGACATGAGTGTTGGAATGGTTAGTTGAGCTTACAGGGGGCCAGATGTGGTCTTCTACATGTGTGTGAGCATGCATGGGAATCCCCTTACCAGTGCCAGTATTTACACTGAAAGCATTAAGATTTTCAGATGGCTTTCTTTCTTTCTTTCTTTCTTTCTTTCTTTCTTTCTTTCTTTCTTTCTTTCTTTCTTTCTTTCTTTCTTTCTTTCTTTCTTTCTTTCCAACAAAACTCTAGCCCTCTATGCCTATCTGTCAACAGATGATAGATGCTGAGACTTCTGGGAGGTGGGAGAGCCTTTCCTTTCAAGTCTGTCCTGTTCTCGCCTCAGCCCTGTGTTTAGACGAGGTGAAACCTCATCACAAATATTTCCAGATGAGCATGAGGCATTTTATTGCCGTAATCTGTTAGCATGTCTCTCTCCTGCCATAGCCTATGAACTCCTGGGCATGACAAGGGCAATCTGTTATTAATCTTCCTGTCATCTGTTTTTCTTTCCCTGTGCTCTTACAAAGAATGGAAACATTTGTTGTTCTTACTATAGATATTTCACAGTGGCAATATTTAGTCAAATGTCTGGAATTATGTTTTGTTCATTTTATACTTTTCTTTGCACTGTATTTTAAGAATTTTTGCATCTTAGATAAATACTTTTTGGTATTTATAGCTATTTTTTCTGTATATGATTTCATTTGTCAAATGCTTCAGCTTTATAAGGCTCATTTGGTTCAATTCATTTGTCATTTTGGAAAGGAAAATCATATGAAATATTTTTTCTTTTATTTCCAAGATGAAAGAAAATAAGACTCAATTATCTTCCCACTCTCAAGACTTGGACATTTGAGGATTAGAATCCCTTTAGAGCTATGATTCTTAGCTGTGGTGGATCTCAGGATAAAGTGGCCAGGCGCTTTGTCAAAATGAAACTTGCTGTTATGGTGTAGGACGTCCAACCAGGAAATGCCTGTGGCTGTCAGTACACACTTTCTGAACAACTTGTTTTCCTTGACAAAGACAGAGTATCAAAACCCAGCCATTTTGTCCCTGCTAGATGATTCTTTGCCAGCTCTGTGTGCTCTGGAACTGGATTTGGATTTTTTTTCAAGGCCATGCCTTATACTTTAAATTCTTTTACTCAGTGTTTTGTTATCTTATCTTTTTGCATATGTTGACCCCCCTCCCCCCAATAAATGATCTTTTACCCCACGTTGCATTCAAGTACCTGATTCTGGAGATCCTTTTCTGTGATATCATTTCTCCAGGTGACAAATCTTTCCTATTGAGGATGGTGCACTGTAGGCTTAGATTTTTCACCTAACCAACTTCCACGTTAGAAGTGAAACTAGCTGTTGTGCCCAAACTATGTTGGGTGTCACCTATAGTCTTAGATTTTTCTCCTAACATACTTACGGTTCCTAAAAGCTTCTACTTCCCTTCTACCCACTGAACAGAGGTAGGGAAGGAAGAAGGTTATTAGGTAAAGGGAGTTGCAGACTTTTTTAGAAGTTGTTCTTTGGAGTGAGCCCACTCTTTGTTGTCTAGATACTCACAGGCCAGGCCAAAGGCTAACCCAAGCAGCGATACAAATCAGCATGACTCAGAAGATAGGGACAAATCAGAGAAAGCCGCAAGGCTCACTTTGATTGCTCTGAGAGGTTCTCTGGAATGTTTCTCTCTGCAAAGCCAAGTGTTGAAACTTGAGGATCAGTGCAGGGATAGACATCCAAAAAGCGATGTCTCACTGTGTGTGGGCCTCTATATATCCCCTCTCCTCAGAGTCCACCCATGGATGTTCTCAGCTGGTCAAAGTCAGGCCTCTAGTAGGAGGGAGCTCGCAGGAAAACATCGCATGTACTCTCCCAAGCCAGCCTCCAGCAAAACATTGCATGACTCAACTGAGTCTTCAAAGAAACTGGAAACTTCCACTTCAGAGCACTTAGGATTCTTCATGCCTTACCGTACTCTACTAACCTCATAGGTTCTCAGGTGACCTAGATAAAAGCAAGCAAGATACAGTGTTGTGCATTTGTAGAGACGGTTTTTTCTTTGTCCCCTTCCTCCCTGTATATTCTCATCCTCATATGAAGATGCTAGCTATGTTTAGACTTAGCAGGTTATGTTCATAGCCAAACGAATATGTTTTTACTCACCCAATTGTGTAAGTCAAAGGTGCCTTTTGGTTTTTTTCATAGTAAGTACTGAATGTATTTCTCTACAGTCTTCCCCTTACCAGGCATTACTGGAAGATTTCTGGATCTGTTCTTTTTCAGTCTCCCACTTTGAATGTTGATCCAATTGGTTTTTATCATTAAGCCATGGTTCTGCAAGAACAATTGAAGCTAAAAGAATGTCCAAGTGAGTCGATTCTCTTTTATGATGCCAATTCACACTAAAATTTGTCATTCCTTTATTGAAAGAATGATTTTTAAAATACGTTTTTGAACCCATAAACACATGCGTGCATGTATACATGCATACAGACACATCCCCCCCCCCACACCTATGCACTTGCTTTTACCAAAATTGTATACATAAAAACTTGACTGAAGTTTTGTGCATCTCAAAAGACCTAACAAATGGCAAGGTACCTGGGTCCCTGTAGAGACCCACTCACCTCTGCTCAGGGTTCCCTGAGTGCAGCTGTGGCAGGGATTTCACTTCCCTGTCTTTCATCCCTGTCCTTTTGCTTGAGTTCCCAAGACTTAGAAGATAAAAGGGAATCTTCTTTGTGCATTTTTTTCTCTCATAGTTTTGTTTCTGAATCTTGATTTATTTTGTGGTGAATGTAAAATCAGTGGACATGGAGAGGGGCATGGGAGATGAGAGAGGGAGCATGGGATTGGGAGGGAATGAGGGAGGAGGCTACAGCTGGGATACAAAGCGAATAAACTATAATTTATAAAAATAAAAAACTGAAAAAAATAACCATAACAAACCCCACAAATATTATTTGAATACAAGCCAAATCCCAGAAAGAGTATTCGTTGCTAAATTCAACATTTTATTTTCGGATGCACAGCATGTGTAGTTGAGAAATTAAGCATTAAAATATGGTTATTCAAATGTAAATTTATTTTCTGCTTTATGTATCAAAATTATAAAAAAATGTTTTTCCTGTTCACTTGTAGTTTATAAGCAACTAACATCTAAATATTTCTCAAAAAAAGGTAAAGAAGTATTAAATATCTCAGCTTTCTACAAGATGAAGTTGTTTAAGGGATATGACATGTATTAAATAAAATGTAAATGTGAAAATTAGTTTTGGTCATATTATTCTTAAGTGAAATGAGTGCTATATCTGCTATATACATACGCCTTCTTGAGCTCCTGATGTGAAAGGCTTCCCCCTTCCCCTAAGCAACAGTGCCTACTAGTCCCTGCTGACAGGAGAAGCACAGAGGAGTTCAGTCCAGGGCATCCTCAGCAGCGGTACCTTTTCATCGCAATTATATATCTGTACACGTCATTTCAAGAGAAGGCATAAGAAACTTAGCATCCTGTTAGAAATAAGTAAACGTATTGAGCTATTTCATTGACAGCCAAGACAGGAATCTTATAACTTCTTACATAAATTGCATAACTTCTTATATAAATTTGATTTTGAGGTTTCATTTTAGGAAAATTGAATCATGACGTTGTGGTTTGAGTGAGAATGGCCTCATAGGCTGTATGTTTGTAGACTTGGACTGCAGGTGATGGAAGAATTGTTTGAGAAGGGTTAGGAGGTGTGGCCTTTTCAGAAGAGGTGTGTCCCTGGGTGTGGGCTTTAAGGTTCCAAAAGTCATATAATTCCTAGTGATCTCTCTCTCCCTCCTTTCTCTCCCTCTCCCTATGTGTGTGTGTCTTGTGCTTATGGATCAGATGTAAACCCTCAGCTCCTGCCCTAGCACCATGCCTACCTCCCTGCTGCCATGCTTACCACCATGATGGTCATGCCTTTATCTTTTGAAACTAAGTGCCTTCACCAAATGCTTTTTTTTCCTATAAACTGTCTTGAGCACGGTGTTCATGGTAATAATAAACTAACTAATATACATGGCATCCTTCAGTTTTCTATAGACACTGAGAAATAAAGTTTGATAATTCCATAAAGTGATGAGAACCACAAAAGTACAAATGTTAATGGACTTTGGCACCCTTAGATACTCTTTGACACCATTTCATTGGCACTTAGAAAATGGGCCAGTTAGTACCAACTGGACAGGAGTCTGGCAGATATGAGAGAGAATGATATTTTTAAAATATCTCTCAAACAGAGAACTCAAAGCAATGGGAAGAAGTAGAAATATCCTAGAGGATTATTCATGTTTTTAACTAGGGGAAGGTAATTTAATTCATTAGACATGTACTTCAAAAATGGATGTTTGTTTCATTACATTCTGAATATTTCTAGTGAAATAGTCATGACAAATTATAAGGAAGAGAACAGTTTAAAATATTTTTTACTTATTGTATAAAAATTATTGTAAATATTGTCTATACTTTTGTAAAATTCTAACAATAGCATAAAAATATTTGTGAAAAAACTAACAAAGGAGATAAAATGCTTCTTAATATTTTGACCTTCAAACCATCAATAAGGAGAGAGAAGGCATACATAGATTAAAAAAAAGATATTTCAAATTTGTAGGCTAGAAGATTTAACATTGTTAAAGTGTTCATTCTACAAAGAAAAGCTCTAAAAATTCAATATCACCAACAAATATCAATGGCATTGTTTATAGAAATAGAAAAAAAACAAATGTATTGGAATCATGAAACACCTTGTATAGCTAGGAACTACTGTACTAAGAGCAAAGTGGAGAGAATCGCACTTTCTAATTTCAAAACATATCACAAAGCTATCATAACCACCACAGCATGCTCGTGGAATTAAAACAGGCACCTGGACCAAAGGAAAGGAGAAAGGATAAACACCAACCAAACGAAGGCAAACCAAACCAAACCAAACGCAGACATATAGACAAAAACAACCAAAGGCAGATAGACAGACAGAAACAATGATAGAAAATAAAAGAAAGAAAAGTTTACTGTCACTTGCTTCCAGAGAAAGAGTTCGTAATGGCAGAGGAGGCAGAGCAGTGGGTGGCCAGAGCAGGAAGATGGTGCTCAAGATGACATATCACATTTTCACACACCAGGAAACGAAGGAAGCAGCTGGAAGTGTGGCTAGGACGTATGCCCACCAGGCCTGTCTTCAATGACCCATTTCCTCCAGTGAGCCTCTCTGTCCTAAAAGTTCCTTAACTTTCCCAAACTCTTCCCAACCACCTGGAGCTCAAGTGTTCAAACACATGAGTCTATAAGGGGGCAATCTTTCATTTTCATTCATGCAATCACATTTGATCCATTGGTCCCCCAAAACTTGTGGATGTCTCATGATACAAAACGCATATATTCCAAATTAGAAGTTCTCGTATAATCTCAATGCAGTTTAGAAGTACAGCCTCTTTTTGAGACTAAAAGCAGTCTCTTAATGGCGATCCCTTGGAAATTCAACAAAAACAAAACAAAATCACATTACATACTTCCTACATCCAATGGTAACGAATATGCATTACCAAGTTAAAGGAGGAAGAATGAGGACCCTGTTGCTTAATTTAGCCTCAGATTAATTTTCAGGTATGTGCATGATATAGTCATAATTCTTTGTGAAATACCATACGAATGACAAGCCTACTTACAAATATACTCTTTATTTCCTCCTGAAACCTAGTGAGCCAAGCCTCCCATTGTCTATATACTCTCAAGACTGCTGTTTTCTGTGTTCCTATTAGAATGATCAGGTAAGCTATGATTACAATATTCAATGTCTTTTCTAGTTAAAGATTCCAAAGCCTTCTACATTCCTCTAAAAAATAAACAAAGTCAGGTAACAATTTAGGAGGACCTCCCTATCAGTGGACTGGGGAAGGGGCATGGGAAGAGATGAGGGAGGGAAGGATTGGGAGGGGATAAGGTAGGGGGCTACAGATGGGATACAAAGTGAATAAGCTATAATTAATATAAAAATAAATTTTAAAAAAGAAAGCAAATTTTTTCTGTATTATTTACTTTTTTTTGTTACTATGATAAAACACCACGACCAAAAGCAACTTGTAGAAGGAAGATCTTTCTTTCTCTTTCTTCCTTCCTTCCTTTCTTTCTTTCTTTCTTTCTTTCTTTCTTTCTTTCTTTCTTTCTTTCTTTCTTTCTCTCTCTCTCTTTCTCTTTCTCCTTACTTCTTTCCTTCCTTTCTTCCTTTCTTTCAGTTATGGTTCCAGAGGAAAGCTGATGGAATACATTTCAGCCACACACAGGACCAGAGAACAAATGGGAAGTGGGATAAGGCTGTAAAGTTTCATAGTCTTTCCCCTGTGATATATTTCCTCCAGCAAATCTTCAAGTTCTCTTGAAGTCATAATACTGCAAGGTTGCATAAGTTCTGCAAGGAGACTACCAGCTGGGAACACACTGCTCAAATCTGTAAGCTTACAGTGGCCATTTCTCACTCAAACACAGAAGTGTGATAACTCAGTGACAAGGAGAGGGGAGGTGATGAAATGTTAAATGTCCCAACAAAGAAAGTCAATTCAGAATGTGAGACACTGAGGATGAGTTCAGATAGAGTAAAATTATAACTACAGGAAAGCAACTTAAATGCACAAGTGAGACTCCAGGAGGTAATTTGTAAAGGGCAATGCTCTTTAGAGGGAGGGAGACAAGAATATTCACCCAGGCAAAGTAAAAAAGGTCACGGAGAAAAATTTGAGATCTTATAAGGCAAAATGCAAAGGGGAATTCAAGGAACACACAATCACACTTAGCTAATAAAGAAAGTGCTAACTGCTACAGTAATGAAAAAAAGTTTTCCTGAAATAAAAGCTTGTTAGCCACTCAAAATATTACTGAATGCGGGGGCAGAAGTCATCTCTACATAGTTTAAAATAAAGAGCAAACATTGGGTATGAGCACAAAAAATATTTGTTTTAAAACAAAACAAAAAACCATCACAAACTATTACAAAGCTGGGACATATTCTGACTTCACCAACATCAAGCTGAATTAAATACCCTGAGCAAACATCTGCAGACTGAAAACAATCAGAAGATAACCTTCAATCAGAAAGTTGAAAACCAAAACCACAAATGAGCAGAAGTAGGAGGGTAACAGTTTTGTGTGCTGGGTAAGGAGTTAGTTGGAGAATATTTTATAGTAATAAAGAAGAATATGGGCTTTTAAAGAGAAAAACAAAGCAACAAAATATTAGTGATAAATTAAAGGAAAATAAGGCCTCTATGGTGAACATATTAACCTCTGCTTCATAGCATAGTCAAGGAAAGGCTTATGTTGTGAAAGATACAGCCTCACATAAGGCAGAGTTGGAGGAGGTTTGGCCACAAGAGCTGGCTTCACATGGGTCTGCAACTATCTGCACTGCTAAAATGTTTGCATCAGATTCTTGTTCAGTTCTGTACATGGACATGCTAATCAGTTAAGTAGCTTCTGTCTAAAACCTGGTAATACAAGTATAGCCAGTACTAGTTACTCTGCATGCTCATCTGCCTTCAAAGCTGAGTACACGTGCTAAGAGCCTCTACCATAGATAGCAAGATTCCAGAACAATGAGCTACCCTGAAATTAGAACTGAAGCTGCCTATCCAACAGTAGCAATGGCTACACAATGGGAATAGAAGGTCACTTCCTGAGTGTGAACAGTTCTTTCCTAGTAGGATATTGGAACAACAATTTCTCCAAAGCCAGCAGGGCCACCAAAACACATCTGAAGGGCCCATCAGCCAAGTCAGAGTTTGACCAAGACTGCTTGATGATCCATACCTGCTTCTTATCCCCAAAGCAGACATGCTTTTATTCTGTTTATTCTGGAAGGTCTTAGAAGTGACTCAAAGACAGGACCGAACTTTCTGAGCTTCCCAGGGTAGCTATACAAAATAAATTCCTTTAATTGTCTCCCCATAATTCATTTTTATTTCTGTAGACTCTCAAGGCAATTCAGGATTGAATCTGGTCTGTTGGAGCTCCCAGCATCAGACTTCTGGCCTAGGACTCCATATATGGTCTTTTGCTCAAATGAAGGAAGAAGAGACTAACAGTAATAGAAAAGTTCCAGGATGCACTAAATTCAGTGCTTAAGGTTAGAGAATGGAGTGCGAAGAGGAGCAAGAAGATTCAACTAGCAGCTGTTGTGAAACCTAAGGAAGCATTCACATTCCTAAATATAACTTTGACTTAAGTCCCAATATTTGGAGCTACTGTGTTGTGTATTTCTTGAACTTCCAGACTATTAACAACAGTCTAGAAACATCAAGAACTTCCTGTCTGTGGCTTTTGTACAAATGTGCACAAAATCTTCTCAGCTTGATGTTATTTCATCTTTATTATCTGCAAGCTCAGTGACACTAACTTAGGTTATTCCTCCTAAAATTATAATAAAAATCCTCTTGGCTCTTGGCTTTGTATACCTTTTTTGTTGCTAAATAGATTGGCAAATTTGTGGAAACTCTTCTTAGGACGTACATCTTTATTGGGCATGTAGGAAATTATATTTAATAAGCCGGATGTCTTGACAGGCTTCAAAATTCACTTCAGACTGAACAGGCCTGAGTTTCTATTTCTTGGAAAATAAAACTACAGTCAACGGAAACAAGATATGATAACTCAACAATCTCCCTGAAAATCAAAAACAATAATCTAGTAGCCGTCTTGAAAAGTCCCCAAGCACTTGACCAATCAAACTAAAGGTTAGCTAGAAACACTTCATTTAGTTAGTCAAAATGCTATTCTTACCTGGGCACTTTTTGTTAGCACTCTTTGTTACCTGGGTACACCTTTTTACCTGGGTACTCCGTGAAGTCACCCCATATCTCCTAGCTCAGCACCAAACAATCAATGAAGAGATTACCTAATCACACTAGGGGAATCCCCTAACAGTCTTTAAGTTGAGCCTGGGTGCTCACTTCAGGGTTGCCATTTTATGGAACAGTGGCCCCAGCACGCTGGCAATTTCTGCAGAATAAACGCTCCTTGCTTTTGCATACTACCTGAGTGTGAGGTCTTCCTGCAGTGATTCCCAGACCTAACAGACTTAAGCAATCCCTAGGGCTTAAACACTTTGGTATAACTATCACACTTTCTTCAAGGCACAATAGGTTTGTTAAACAGGGAGACTCTGCTAAGTGAATAAGTCAGTCATAGAGAGACAAATTCTGTGACTTCATTCATAAGAGGTATGCGACGGAGTCATTTATAGAAAGAAAATAAATTGGTTCTTTCAAGGGTGGAAGGGGAACTGATTACTTGATGTTCAGTAAATACAAAGATCTACAGATCATTGTATTTTTTCTACTCATAAATAGCAATATAGTGTTATATAATTAAAATATATTGAGAGGAAATGTCATATTCACTCTTAAAATAATAATGTTTAAATTATCTATTAATAGAAAAAGAACATGTTACTGAAAAGATGCAAAATACAAAGTGCTTTTCTTGGTTCTACCTTTGGTCTAGTCCCAAACATGACCACATCTGTAAAGGCCTGTCCTCTCTTGCAACTTCATGGCCCTTTTC
The DNA here is from genome assembly GCA_028658305.1 of Pachyuromys duprasi. Classification (NCBI taxonomy): domain Eukaryota; kingdom Metazoa; phylum Chordata; class Mammalia; order Rodentia; family Muridae; genus Pachyuromys; species Pachyuromys duprasi. The sequence continues at coordinate 62,053,715 of CM053752.1, forward strand.
TTATAAGTTGTTGTTACACACACAAACATACACACTCACAGACACGCACAGACATACAGACACACACTCTCTCACACACACTTCTGTTTATCTTTCATTACTCTGTTCTTTTGTCCCAATTAAGAAATCAGAAGGCTCGCAACTAATATCTTCTTATAAATCAGATTGGATTAGGACCCACCTAATGGCCTCATTTAACTTAATTACTCCTTTAAAAGCCCTGTCTCCAAATGTAACCACGTTCTGAGGTCTTGGGCATTGGGGCCTCAGTATATGAATTTTGAGGAAATATAATTAAGTTCACCTAATATCTCTTTTAATGAGCTGCTTCACTAACACTAGTATTAGCACTAGCATCAACGCTGCAGGCATAAAATGTTGATAGGCTTATTATTATTACTTGTGAACATACAGGCTCTTTTATTTGAAACATAAAGATACCAAAACAAAATGTAAATCGTCTGGCTAGCTTATTACATAGCTCTAAACACTGAGTGTTCATACTATAAAACAACCCAATGAGAGAGTCACAATGAGAATATTCACAATTGTTATTCACAATGAGAGAATAATAAAGGTTAATTATGCATGTCTGAAATTTCTTGATTTCTTGATTAGTTTCCTGGGGGAGAGTGGAAATTCTGTATCTCAGTTATAAACAGAGAATCACCAATCTCATTCTTACATCTGACTAAGCCATGACTGCAGAGGATTTTGAGTATTAGAGTCTGGGATTTAAAGGAGTTCTGATGTCATTAACTGTTCCCCTTTCCAATCACTAAATAAATTCTACTCACGTATTGCTCACAGCTCCTATTTTGCTGTACAAATGGCATGGTCATCTGCTTTAAACTTAAAAAAAAATCCAAAAGAACATTGGTCCTACGTGGCTCTCTGAATTTGGTCAGGGTCCATCTGGCATGAATTGCGAATGGATAGATTTCCACATATTGGCTATAATATTTGCAAAAGCCAACCTGTAGGTGATTTTACTATCTGCAGATGGGAAGTTTGACTGTTGCCACCTGTTCTTATCTACAGCACAATCCTTAGGAAATATTTCTCTGAATACTTGAGACGTGAAAGATTTCGTTTTTTTTTTTTCCTTTGGTCTGACAATATTTTTATTACAATAAAATAGTTCATTCATAATATTTTCTAATTTATGGCATTAATTAGTCAAAATTTATATATTTATCTTCAGATATGGTTATAGGAAAGTACCACCAGCAAGGTGGTGATGTGGGAATTCATCAGGTTCTCTCTGTCCCACAGAAAATTAGCAAATTTCCACAAGGAAGAGTAACATTCAAATTATGTTAGAATTTAGGAGTGAGGCTGAGTCATTTCCTTAGACTGCAGATTTGGGAAACACCATCACCTATAAGAAGATTAGTCTGTTTCCCCCCTTTCACCAGGCTGGTATTGGACAATACAGGTTTCTAGACCTGCAGATTTTACAGTGAGAAGCAGAGCTAGACAAATGCATTCATAGTCCCTGACATTCGCAAAATGTCATTTTTGCTCAGTATTTATGGCTCATTTGCATGGAAACTAATAAGAGTAACAGATGTGCTGTATTGTCATATGCAGTCAGCAACAAAGACTGGCATCAGGAGTCATGGTGACTAGCAAGTGGATCTTGGTACTTGTTCTGTAGGCAAGATAGGAGAGGTGATTGATCACAAAGATTTAAGAGTAACATTCTTCTGGGTTCTGATCTCTAGTTTTCATTACAAAATCATCCTCCACTCTTAAAAAACCGTCAGGGAACAGCTATTGAAAGCCAACACTGACTAGTTGGTAGGAACCCAGGAGCCCAGTGGAAACTATCAAATCCTATCCCTTCGCATGCATATTTCAAGAAGCAAATCCTACATTTAGTGTAAAGTTTTTTTTTTTATTCCTGTAAGCATTATGTGACCAAGAGACAATTTCAAAGTTATTCCACAACCTTGAAGCCCAGTACCCAGCCTTACATAACTAGGGGTTGTAAGCAACACTATTGTTTATCCAGGAAAGACAACTTAGAGCCAATCAGAGATGACTTCATAGCCTAGCGAGAAGATTCACCTGATAGAAGGGAAAACCCAGTGGTCTGATTCAAACATACAGTGCACATTATAACACCCCAAACAGCCAATGAAAACTAGGAAAATCTGATATCAAAGTCTGCCTTTACATGTTAACTGAGAGTTGCCCTTCTGCAAGACTAGGCTATATACATAAATTAGGAACTTTTGTTTATCATAAAAGAACACTTTCAAAATGCAGAAGTTTTCATCTCCTCTAGTAGCCTGAACAACAAAAACAAACAAACAGATGTCTTAGTTACATTTCAATTGCTGCAACAAAATAGCATGATCAAGGCAACACATAAAAGAACATGTTTAATTGGGGTGACAGTTTCAGAGGGTTAGAGCCTAAGTTGGCATAGGAAAGGCATGACATCAGGAACAGACAAGAGCTCATATGTTGATCCATAAGACTCAGGAGGTGGGGCAGACATAGACAGAGACAGTAGGACAGAGAGAAACACACAGAGAGAAAGGGAGACAGATAGACTAGGCAAGTTTTTTGAAACCTCAAAGCCCACCTTCAGTGATATTAGAACTCTTCCAATAAGGCCACAGCTTCCAATCCTTCCCTAACAGTTCCATCACCTGGGGACCAAGTATTCAAACAGATGAGTTTATGGGGACCATTCAAACCACAACAGTAATCAATATAACTTTCTCAGTGTTCACAGTATCTGCTTATTATTTCTTTTAAATATTTTTTCAGGGCTGGTAATTGAATACAGGGTCTTCTACATGCACTTATTTTCATTGTTAACCAACACAGTTGGTGTCAGTTTTTTTTGAATTTTCCGTTCTGTTGTGGCCAGTGTCAGGCTTACTTTCTGATTGTGATTTGTCACATACAGACAAGTGAAAATTATTAGATAGCTTATACGTAGTCTGAAAACGTGATTTTCTTGAGGGCTTGAGGATTTTTTTTCACTAGAAGCAAGCCCTTAAGTTATATATTATATGGTAAGGTGCATTGTCTTAAATAACAAGATTTAAATAATTCTTGAAGGCTTGCTTATAATAAAATAATATTTTCAGACATAATTTTGAAAGTGATTTACATGAAAATATATCAGAGTCATATGCAGCATTAATGTTATGTGGTAAAGGTTACCTAACTATGCTACAAACAGAACAGAATCAATTTAAAACAATTCCATATATCTTGAACAATAGCAACCATGTCATACAAAGGAGCAAGTGACAATTAGACCAGAATGTTCATCTTCTATGTTCGTGTTCTCAATAAACTGAAAACAAAGGTGACTACCCAGCTGTAAATCCTCCTGCACTTGTGACTCCTATTGTTTTTCCTTGAAAATAAAATTTGAGCAACTAAAGAAATTCTTTGACTCCTTCTCTGTAGGAGCTTGAAAGGTGTCAAAAATGTAGTAAGAGGGCTGGAGACATGACAGTCTGTGCAGTGCTCGCGGAGAGCTTGAGAATCAGAATTCTACATTTAACACCTCCGTGGGAAAGCCTGGCATGGTAGAGAACATTTAATCCCAGCACCAAGGGGTGGGGAAGCAAGTGGCATGGACAGGTCAGCTGCTCTATCTCAAAGGGCAAACACCAGCCACGTTCAGTAAGAAACCCTATGCCTGAAAATAAGAGGAAAGAGCTACTGAGGAAGCTGCTTCACATTGATTTCTGGTCCCCCAAGACTGTTCTCCACCTCAAAACCATTACAAGGCATTTTGAAATGTTTTTGGGTTTTCCCAATATGTTTGTTTATGTTGGAGAGATAGATGAAAGGAAGTAAGAGAAGGAAACCATGCAGACCTAACGGTTCTAAGACAGGATTTTCCCTCACTCCTGTAAGATACAGGATGCTTGACTGATGTTCCTCTGTCTTGCACTTCTGCCACTTTACTGTCTGTCCTCCAACAGCAGCCTAGCAAAAGAGGGAGACATTCTAAGACTTCAAGGTGCCTTCAATCCCCATTGCTGGAATGCAGTACATCACTTCTGTCATGCCCCTGACTGGAACTCAATCTTTAGCTCTTCACTCCTGAAAAAGGTAGCAGCAATTTTGTCTTTGTCCAGGAAGAGACAGCAAAAGCTTGCTGTTGTTGAAACTATTGAAGTCTCACACAGGAATATATGCCCTGATCTCTTTCCCTTTCTCTTGTCTTGTCTTCTCTTTCCTTTCTTCCTTTCTTCTCTCCTTCCCTCCCTCCTTCCTTCCTTTCTTCCTTTTCTTCCTTTTTATTTTTTACAGAGAGGATTTCACCATTGCCCTTGAACTCTAGGACCCTCTTTCTCAGCCTTCCAAGATCTGGAATTACAGGCACATCCCATTCTTTGCTAACTTTAGCTAGAAAATTCTCTCTCTCACACACACACCAGGGGAGTGGGCATATGCCATTTAGTGTATTTGTGTAACAGTGTTCACTACCATGACATGGAATATAATTATTTGTAATATTTTCAATATGCTGGGAGTGGTGCCACATGCCTGTAATCCCAGCACTCAGGGAGGCAGAGGCAGGCAGATTTCTGTGAGTTGGAGGCCAGCCCAGTCTACAAAGTGAGTCTAGGATAGCCAAGGTTACATAGAGAAAACCTGTCTAAAAAAAAAAAGGCAAAAATTTGCAGTAGTGCTAGCCACACATTCTACCTACTTATACAACAGTTTGATGTTATTCATCATTCCTCTTGAGCTAGTAATTAAATTACTCTTTATGTTAAATAACATGCTTTTCCACAAACTGTTGAACACATTGAGCTTCACTGAATTTACAGATGAACTCAAGGCTAAGTACTCTAAAAATCCATATCTTGGGTTATGACTTAAAGTTAAATTAATGTGCACATGTGCAGATAGTGGAGCCTGACATATTTCATGTTGGTTTGCTGGCTCTAGCCATGGTCCCTCTCCTGTGTCCAGAGAAGGACTAGGTTATGCTCTCCTTATTAGGATCTCTGCCACTCATAGACTCAGAGCAAGTGCTCTCTAATAATTTAATTTCTAGCAGTGTTAAATATAGTTTTATAAAAAAGTATGATGATTGTCATCTTGAATAGATTGTGAGTCATTTTATATGGCAAGTTCTTTATTGGCAAGTATAAAAAGTTTCAGATGTCAAATCTAGAGTCATTTGCAGAATGAACATTAAACAAATTGCCTCTGTCACGCTGGCCTGTGGTCATGTCTCTGGGGACACTTTTCAAACTGTTAATTAATGTAGAATGCCCTGGACCACTATGGGCAGTGCTGTCATTAGGCAGGTAGACCTGTGCTGTATAAGTGAGAATGAGCCATTAAGAAGCATTTTTCTGTGTTCTCCACCTTAAGCACCTGCTTTGAGTTCCTGTCTTGGCTTTCCTAAATCTTCATTGTAACCTATAAGGTGAAATAAACTTTTTCCCCAAGTTGGTTTTGTTATGGTGTTTTTCATAATGACTGAGAAGCAAGCCAAAATATCAGGTAATACATTTAAGAACATTTGTGAATAATTTATGTTCTCCCTTTATATCTAGCTCCAGAAATAACTTACTGAATGCCAGCATGGGCAGTACAAGTCTGAAATCTCTTATTCAATGCTCCTGGGAAGAAGGGTGATTGGGAATTCAGAATTTTTATTATGTAGGGAGCAGTGGCTAGGACTTTTCCAATTCTATAGGTATCTTCTATATAAATGTCATATCTCCTTACCTTTTATTCAAATACCAAGTTCCAGGAGCCATGGGGTTTTGTTAAACACAAGTATTTCTATGAATAGCAAGCAAGAAGAAACTGTGGTGTCTAAGGAATAAATTTGTAGATCGTGTGAACCCATCATGCTGTGAACACTTGATCAAAAAAGCACAAGTTGCCTTTTCTACATTGCTCTTATGTTGGTTTCCTTGTGCCTCACAGCACAATACAAATGCAGCATGAGGCTCTATTCAGTTATCTCCATAACCCAAGCTGAAAGAGATATTGTAATAGTAAAAATTCTCAACTGCATTTTTCTCTTGAAGTTTGGTATAGTAGTAGACCTAAAATGCCCTACATGGGCCTCTTTATTAATTTGAATGATGTCCAGAGTGGATACTGTGACCTCCTGGATTCCTCCTCCAATGCTGATGAGTGCCTCTCTCTTTGTTCTCTGCTTCTTCATGCATGCATGCTTTGACAGGCATCCTGGGGCTCACCAAAGCAGCAGATGGTCTGTGCTCAGTTCCCTCAAGCATAAAGCAAAATTTTTTATACTTGTTGTCAGGACCTTAAACTGTACACTGCTTTGATTATTTTCATACCCTAGATTTACTGCGGGTACTCAAATGAAAACTATTTGTATGAAAGAATTTGGGGGAAAAGAAAAGATAATTAAAAGCGTAGGTTTTCAAGTGAAACTAAATTTTACGGAAAGGTCATTGTTTCCTTGGTTAGCACTGATGTTATTTTTCATGTTACCATTGAGAACATTAGTCAGTGCTTAGGCTGTAAATTTTTATTCAAACTACTAAATGAATATACCGTGCCAAATAAAATAATAAAGATTGCGTGATTAACTCCGCTTGAAATGATCTAGAAAGGCTTGGAGAGAGTGTCAATGTGTGTGTGGGTGTCGGGGGTAGGTTGTCCTGTGGGTGTATCTGTGAGTGATTGTCTTAATTAACTGAGGTGGGAAGACAGCCCAGTGTGGGTGGCACCACTCCCTAGGCAGGGGCTTCTGCACTGCATTAACGTGGCCACTGAGCAAGTGAGAAAGCATATACACACGGGTGCTTTCATTTCCCTCTGCTCGTGGCTGTGGACACGATGTGGCCATCTGCTTCAGGCTCCTGCTGGTTTGGCTTTCTTGCTGGGGTGGATGGTAACCTAGAATTCTAAGCCAAATAAACACCTGTTCTCTTTAAGTTGCTTCTGGATATGGTATTTTATTATGGGAAGAGAAATGAAACTGGGACAACATCAAATTAGTGATATTTACATTGTAATGGGAAATCTCACACAGCTCATAGTGATAACATTTGCGGGGATTTAAACTGAGCTGAATCCACAGTTTATCACTTTACCAATTCATCTGCCTTAACACTAACCGGTTACGATTACCAGTGTTACACACAGATTTGTTAGGGCATTTCTTCTGCCCAGATAGAGAATATAGAATATGGGAAATGGAATATTAAAGTTGAAGATGCTTGAAAAGGTTTACATTCAAAGAAAACAGCTCACAAAGCTGAAAAATAGACATAAATAAATCTACAAGGATGAAATAAATTCCATAATTTGAATTCCCGACTGTGATTTTTTACTCTTTCAAGGTTTACCTTTAGCTTTAGCTTTAAAATAGTGTCAAGAAGTGATAATTTTTAATTCCAGCTCAGGAGTTGTTTCCAGAGGAAAGGTAAGCAGTGAGGAAGTGTTTAATGGTGAAAGGAATCGTGTGTGCAAGTGAACACCGGTCTTCCCATTGCTGTGTGCATCCTAACTCTGTTCCTAGCAGCACCCGTCTAAGACTGAGAACAATTCTGTCAAAGGGTTTGCTTCTCTAAGTCAACACACACACATCTTTCACTTTTACACATGCAAATTACCACAGTAGAGTGCACAGTTAAATCATTCTTTTCTGTGCACTTTGCATTACCACAGACTTTCAGACTATCAAACTGATATGGGTAAAGGATTTTTTTTTTTTTTTTTTGGTTTAAATAAGCCTTTGAACCTTCCAGATACAGACCTGACTATTAGTAAGGACAGTTCATACAAAATTTGAGGACTGGCCATTAGGTCAGTATAAAGACACAGGGCCAAGAGTATATGGAAGTACGATTGTCTTTCTAATACCTAGGGATTACTTGTCATGACTCCAATTTCCATTTTCTTCCCGTCTTTGCTCATTCTGACTAGCTTTAGTGAGTGCTACATTGGAAATTATCTAGTTCTATACTAGCCTAAATATAACTTAAATTGTAATAATTCAAGACTAAAGTTTAGTTTTTCAGTGATACAAGGCGTATTTCAAGTGTGCATTAGTTACAGGTCCCGACAGGTAGTTCAGCATGAATCTTTCATCTACCACAGAAGGCTCTATGGAGGCTGCTGTCTGCCTCTTCCTACACAGCAGAATAGGCACCTTCTCCTTATTGTCCCACAGCTAGATAAGTCTGCTAATACTAAGCTGTATAATCCCAGCCCTTGCTATACCCTGCATTTTGTGATAGAGTCCTGCAGAGTTGTTCAAGTGTCCTTCCCCTCACTCTGTAAACTGCACAGACTTTGCCTTACAATCCTCTTGTCCCTGCCTCCTGAGAAGCTGTGGTTTTGTGTTACCAGGATCAGCTTTGATCCACATCTTAAGGAAACCGTCCTGCATTTTTTAAAAATTGGATTACTTGGTTTGTTGGTGTTTTACTTCTTAAGTTCTTTATATATTCTGGAAATTTGCCCTCTGTCAGATAAAGGGTTGCTGAAGATCCTTTCCCAGTCTGTAGGCTGTCATTTTGTTCTGACGACAGTGTGCTTTGCTTTACAGAAGCTTTTGAGTTTCATGAACTCACATTTATTGATTGTTGATCTTAGAGCTTGTGCTAGTGCTGTTGGTGTTCTGTTCAGGAAGTTGTCTCCTGTGCCATTGAGTTCAAGACTCTTTCCCAGTTTTTATTCTAACAGGTTTAGTGTGTCTAGTTTTATGTTGAGGTCTTTGATCCACTTGGACTTTACTTTTGTGCAGGGTGATAAATATGGATCAATTTGCAGTTTTTCTACATGTAGACATCTTACTAGACCAGCACCATTTGTTGAAGATGTTTTTTTTCCATTGTATAGTTTTCTCAACTTTATAAAAAATTAAGTATCCATACATGTATGGGTTTATTTCTGGGTCTTCTATTTGATTCCATTGATCTACCTTTCTGTTTCTATGCAGTTTTTATTACTACTGCTATGTAGTACAATTTGAGATCAGAGATGGAGATACCTCCAGACAATCTGTTGTTGTACAGGATTGTTTTAGCAATTCTGGATTTTTGTTTTTCCATATGAAATTGAGAATTGTTCTTTCAAGTTCTGTAAAGAATTGTGTTGGTATTTTGATGGGAATTGCAGTGAATCTGTAGATTGCTTTTGGCAGGATGACCACTTTCACTATGTTAATCCTACCCATCCATGAGCACGGGAGATCTTTCCATCTCCTGATATCTTCTTCGATTTCTTTCTTCAGAGATTTGAAGCTTTTTTTTTTTCAAACAGGTCTTTCACTTGCTTGGTCACACCAAGGTACTTTACATTTTTTTGTGGCTATTGTGAAGGGTGTAGTTTTCCTAATTTCTTTCTCAGCACATTTGGCTTTGATATACAGGAGGGCTTCTGATTTTTTTGTTAGTTTTGTTTCCAGCCACTTTGCTGAAGGTTTTATCAGCTGAAGGAGTTCTCTGGTTGAATTATTGGGGCCACTCATGTATACTATCATATTGTCTGTGAGTAGTGATGCTTTGACTTCTTCCTTTCTGATTTGTATCCCCGTGATCTCCTTTAGCTGTCTTATTGCTCCAGCTAGGACTTCAAGTACTATGTTGAAAAGATATGGAGAAAGTGGGCAGCCTTGCCTTGTCCCTGAGTTCAGTGGGATTGTGTTAACTTTCTCTCCATTTAATTTGATGTTGGCTATAGGCTTTCTGTATATTATCTTTACTATGTTCAGGTATGTGCCTAGTATCCCTAATCTCTGCAAGGATTTAACCATGAATGGGTGTTGGATTTTGTCAAATGCTTTTCAGCATTTAAGGAGATGATCATATAGTTTTTCCCCTTCAGTTTGTTTATATGATGGATTATATTGATGGATTTCTATATATTGAACAACTCCCACATGCCTGGGATGAAGCCTACTTGGTCATGGTGGATATTATCTTTAATGCGTTCTTGAATGTAGTTTACAAGTATTTCACTGAATATTTTTGCATCAATATTCATAAGAGAGATAGGTCTGAAGTTAAGAGAGATAGGTCTGAAGTTCTCTTTTTTTGCATGGTTTAAGTATTAAGGTGATGAATTTGGTAATGTTCCTTGTGTTTCTATTTTATGGAATAGTTTGAGGAGTATTGATGTTTGCTCAACCATGTTCATAGCAGCTTTATTAATTATAGCCAGAATAAGGAAACAACACAGATGTCCCTCAACAGAGGAATGGATGCAGAAATTGTGGTACATTTACACAGTGGAATACTACTCAGCAATTAAAAACAAGGAAATTATGAAATTTGCAGGCAAATGGATGGTGGGAACTAGAAAAGATCATCTTGATTGAGGTATTTCTTAAGGATTGTATTATTTTCCTTTGATATCATTTTCATAAGCATAGATGTAATGCCATTTTTTTTGGTATTTCAGGTGTGTTAGGTTATCCAGGATTTCTTGTTATGGGGTAACTGGGTTCTGGGGATGCCATATTTTTCTGGCTTTTGCTGATTTTGTTTGTACACTGGCCTTTAGCCATCTGGTTGTCTCTGTCATTGGTCGTTAGATCTCCTTGCCTTCTGGATTTTTCACCTTTGTGGGAAGAGCCCTGGGCCAGAAGTTGGATGTTTCTGTTGGAGCCCTCCTTCGGTTGGTGGGAAAGGTCTTGGATTGGTGGGTAGTTCTTAGGGACTTGCCAGATATATTATCCCGGGGAACAAGTGGATTCCTCGGGAGCTCTGGGAACCTTCTTCCGCCAAGGGAAGTCCCACAGTCAGCTGCCCCACGACTGGCATTCTTGCTCTGAGGTTCATGAGCCCAGAGACTGTCCTTGCCAAATGCAGCCATTTTGGAGAACCTGTGAGCTCAGCGGCCTTGCCATTCTCCATAAGAAGACAGGCTGAGCTCTGCACTGGTAGCTGGGTCTGCTTCCATGGGTCCCAGGCATCAGGATGCTTGAGGTTGCAGCCCTGTGCCACAGGTACCAGAAGATACTCAGGATGGTGAGAGTGGGCCCCCGAGTTTGGAGCCTCAAGCCACTGGGTCTGGAATGTATTCACTCCATGAGATGGTGAGAGTGGGTGCCCGGATGGGTCCTCCATCTTGGATTCCCAAGTTCCACCTCTTAACTATTTCTCACCGCCATCTCTAAATACTGCCACAGTGACCCAGGATCCAAAAAGAGGAACCTTTGGGAAAACAAACTATGGTACCCTGCTTAAAACAGATAAACTGAGTTTGGATAAGTTGTACAGAATTAGAAAGAATACTGGGAGCTATTCACAAACAGCAATGCTGCTTTCCTTACCACAGAAATTATGTTCAAGCTATTTCTGTGCTTTCTTTCACATATAACACTCATAGACATGTGAAAATATGTAATAACCCTACATTTTTCTTTTAGTTTTTAAAAATTTAAATTATTTATGCTTGAGAATTTTATTCATATATGCTGTATTTACATTTTTCTATACCTTCCTATCTTCTGTTCAACTGCTTCCATGTGCCCACACTTCCTCTCAAACTCATGAACTTGTCCTCTTTAATTGTTTTTATTTTACACACACACACACGTGGGACCTTAATGACCCAGGACTAATGGGGGATGGGTCAAGGAGAGTTTCAACCCTGGATACCACATCTGAGGACTGCAAGCCTTGGCTGCCTCCCCTCTTTCAAGCTGGCACTAGGAAGTAGGCTGCCCCACCATCAACCCTGGTAAAATTTACTACCCTGACAGTTACCAGGCCTCACTCCTTGTTTGACCTTATAAGGTTTTTTTTTTTTTCTCCTTGACACCTCTAACCTCTGAGTATGCAGATGAAGTATGTTTTAACACCCCTGTTCCGGCCATTTCTACATGTTCACATAGTCTTGTACAAGAGACCTTGCCCAACTCCACAGTGGCATAAAGACCCCCTTTCCCCTCAATAAATTCTCTGAAGCTGTACCTGGGTGTGTGTGTTCCTTGCCTGCACACTCACTGCTGACCAAGGCCCTGCACTCTAGCCACACACCCTGGCTAAGCCTCCTTCCCTCCAGCCCAGCCAGGTGCACAATGGGCTGGCTATCCCAAGGGGTGAGAATCAGACACTGAGAGGCACACACTACCCTTTCCTAAACTTCAGTTGCTTATAGTTCTTCACCTAGAAGTGTGGTCTTGTGAGATTTTCAGATTTCCTCTATACACACTGGCATGTGGACTGGGGTTGTCCACATTAGGAAAGTATACTGTTGAGATTTAATTGACAGAGCTTCCCTGTCAGGCCTAGAAGGTACTGTATCATAGCAGACATCCTGGGCCTCTGGATCTTTCAGCCTCTTTGCCCTCTCTGTTATGATGCTCCCTGTGCTGTGGCTGTCAGGGCTTTATTGTAGATGGACCAACTGTGGTTGGACATTGCATGAGTACTTGTTCTTGGCATTTGATAGTTATGGATGTCTGTAATGCTCTCCACAGTGAGGTTCTTTCCTCTTAGCAAGTGACAGCGTAAACTAAAGAATGAATTATCCCTTACTCTGAATTGTATATGAATTGCCAGAAGTAGGAACGCAATATATATGTTGGTCTGACTTTGTAACCATATTTTTTCTACTTATGCACTCTTCTTTGTTATCTATTAATAGTGAGTTCAAGATACAGGTTAGAAAAACAGAGGCAATGCATCTAATTTGTTGTACCACTGGTTTTTAGAATAGTGGTTCAAAATACTGCTGCATAGCCAGAATCATCTGATTGTGAACTGTCTAGAGCTCTTTTGAACTATATGTAGAGTGGCAGAGTAGGGTGGCTCTGACAAACAATGTAGCTGGCAATGCCAACAGGATCTACTGCATCTCCCTTTTGCTAACCTATTGGGCAGAACAGTTATTTAAATCTATTAATACTTGGCAAGTAGTATGTGCAGCATAAAAATAAGTTATTTTGGAAAGAAAAAATATGAACATCTTACTAGAAATTTTTGTGATGATAGGCTGAGCATAGACCATTGGGTAGCATTTCTTGTCATAAAAAGGGAGACATTTTCTTTTTTTTTCATTTTTATTTTATATTAATCACAGGTTATGTACTTTGTATCCCAGCCATAGCCCCCTCCCGCATTCCCTCCCTATCCCCGCTTTCTCTTCCTCATCTCCTCCCTGCCCCTTTCCAAGTCCACTGATAGGAGAGGACCTCCTCCCCTTCTATCTAACTCTAGCTTATCAAGTCTCTTCAGGAATGGCTGCAATGTTCTCTTCTGTGGCCTAGCAAGGCTGCTCCTCCCTCAGGGGCGGGAAGGTTGAAGAGCCAGCCATTGAGTTCATGTCCAAAATAGTCCCTGTTCCCCTTACTAGTGTACCCACTTGGGTATTGAGCTACCATTTGCTACATACAAGCAGGGGTTCTAGGTTATAACCATACATGGTCCTTGATTGGAGAGACAGTCTCATAAAAGACCCCTGTGCCCTGATATATTTGGACCTTGTGGAGCTCCTGACCTCTCCAGGTCATACTAACTCCCCCTTCTTTCATATGATTCCCTGCACTCTGCCAAAGGGTTGGTTATGTTTCTTAATATTTGCTTTGATACCCTGCTAGGAAGAGTCTTTCCAAGGCCCTCTGTGGTAGGCTCTTAAAAGGGAGAAATTTTCAAGTGATCCAAAGCAATAGAGAAGATAATGACATTCATTTGTCAACAGTGTATGTAATGTGCTGAGCGAAATCATGAGTATGTATACCAAATGTTGTAAGACAGACTCACTAGGTACTTGGGTAAGTACGAAAGCAGCATTAACCAGAGGTAGTGGACAACAAAGTTAGCCACTTAATAATTTAGATATGGGTAGTGGTGACTTTGATTTTTTTTTTTTTGGATAATGAATCAGAAGCATAGTTCTTGTTTTTGGACAGAGAAATATTTTAGAAAAGGATAAATACCAATCGAGTTATAAAATAATAACAATGAAACTGGTTTAAAACTAATCTGGCTGTGGTTCACTAAGAAACTATTAATTTCACAACAACAAAAAAGTCTTTGTGATAGCCTAAAATATACATTTGATGCCTAGGCATTTATCAGTGGTGTATGTCTACCTGGGAAGCAAAAAAAAATCTGTGCTAATCTTACATTTTTATCAGCTCATAGGGTTTTGTATTAAATTATTTAGTATTCTTTCTTCTCTTCCGTACAGAAAGCTGAATGGATAATATAAGCTCTACCATTTTATCTTATACGGAGGGAACTTAACTCCAAATTAATTAAAATGGCACATCAAATCAAAAAGAAATTATATGACATGTCATGGCTATGTTCTTCATAGTTCTTTAGCAAAGAAAAATTAAATAAAGATATTGAAATTCTAGTTACTTAGACATCTAAAAGAAAGGGCATAGTTTCAAAACCATAAGTGACATAAATATCTCATTCTAATAATGCCTATTCTTCTTCCTTAGCATATTCTTAGTAAATTAAGAAATCATTTTTAGTTCTGTTTTTCCCCATACTTATTCATTTCTTCATTCTTTTATATAAAATATCCAAGAAAGACATAAAAGTTCTTAAAACACACATTATTGTCATGATTTAAACATTTCTTCAGTAACTTCTCGGTATCCTTCTCAAAAGATGCTTTATTTGTTATGCTGCAAATGACTAAATTTATTTATCTAATAATGGGTAACAGAATACTTTGGTAAAATGAGGAAGATAGCTCATTAGCTGAAGGTAAAACTCAAGGTGTTATAAGCAGAGAGAAACAGAAAAGTTTCTAGAGCAATTGTTTTGTTGAATCAGTCTTTAGAGAAATAGCGGCAATAGATTTTTTAAAATGAGTTTTTCTGGGTGTTATTCTCGGTAATGTTTTGGGGTCAGACTTTTCATTTAGTTGTACCACCACACAGTTATATACCTTGAAGCAGAAAAACAATGGATTCGATTACAATTTCCATTGATAAATCCAAGTAAGTCTTAGTGCATGGTGTTGTGGTAGGCTGACTATGTAGGCTATGAAAGAATTCTTGAGTCATTTAGGTGAGAGATTCAGCTAATTGTTAGCTGAATTGTTAATATCTCAATACCAGAGTTTTGATGTAACAGCCAGATGAGGAGTGTGCATATCCAGCTTATTTTAACTGATACAATAGTATGTGAAAAACTCTCAAAAACTGACTTGAAATGTATGAGAAAATATAGATTACGTTTAGGAATATATGAGATTCAAGGAGGAATTTTCCTTTTTTTAATATGAAAGTGTCCAATGATGTTTGAATATTCATAGGAATGACTTTACAATGTAGATATAATCAGTGACTTTAAGACTGTAAGATTAACAATGGTGTATCAAATCCTGTGGCCACGTTACCTTTTTCTGAGGAAGAAAATCCCAACTGTAACATCAGTGAAGAGAGAACTGAGATAGATGAATGATAAATTATATTTAATGGAGAGATTTGATGAAGTCCTGTCTAATGGTTCAAGACACAGTGGACAGTGGAGCTGTAGCCGAGGGGCCACGTGATGTGAGGACCCCAGAGAGGAGACATTCCGTTAGAGCTGTGACTGAATTGACAGAGGCATTGATACCAATATTTTGTCAACTGTGTTGACAGTTAGATAGGCTTCATGGCTCCTCTGACTACTGTGTTAATACTGATGATATATGAGATTTTTATCCAGAGATTTTCCAGTACTAGAATAAAAGATCAAGAAGAAATCAGTGGGATTTTTTGAACCATCATGTAAGAAAGATGGTGAGAACATGATGGAAATAAAAAAAGATAAAATTTGGGGGAACAAAAGAACTTTAATGGTTGTCTCTAAAATTTAATCATTGTAAAAAGAAAAGTGAAGGTACATTGAGGTTCATGGTAGAGAAATCAGAGAATGGGAATTTTCCACGGTAAGAGAGGCTATTGGGAGCTTTGGTGCAATTAGCTGGAAACAGAAAAAACATCAGCTGTATTGGGCAGTGATGAGTCAGTGGTTTAATATTGTACCTATGTGAAGTACCTTATAAAATGTTTAATGTTTATTTCTTTATTTCCTCAAGTTATTGCCATGAAGAACAAAAATTAAAGAGACAAGTTCGTAACTGCAAGGAAGTCTAAGCTCTGGCTCATGCTCTTGGGCTCTTTTTTTCTTATTTATTTATTTTTTAATTATTACAATTTATTCACTTTTTATCCCAGCTGTGGCCCCCTCCCTCATCTCCTCCCAATTCCTTCCTCTCTCCCTCCATTCTTCCCTCCCTCCACCATCCCTTCCTCCCTCTTCTCTTCCCATGACCTTCCCTCAGTCCACTGATAGGGGAGGTCTTCCTCCACTTCCATCTGATCCTAGTCTATCATGTCTCACCAGGACTGGCTACATAGTCTTCCTCTGTGACCTAGCAAGGCTGCACCCTGGGGAGTCAATCAAGGAGCCAGCTGATGAGTTCATGTCAGAGACAGCTCCTGTTCTCCTTACTAGGGAACCCACTTGGAGGATGAGCTGCCATGGGCTACATCTGAGCAAGGTGTCTAGGTTATCCCCATGCATGGTCCTTGGTTGGAGTATCAGACTTTGCAAAGACCTGATGTTCTCAGCCTCTTAAAATGCATACCTCATCTTGTTTTTCTGCAGGAGTGATAACTAAAAAGTTACACATTTCAAACACCTGATAATATGCAGGCATAGAAAGGTAATGTAGGATAGTCAGACATTGTACCTGTGCCTGGTCCTCACTGGAGAATGAAAATAATCTTTTACACTTAAGGTAGACATGCATTCTTTTTAATTTTTATTTTGTGCTTATTTTCTTTAAGAGATCTTATTTCTTGCCACATTTTAGCTCTTTCAGACTTTATGTGGTTGAAAATTATAATTAATATCTGAGCTGTGGCTCAAGGAAAACAAGTGTCATCTTTGATGGAAACAGAGCACTGAGCTCTGTGCTCTGTGGTATGTTACTGTTTGATGATACTCATTACTGTAAGCTCTGTAATCAGGAAATGAACACGATTAGAACAGTACAAAACCAGGACATTTTATACTCTGAGTATATGTACATGCCCGGTGTTCTGCTTTACAGACAAAGGCACAGTATTAAATACTTAGCATTTATAATTCTTTACTATAATAAGAAAAAACAGACTCCAATCAGCTGTTGTGACCTTACTTACTGTTCTTATGTTAAGCAATGTAGCAACAAGATTATGTTACATAAAGATTATGGTGTACAATGCCTTTAGATTTCTCGGGTGTTTAAAGAATTGGGATACGGATAGATTGCATGGGTCAGGGACTCTTGGAAAATCTAAGGTCAGGACTTAAGAAAGACTCTTTACTTCCAGTTTTCCCAGCTATTCAAATAACAGAACTTTTTTTCCTTACCATAGATTTTTGCTGTAGTATGCCTAACATCCCTGATGTATTAAAGTGGATAAAATATGCTACACTGAAATGACTGCAAAGAGAAAAAACAAAGTACTATTATTCTTCAGATACTTTATAATATTTTAACTTATTCCATACGTACTTATTCCCATTGTATTAAATAATTTGCATTTCAAGTTTTACAGGTAGTGTGAATTAGTCAAGTTACCATATTCATAAATCTCAAGAATTGAATTTTGAACACATGTTTTGAGATTATACATCAAATAAACATTATACAATATCATGTTCAAGTTGTAATTCTGTTGCTCTGATAAACTACACTGGACAGAAGCAATGAAGAGAAGAATATAGGATTTATTTCTTTCAGAACTCCAAGCTATAGTCCAGAATTTTAGTAAAGTCAAAGCAGGAACTTGAGCTTCTAGTGACATAGCACAGCCAGAGTCATGAACATAGAGAGACTAGTATACTTATGCTTTTCCTGTTCGAGGATTCTTCACTCTCTTATAGTTCAAGGCCCAGCTCATCAAATGGTGCTGTCCATAACTGGACATATCTATTAACAATTCCCCACCAACATGTAAACTGGATAACTTGATCATTATAATTTTTCTTTAAAAGAATCCTACTTATCTGTGATTGCCTATAAACTACAATCAGCATCATGGCAATATATTATAAAGGTGCAATAGTGGAACTTATATTCTGACCGTAACCAAGCCTGCTTAAGGGGATTCAAAGCCTGATTAATAGTGAGATCATGGATCTTATAGGAGAAATTATTATCTCCACTTTCCTAAACCTGTATACCTTCTAACTGCATTCTACCTACCTATACCCACAGGCACGTCTGTATCTCATCCCTCATCAAAGAAACTTCTTTTGGAAGCAGCAGGAGACAATTACAGAAAGCTACAACTATTCAAAATACAGAGAGCTGAGTGTGGGTTCCACTCCCTAATCCATACAGTTACAACACAATTGCTTTTCCAAAGCTCAGGGAATATTGTAGAACAATCTGCAAAAAGATTGTAAAAGCCAAAGGATCAGAAAGTCTGCTGTGCCATCATCCATTCTAGCTATAACGGGAAAGCTACATCCATGAACTATCAACAACATGGTTGCCTCAACAGGACCTGAATAGTTCCAGGATCAGTTGGCATCCTAATATGTTGCACAGGGCCCTACCGTAGATGAAGAGCTACAGGGAATTACCTACAGAGAGAGGAAGAATTAATCTTCTTCAGAGACAAGCACCCTGATTGTTTATCTATAATAAGTAGTCAGGACCAGAAAAATGTCTTTCCAGGCAATGTTGAATGGATTTAGCAGCTTCTATTTATATGAATTTTAAGGTAAGAGGAATTTTATTTATTTACTTATATTCACTTTGCTTTTCTGTTGTAGCCCCATTCCTCTTCCCCTCCCAGTCTCTCCCTCCCTCCCAATCCCCTTACTTCTTTTTCTCAGAAAATGGGAGCTCCCTTTCCCATCCACCCAGCTCATCAAGTTGCATCAGGACTGAACCTGTCCTCTTCCTTTGTAGCATGTCAAGGAAGTCCCTTCAGGAAAAAGTGATCAAAAATCTGGCAAGTGAGTCGTTGTCCAATGCAATCCCCACTGCCCTCACTGGAGAACCCACATGAGACCTAAGCTGCCTATCTGCTAAGTCCTTGTAGGAGACATAGGTCCAGCTCATGTAAAGTCTTTGGTTGGTGCTTCAGTCTCAATAAGCCCCTCTGGGCCCTGGTTAGTTGGCTCTGTTGGTCTTCTTGTGGAGCTTCTGCCACCTCCAGGTCCCTTTCTCTCCCCCCCACCCTTTTCCACAAGAAAAGTCCAACATTTAGCAGTGAGTTTTAGCATCTGTTTTTAGGCAGAGCTAGGTAGAGCCTCTCTGAGGACAACTCTGTCAGGTTCCTGTATGCAAGCTTAGCAGAGTATCATTCAGTGTCAAGGGTTGTCACTCTCCAATAAGGTGGGTCTTTGGTTGGGCCAGGCATTGGTTGGGCATTCCCTCAATCTCTGTTCTATCTGCTCTATCTTTATCCCTGAATGTCTTGCAGGCCAAATAAATTTGGGGTTGAAGTTTTTGCTAGTGTGTTGGTGATCCCCTCCCTCTACTAGGAGACTAGTCTAGATAGAGAGTGTCCTCTTCAGTCCCTTTGAACTTTGCTACTAGGAGTCTCTGCTTGAGTCCTCTTCATATCCTCCCAGGAGCCTACTCTGACTTAGGTTACTAGCGTGTCACAGAGATACTCCCACCCTTAGTTTCTTCTTTTCTCTACAGGTCTTCTGTCCTCCTTCCCTTGCTCTCCCCAGGTCTGATCTCCACCCTCTTAACTCTCTGTGCCCCCTCTCTTACATTGTTCCCTCCCTTCAACCACTCCCCCTGTCTCTTCTGTCTCCCCTTCCAAGTGAGACTTATGCATCCTCTCTGGGATCCTCCCTGTTACTTGTCTTCTTCCGGTGTGTGTTTCATAGTATTTTCATCCTGTACTATATGGTTAAAATCTACTTAGAAGTGAGTAAATACCATGTGTGTCTTTCTGTGTCTAGGCTATCTCACCCAGGATGATCTTTTTCTAGTTCCATCCATTTGCATGCAAATTTCATGATTTCTTTGTTTTTAATAGCTGCGTAGTGTTCCATTGTGTAAATGTGCCATAGTTTCTTTATCCATTCCTCTGCTGAGGGACATCTAGGTTGTTTCTAGATTCTCCCTATAACAGATAAAGCTGCTATGAACACAGTTGAGCAAGTGTCCTTGGTGTGTGGTGGATCATCTTTTGGGTATATATACCCAGGAGAGATATAGCTGGGTCTTTAGATTAAGCTATTCCCAATTTTCTGAGAAAGTGCTAGATTGCTTTCCAAAGTGGTTGTACAAGTTTATACTTCCTCCAGCAATGGAGGAGTGTTCCCCTTTCTCCACACCCATTACCAGCTTGTGATGTCTCTTAAGATTTTGATCTTAGCCAGTCTGACAGCTGTGAGATAGAATTTCAGGGTTGTTTTGATTTCCATTTTCCTGATGATTAGGGAAGTTTAGAATTTCTTATTTACTTATTTATTATAATTTATTCACTTTGAACTCCAGCTGTAGCCCCCTCCCCTATGTCCTCCCAGTTCTACTCTTCCTCCCTCTTCTCCCCCTTGCTGGTCCTGTAGTCTACTGATAAAGGGGGTGGAGGTCCTATTCCCTTGCAGTCTCATCAGGACTGGCTGTATCTTCTTCCTCTGGGACCTGGCACATCTACTATATCTGTGTAGGAGGTCTAGGTCCAGTCTATGCATGGTCCTTGTTTGGTGTTTCAGTTGGTTCTGTTGTTTTTCTGTCACCTCCAGGCCCTTTTTCTTTCATCCCACTTTTCCACAAAACTCCTTATGCCTTACAAATGTTTGGCTGTGAGTCTCAGC
This sequence comes from Pachyuromys duprasi, assembly GCA_028658305.1. Classification (NCBI taxonomy): domain Eukaryota; kingdom Metazoa; phylum Chordata; class Mammalia; order Rodentia; family Muridae; genus Pachyuromys; species Pachyuromys duprasi. Next base: position 62,074,450 of record CM053752.1, read on the forward strand.
ATCTTTTTGGATTCATTGCAAACCTCATCATTATTTTCATCATCTTCCCTTGCCCCTTCTCTGTCTCTGTCTCTATCTGTCTGTCTGTCTCTCTCCCTCTCCCTCTCATACACACATTCATCCAACATTTCATATTTGCAATTATATTGTATGATAGGTGCTACCTCTAATAAATACATTGTCATATGGACTTTGGCAAGTAATTGAGAGGATGAACTAAAACAAACAAATGAACAAACAACAACCTAAATGAATGTCTCAGAAAGACATTAACACATGTTTTCTCATACATAGATTCTAACATATATATATATATACATACATATATATATATATATTTGTATTTATGTGGGGTTATTGGGAGTCTAGGTTGTAAGAGGTAAAATAGCTTTCAGGAAATAGAGTGAGGAGGGAAAAAGAACATGTGACATAAAAGTGTGTAGAGGATGCCGGGGATTAAAGGACATAATTGGGGTTAGGGAGCAATGGCTAAGCATTGGGAGAGAAGCAGGTAGGAGATACCAATCCAAACCATGTTGTGTATGAAAAGGCCACGAGGAAGCTTAATTTGTATGCTAATTTAAAAATTTAAAGTAAAAATAAAAAAACCTGTAGAAAGCACTTAGGTGGCCATTAATCAATGAATGACTAAAGAAAATGTGGTATATTTACCTAATTGAATTTAATTCAGCGTATAGAGAAAAAGCAAATTTATGTTGATTAGAAAAATGGATGAAACTACAGAGCCTTATGATAAGAAAATAAATGAGACTCACAAGGACAAATAATTGCATAAACGGATTTCTCATGTATGCAGTAATAAACTGAATATAAGATTCTAGTCCTAACCTGGAACATTACGTTTGTGGCCACCTGTGTCCTACATTTTAATTCAAATCTGGAGGTGCTATCTCTGATAATGAAGCTTGACAATGTAACCTTTTCATGAGGAGTCAGCATGTTTTTTGAAAAGCAGCTGCATGGAGTTTTGCCTGGGGATGCAAATAAATAAGACCAAAGTTCCCGATTGGAAGCTGAACAGCAAAAGGAAGAATAGAGCTTTGTTTAAGGTAAGGAAGCCTGCTCTCAGGAGTGAGTGGGCATTGTAAGGCAATGAGGAATGGTGCTGGTTTCTGAAAATACACCTAGCATCATAAGTAGTTTGGAGGTATCACAAACTAACATGGATGTAGAGATCCAACATCACTATAACAAACAGAAATTCTCAGGACATTATCCCTTCTGTAATTCTTTTCCTTGGCTCAGTGAAGTGTATCCCTTAAGGTTCTACCTAACGCTCTTCAGTTCTATCTCTCACTTTCTAAACTCTGTGACATCTATCTCATTAAACTTGTAGTTTATCAAGCATATTTTTTTGCATTGAGTTTTACATATTTTTGGACCAAACTACTTCTTTAGCTATTCATTTTCTTTGCTATCATTCAGAGTCTGCTCTTATACCTTTTTCCTTTTAATAGAAGGTACGTTTTCTTTTCTCAGTGTCTCTGGGATCTTGTATCTCTTAAATAGCATCCAGCAAACAGTTAAGAACTTGAGGGAGAAACTTCATACAATAATTATAAGCCAACTAGCTCCCAAGAAATCAGTAGTAAAACACTGGTGCAGAGATGAAATGTTTTTCCTTCCTTGTACATTTGATTATAATCTCATTCAGTGCAGTAATATATGAAAAGAGTAAATAAGATAATCCTATTTATTTATTTATTTATTTATTTATTTATTTATTTATATTAATCACAGGTTATGTACTTTGTATCCCAACCATAGCCCCTTCCCTCAGTCCCCCGCAATCCCACCATCCCTCCCTCATCTCCTCCCTGCCCTTTTCCAAGTCTACTGTTAGGGGAGGACCTCCTCCCCTTCCATCTAACCCTAGCTTATCAGGTCTCTTCAGGACTGGCTGCACGAGTAAAGAAAAGTAGGTGTCAGGCATACTTTAGCAGAGTTTCCAATGCAAGTTTAAAAGCAAAGAAAATTTAAAAAGTATGCCTGTACACACAGTGAAACATTCACCTTTAAGATGAACACAATTTTGTTATTTGCAGTAACAAACTTAACACGGTGTTAGGTAAAGTAATCTAGGGCCTGGGGACAAAGAGCACATGTTTTCACTCATTTGCAGAAACCAAGATGCCAGTCTCTCAGCAAATACAGTAGGGTCGTGGCCACCAGAGGCTGATGTCAGGAGGATGAAAGGGACAAGGCGGTAGAAGAGCTCCACAGACAGAGGCAAACCGCAGATGGAAGGACCTGGTTTTGGCTTTCTGCCACTGAGCATTGTAACTGGGTTATAAATCAACTGTGTCTTTCACAAAAGCTAGTAAAGTATACATGTCTCCAACAGAAAATTAATGTTTGAGAGGATAGAAGTAATTATCCCGAATTGACCAATTTATATTATGTATGTATCAAGTTATCATGATGTACAAATGTATGTGTTAATAAAAGTATTTTTTACTTGTATATTTTGACAAGCAAGCAGACCTCTATGGTATTGAAGAATTCTGTGAAATGTTAAGGCTTTGCCGTGGTTTAAATGTGAAGTGTCCCCCATAGAATTAAGTGTTTGAATACTCGGTCCCCAGGTGGGATTATGTTTTAGGAGGGGATGGAGTAGAGCTGGAGGAAGTAGGTTGCTAAGATGTGTCTTGGTTCACTCTGAACCCCTTTCTGAGTCTTAATTGCTAAGAGATGTGACCAGCCAACTCTTACATCACCATAACTAAGAATTGCCCACGACACTACGCATTCCCCAACAGGATGAACTGTATCTCCTCAAACTGTGAGCCAAAATGGGAACCATTCCTTCCCCCAAGTTATTTCTGTTAGGTATTGCCACAGCAACAGGAAAGTAATTAATGCTGACTTTAAGTGGCATGATGTCATCTCAGTCATCAGGGTCTTGCTATTAACCTTGTGCATGTGCCTCCCTTAGATCTGGAATCTCTGCTCTCTTGTTCCCCTGCTTAAGAGTGGTACACGTACCTAAATCCAACCTTGGCAGTCATGATCCATATCTCATGCCCTTTTCATGTTCTCATACACTGTACCTATATACCTTGTTTCTGTATCTTTAACTGTGATTGCGAATGTCAGAGATAAACATGATTAGATTCTAACTTAACAACATCTAGTAGATAACTATGAAATAAAAATTCAGAATAAAAGAGTTTATGGGAGTCTTAAGGAACACCAACAGGTGAACAAAGAAGTGATACAAAGTGGGAACTATAGCTGATAAAAGATGGGCATTGTTTATTAATTTCTTTCTCTGAGTTGCTTTCTTTGTATTCAAATGTATATGGTTGTGGTTATATGTGTGTTATAGTGAGTGTGTGAAGAACAGAAGACAAACTCATGTATCAATCCTTTTTCTTCCATCCTGCTGTTTACCACTTCCTGCACCAGCCTTGCTGGCCTGTGAGCTTCCAGATCCTCCTGTGTCCCTCTCTTTTCTCTCCATGTGGTGTTGAAATCACAGTGTCCAGCTTTGGTTGGGTTCTGAAAGTCTGAACTCAGGTTTTCATGCTCGTGTGAGAAGTGCTTTTACCTACTCGTTGCTAAAATTTCTCCCAGGAGGAGATATGAACGTCAGATTCTCCTTCCAAGATCTCAAGGATACACTATGGTACTATTTCAACCAAGCTCACTCTGGGACCCAACGACTTTATTTGACTTCTTACAGAGCATAGGTGAGAAGTTACCTACAGGAGTGTGGATGCTTTTCCTACAAAAAGCTGCACCTGAGATATTTTACACAGCAAGGATTATGACTTTTCTATATCAAATAGATGGAGTCCCCCAATCCCTAGTCTTCCCTAGCTTGTATACTCAAGCCTTTCCCTTAAGGTTTGTGTACTAAATGACGTAAAGAATTGCTGGACACTCAGGTAAAAGAGTCTTATAATACTTTCTACCCATCTTTGAAGGCATGTGAAGAGTCAACCAGCCAAGCTTCCTAGTCTTTTTACAGATGGAGACTGCTAAATTTCTTAATGTGGCCATGGCTTGGCTCAGAGGATAGTTACACACAAGACCATTGAACCATCTTCCCAAACCCAAAGGTGGTATTTAAGTATACCTTCCATTGAAGGAACAGCCCAATCCCAGGATCACACCTAAAACATCTGCTTATTCACGTCGCTTGTGATAGACTCATGGCTTCTGAACAAGGAAAGGTGGCTTGTGCAGAGAGAGGGTTTGAAGGCTGGGTTTGGAGATAGGCTTGCGGGCAGCTATTAGCTGCTTGCAGTGCTTTCTCTAGGGACCCTTTTGCAGTTTCTCACCATTCATGTTAAGAAGTCCATGGATATGGCCATCAATCTAGTCTTGTTTTTGAAGCCATATCTAGGAGAGACAGTTTCACGGCAGTCTCTGGTATTCTGGCTCTTACAATTTTTCTTTCCTGTCTTCTGTGATGTTCCCTGAGCAGTATATGCAGGAATTGTAATGTAGATGTATTCCTTGAGGCTAAGCACCCCGTAAACTTTTGATCTCTGCCTTGTCTTCAGTTTGGTTTTCTGTGATGGTTTCTATTTGCTGTTAAAAGAGGTTTCTCTGATAAGGTGTGACAGTGATTTTTTTTTCCAGGAAAGATGCATATACATACATACTACATATGTTACAATATATACATGCATATACCACAATAATAATCAAAGAAATGGAGCTATGAACTTGAGAGAGGGGAACATGGAAGGTTTCAAGGAATGGTTGCTGGAAAAGGCTGGAGAAAGGAAAGTTAGGGGAAAAGATAATTTTATTTGTATTAAGAATATATATATGTACATATACATACATATATATATATATATATATATATATATATATATATGTTTTTTTTAAAAAAGGGAATGCTTCTACAGCCTCAACTCCCCAGGGAAGTACACAATCCTTCAAGTTTTGAGATACTCTGTGTTGGAAGATGGACTACCTTGTAAGCACTGCTCTTTCTCATGAACTCTTCTGGCTTGGCTTGCCCCGTGTCCTCTGGCCTCCAGAGGCTCTTCTTATGTCTACTGGTGCCTGAGGATCTACACACGAAAGTACCAGGTTTACCCTCTATGTGTAGTTGACAAATCAAATATTTGTTGTACCTTATAGCATGAGTGCATATTTCTTTTACTATACAGATCACTCTCCTCTGTCTGCCTGTTGGTTTTTCTGACATTACACCAAGCGTGCTACACAGTCTGGTAAGACAGGATATATGAAGAATGCTATAATTTTCTCTAGATACTATCTTTACACCATTGTAGTTAAATTACCATTTTAATAGATTACATTCTTATTTACACTTATGTAAATTCAGGGTAGTAAATTATATTAATTTTCAATTACTCCTGCTTGGAATTTTATATGCAAGTTGGCAGCCTCCTTGCCAAGGAACAGGTGGTGTCTGGAGCACCCTCTACTCTGTCAGTTGATGTATTTTGAAATGCAGAAATCTTGCTTACTTTCACTAGAACCGTGCATAGGAATGGCCATTTAGTTCACAGAGGTATTTAAAACAAGGAGGGATTAATTTGTGAGCTTCAGAGTATTTAAATGTTCTGTGAAGGAACGTTTCATTCTTTCTCTATTGGAACATGAAAATTAGAGCCAGAAATTAAACTTACAACATATTCTTTTTTCAGTATTTATGTTGTCACGTGTGTGCGTTCTGTTTGTAGAGAAATAATAACTTTGACCATCACTAGAACATGCTTATATCCTGGAGGTTCTCTGAGGATTCCAGATGTGCTGCTTGTCAATCAGAGCCCTTACAGTCTCCTCCAGCTGGCTCATAACATGTGGCTAAGTTACAGATCAGAAGGTGGGTACAATGTCGCTCTACTGTGCTAAGACACATCTCTGCCTGTCTCTCTCTGTTTCTCTGTCTTTGTCTGTCTCTGCCTATATCTGTCTCTGTCTCTCTCTGTGTTGTGTACCCAGCAGGTAGTAACCTGCCTGTGTTCCTTCAAAGTCCGAACACTATGATTTCAGCATTTCTGCTTTGTCTTTGTGTGTAGTATGATAACAGGCTGGATACGTCACAGAATTGAATGCTGAATGTTTTTTTTTCTTTCAGAGACACATTTTATTGCATATATATAATTAAAATCCAAATATCACTATTTTAAGGCTTTTTATGCAACCACAAAGGTTTTTTGATACATAATTAAAAATTAACAATTTGATATTTTAATGGTTTTGATTATAAACACCTTCAGTAAAGTGGCTGGATACATAATCAACTCAAAAAAATCAGAAGCCCTCCTGTACACCAAAGACAAAAGGGCCGAAAAGGAAATTAGGGAAACAACACCCTTCACAATAGCCACTGAATGCTGAATGTTTAAGGACACTATTGTATGATTAAAAAAACCACAAAAAAGCATAAAAATAATTTCTGCTCCAACTGGATATCTATTTTAACGTACACGACAGCTATATTTTATGTGAAATGTTTTCAAAATAAATTTTTGCCAAAGTTAGGAATAGAACTTCACAGTGAAAGTAATAAAAATTTGAAAGACAGAGGCAAGTTCAGCTTTCAAAAGTGTGATACCATATGAGGAATCGACAGCAAAGGATGGCATACATCTTTAACAGCTACAAAATATCTTATCATTGTCATATACTTAACTCATGACTTCTTTCTTTTCCTTGATGTTTTTAAATTTTTTTTAAATGTTTTTACAAATGTTTTAAAAATATTTTAAAAAATGTTTTTAAAATGTCTTAAAATGTTTAAATAACTTATTATTGTTTTATATATTACATCCAGATCACAGTTTCCCCTCTTTCCTCTCCTCCCAGTACCTCTCTCCCATCTCTTCCCTCCCCATCCACACCTCCTTCTTTTTCTTCCAAAATGAGCAGGTCTCCCAGGGAGATCAATCAAGCATGGCATGTCAAGTTGCAATAAGATTAGGACCCTCCCCTTTTACTAAGGCTGACTGAGACATCCCAGTAGGAAGGCAATGGTCCCAAAAGCAGACAGAGGTATCAGAAATACCCCCTGCCCCCTCCGTTAGAAGTCCAAAAAACACCAAGTTGCACAACTATAACATTTATGCAGAGGGCTTAGGTTAGACCCTTGCAGGCTTCCTGATTGTCAGTGCAGTCTCAGTGAGCCTGTATGAGTCTGGGTTTGTTGAATCTGCCAGTTTTCTTGTGGCATCTTTGTCCTTTCTGGCTTCTACAATCCTTCTTCCCCTTCTTCAGCAGGGGAATTCGGCATAATGTTTGCCTGTGGGCCTCTACATCTGTTTCCATCAGTTGCTGGATGAAGCCTCTCTGATGACAATTAGGTTAGGCACCAACGTATAAGTATAGCAGGCTATCATTAGGCATCATTTCATCGACATTTTCTTCTTCCTCCTCCTTCTTTTCCTCTTCCTCCTCCTCCCCCTCCTTCTCTTCTTTCTCCTCCGCTCCCCTCCTCTCCTTCATCTTCCTAATCCTATTATTCATCTTTATCTTTTTCTTCTCCAGTTGCATTTGGTTCTATCCTAGGTTTCCCGGCCTTCCTTCCTCTGGTCTCTGGTCCTCCAGGCTGTGTCAGGGCCAGGCTTCCTCTCGTGGCATGGGTCTCAATCTGGACCAGTTTGCACTCCACCAGCAATGGAGGAATGTCCCCTTTGCACTACAAAAGGAAGACATCATCAATAGGACAAAATGGCAGCTTACAGAATTGGAAAAGATTTTCACCAACTCTACATGTGACAGAGGATTATTTCTAAAATGAATGAAGAACTCAAGAAACCAGAAATGAACAAGCCAAGTAAGTAATCCAATTTAAAAATGGGGTACAGATATAAACAGAGAATTCTTAACAGAGGATCTCAAATGGCTGAGAAGAACTTGAAAAAATGTTAACAGTCTTAGCCATTAGGGAAATTCAAATAAAAATGACTCTGAAATTCCATGTTACACCTGTCAGAACGGCTAAGACCAAAACCACAAGTGACAGCTCAAGCAAGGGGCACACTCCTCCATTGCTGGTGGAGTGCTGGTGGTGTACAGCTTCTTTGGAAATCAATATGGTGCTTTCTCAGAAAAGTGGAAATCAATCTACCTCAAAACCCAACTATACATTCCTGGGCATATACTCAAAAGGTATTCCATTCTACCACAAAGACACTTGCTCAACTATGTTCATAGTTTATCTATAATAGCCTGAAACTTGAAACAACCTTGATGTCCCTCAACAAAGAATGGATAAAGAAAATGTGATACATGTACTAAATGGAGTATTACTCAGCTGATAAAAAAAATGGCATTATGAAATTTACAGGCAAGCTGAAAGAACTAGAAAAAAATTATCCTGAGTTAGGTAACCCAGACCCAGAAAGACAAACATGGTGTGTACTGACTTATAAGTGGATATTAACCACAAAATAAAGAATAATCATGCTACAGTCCACAGGCCCTGAGAGGCTAAGTAACAAGGAGGACTCAATGAGGAATGCATGGCTCTCACTGGGAAGGAGAAATAGAATAGATATTATGGGTAGATTGAGGGAGCGTGGGGATGGTAACACGAGGGATTGGTTAGGGATAGGATGAAGGGAGAGAGTTCTGGGAGAAACTCCTGGTCTTCAAGGATATTGTTAGTGTTTTGTTTTGTTCTTATCAGTGTCTGGAACTGAATTTTGGGCCTCATACAAGCTATAAACGTGCTTTTTTGAGCTCTATCCACAGCATAATAATGTTAGTTTTCTAACCTAAAGTGAAACATTCTAATCCTGAAACTGTAGTTATAATCACATATAGTTTTACTGCATTAGTAAACAAAAGAAATGCTAATGAAGACTATTTTGTAGATTAAAATTTTTAATGTTTAACATCACCACTTGAGGATGAAATTTAAAATGGTGCATCTAAGTTTCAATAAATAGAACTATATTTAAAGTACATTCATATGCTGACATTTATGATGAGGGTTTGATACTTTTGCAAGTGCATGAGCATTTCGAAGGAGCTGAATGTTCTGGTTAATCACCTTGGTGAGCTGTTCAAGTTTGCTCTGTTCTTGGCTGGTGTTAAATTAGGCTCCTAAGAAATGAAAGATAATGCATAAGAAAACCAAAGATTTCAGCAGATTTATTCACGTATCCACTTTCATCTTTACCCTTAAAGTTAGCAGCCAACAAAGAAGAGCAGAAAAAGAAATTAACTTACAAAAACTTATCATCAGCTGTCTTCAAAAAGGTCAATACACTTAGTTCACAGGAAAATTAAAAGCAATCTCTGAATAGCTTGATTTAAACCAAATTTACCTGGAAAAAATAATTTTCTAATCATGAGGTAGATGAGACTCAAAAATACCTAGTACCAAATATTTAAGGTTTACTTTTACAGTGTGGTCTATGTAACAATTCAAAGAATGTTTTAAAAGTATAAAACAAATAAAATTAAATCAGCAATTACTATCATTTTCTCTTCTATTTTTGATTTTAGAAACAGTTTACACTCAGGTTTCAAACAATCATTTCACTGAAACTCTTTAAGAAGTATTTTTTGTTGCTCCACAGATTTATGATTCTGATTATTAAAGACTGATAATTATAAAGTGATAGTTTAATAATTAACATGACCACTATCTTACTATTGCATTTCATTTGAATCTGATAAATGGTTGACATAAGTATAAATGATATAATTTTAGTAAATCTTCGAGTAGTTGCTTTCAAGTCTAGTCTTCCTTTGTACTTGGATGCTGCCCCATCTTACTGGACTCTGTACTTTGCTACATGAGTCACTTGACAAATGGAATTCCAAGACTCCAATAGGACCAGAGACCTAAAAAATGCCTGCATGTCAGCTTTGATATCTTGGTAAGCTGCTATTCCATGGAGCTATCCAGACCAGAGTGCTAGAGACACATGGTCTTCCAACAGCCAATGGTATCAGACATTGTGCTTGAGAGCATCTCAGATATCAATGCTCACTTAACTCATCAACGCAGTGCAGACACTGTAGTGAACACAGCAAGGAATACAGAAGAACCAGTGAAACATCACACGAATTGCTGGTCCATAGCTACAGATTTACAGGTGGTTGTGGGTATCATCTTATTTTGGGAATGAGAAAGGTAAGTGGTAAATTGCCTGACCTCCTCTTGTACACCAAGCTTAGTGAAAGGATGGAATCCCAGGAGGATAATTGTCCTGCACAGGACACATTACCAAACATCAGGTGTTCTAGAGACAAAGAAAGCTACACACAGAGGTGGTGCTTTGTGGAAATCCTCGGAAGTCAGGGAGTCAAGAACGTTTGCAGGAAGAAATTAGAGCTGTCACTTAAGGGAAGGTATAAAGGAAAGTTGCTGGGCTTTCCAGTTTCACAGTGTAGATCTTAAATGATTGTGGCTTGTTGCTTTTGATGGCAATAAGATTAAAGGATCAAAATCTAGAAACCTTCACTTTTTTACAGGAGATTCTTAATGCCATTTACTTTTAGTTTGAATTAATATTTGAAACATACACAGTTGAAGAAAAGCTTCAATAAAGGTATCATGTATGTATTTTGTTATCTCCATTCCAGTTGGTTGCCTTTGTGTTTTGAAATAATGAGTTATGATATCCATAATAACCTTTTGTAGTGTTTCTGCTTTTTGTTAGTCACGTGAATTATAAGCAAGAGCAACACTCACAATAAATTAGCATGAATTTGGAAAGGGTGCCTGGAGGTATTGTGCCTGCTTCCTGGTGAGCTCCTGAAAGTGTTCGAAGGGCCACGAGAGAGGCACAGAGCTACTGACATTACTTGCAACCGCTACAGGCTGTTTCGAAGGTGACCATGACCTCCCTCGTGTGCTATTTGAAGATTAGCCTTAATTTTAAATATTCTTTCTTGGGCAATTGTTGCTCATTTTGTTTGTTAATTAGTATCCTTTGTATACGTAAACACTTTGAAGAATATGAACTTTTGTTTCATGACATAGGACAAGTTGTTTTTCCTTACGACCAATGCTTTATTTCTGTTAAGAGTCTTTTGCAAACCAAGTATTTTTTTTCTAAACAAATAGTCATGTTTTCATTATTTTTAACTTTGAAGGGTTTTTTCCCCCCAAATATTTCTTTTTTTTTCTTTTTCTTTCATGGACAAGATCTCACATGTTTCAAACTGGTCTCAGACATAGCCTCTCCTGCGAGGGCTCTGCTGTTGGCTGAGCCATGCCCAGCCCCTAAAGCTTTCCCTTCTTTTTATTTTTAAAATTCTCTCTATGTGTCTGTCAGTCAGTCTATGTGTCAGTCCCTCTGGCATCCTCTCTGCCTGTCCTTTCTTTCTGCATGTATGTATGTAAGGGGGAGCCATGCACTTGTGGAGGCAAAGGACAGCATGGAGTAGTCGCCAGTACTCAGGCTTGTTGGGAAGTGCTTTCATTCACCGAGTCATATCACTGACCTCATAAGGTTTTTAACTTTCACATGTATTTGTCTCTTTATGGATAGAGGTAGGGATTTATTTAATCTCTTTTTGGCCATGCCACGCATTAGGAGAATATCACCTCACAGTGACTTACACTTCCTCTAGGGTAGTTTTTCCATCAATGAAATGGGTGGTTTCACTTTTTAAGTCATTGTGAAAACTTAGTGAAAGGAGTAAAATGTTTATAACAGTGCCCAGCAGAGTGGTCGTCTGTAACTGCTTGCTAACAGTCTGTGCCAGCTGTTTACTTTTGTTTGTTTACCATGATTCATCCTCTCAGATAATTTTGGCAGGTGCATTTCTCAGCTCTATTCTGTTTCTTAAAACATTTCTTTTCAGAGGCCCTCTGTGGTAGGCTCCTGTCATGTTCCCTGTTTTCTCCCTCTTCCGACGTCCATCTCATTTGTCTTTCTGACTGAGGATTGATCAGCTTACCCAGGGTCCTCCTTCTTGCTTGGTTTCTTTAGATGTACAGATTTTAGTATGTTTATCCTATATTATATGTCTAATACCCACTTATAAGTGATTATATACCATGTGTGTCTTTCTGCTTCTGGGATATCTTACTCAGGATGACCTTTTCTAGTTTATCCCATTTGCCTGTAAATTTCATGATTTCCTTGTTTTTAATTGCTGAGTAGTATGCACAGTTGTAGCCCATGGCAGCTCAGTGTCTAAGTGGGTTCATGTCTCTGACATAAACTCAGTGGCTGGCTCTTTGATCACCTTCCCCTGAGGGGGGAACAGCCTTACCAGGCCAGAGAGGAAGACAATGCTGCCAGCCCTGATGAGACCTGAGAGGGAAGGATAGGAGGACCTCCCCTATCAGTGAACTTGGGGACGGGCATGGCAGGAGAAGAGGGAGGGAGGGTGGTATTGGGAGGGGATGAGGGAGGAGACTACAGCTGGGATAAAAAAATGAATAAATTATAATAAATAAAAAAGGAAAAAAAAACATTTGTTTTCCTTTGCACCAATACTCATATTTTGATTCTTGATATCTGTAGAGTGTTCAAGAGTGTTGTGACTTACACTTTGAATACACATTTTATATCAAAGTAATTCTCACAAAATCATGTTGAGATTTTGATTAGAGATTCATTGCTTTTATAACTTATTTTGGATAAAACTCATCTTTGTGATATTTACCCCTTAAATCAATAAGAACCTTGATTTAGGGTATTTTATTTTACTGATTTCTGAATGTCTTGGAAGAGATACATATATCAGGAGGTATTAATTTTCAGAATCCTGGTGTAGGCCTCATACTGTGGAAACCTGAAAGTCAGGAGACGTAATTAGTGAATGTTGTTGGCTTTGTTTTCCTTCTAGGTTTTAATTCATCCTTAGTTTTCCAGAAGCCTTGAGATAAAATTTTCAAACTTTTTGCTGTAACACAGCATTCTTTGCTATGTATGTGTATGTGCCTGTGCTGGGCAGCAGCATATATCTGTGTGTAGGGAGTATATGTGATTTTATAGTCACTGAGGATGCCGAGCTGCTAGTGTTAGTGTAATATTTTCTAAGTCCATAATATTTATAGTAAGCAAGCTAGAGCTGAGAAGTTGTAAATACAATTATTTTAAGTTATCCTGATAAGGAGCTGTTTATTAAATCAAATTTTAGGTTAGAAGATATTAATGGCTGCACATATGTTATTCCTTCTCCATATGGGTTAGAATTGGAATGGAGTTACTCTCTGGCACCTGCATTATAAAATTATTTGCAGTGAAAGAAAGAATTGGCACCATGCATCAAGAATCTTCCATGCAGAACCTGATACTTGTTTCATTTTTGTATCATAGATCTAGTTTTGATACTCACTTCAAAAAGCTTTGAAAAAACTGAATTTTTTAGTACTCTTTTTTGTTTATTCAGAAATGTTTGCTACTTTTATTGCTTTTGTTATTGTCTGCCATTCATTCTTATCCTCAAAAGATAAAGCTATGCTAATGAAATATTGGCAAAATACTGACTGCTTAACATGTTATTGTTGACCTGAGTAAGGATTGGATCACCTGTTTTTTTTCTTTTTTATTAAATTTTTTATATTAATTACAGCTTATTTACTTTGTATCCTACCTGTAGTCCCGTTCCTCATTCCCTCCTTATCCCACCCTCCCTCTCTCATCTCCTCCCTGTCCCTCTCTAAATCCACTGATAGGGGAGGACTCCCCTCCCCCCCCCCGCCGACTTCCATCTGTCCTTAGCTTATCAGGTCTCTTCAGAACTGGCTGCAATGTCCTCCTCTGTGGCCTAGCAAGGCTGCTCCTCCCTCGGGGGTAGGGAGGTCAAAGAACCAGCCATGGAGTTCATGTCTGAGACATTCCCCGTTCCCCTTACTAGGGTAATCACTTGGATACTGAGCTGCTATGGGCTCCATCTGAGCAGGAGTTCTAGGTTATATCTATGCATGGTCCTTGATTGGCGAATCAGTCTCAGAGAAGACCTCTGTGCCCAGATATATTTGGTCCTTGTGGAGCTCCTGTCCTCTCCAGATCTAACTAACTCCTTCTTTCATATGATTCCCTGCGCTTTGCCGAAGGTTTGGTTATGACTCTTATTATCTGCTTTGATACACTGCTAGGTAGAGTCTTTCAGAGGCCCTCTGTGGTAAGCTACTGTCCTGTTACTTGTTTTCTTGATTGATAGGAAAAACCGCAACAAAATAAAATAAATAAATAAAGAAACAAACAAACAAAGAAAAACTCCGACCAAACAAACAGGAATATAAGTTAATGAGTATTGCTTTTAGTCCAGCCTAAGAATTACATAAGTAATGTAGTTACAAGTCTGGACTATCAGTTGGTTGGTCTTACGGCATTCACATTGGAAAAGGTAGATGAAAAACTAAAAATCTCCAAAATACATGGGATTTATTGAATTCCTACTTGGCCTTATTATTGAATGATTTGGCTACTTATTTATTGGAGAAGAGAACTTTTTCTCCAGTTTTGAATATACTGCTAAGCCAACTCAGCTCCCACTGAATGCTTCAAGCCCATCTTCACACTGATGGCTCTGGTTAAACTCAATGTCACAAAAGAACAGAGGTAATCATGGAAACAAAAGAGAGACTTTTACACAAGACGGGAAAGACAGTGATAGTGGGGGGGGGGGTTAAGGGTGGAGGTGAAAGTGGTCACTATGTGTTATGTACATTTGTGAAATTGTCAAAACCAAATTTAATTAATTTTTTTAAAAGGTGTTGTGTTAACAAAACCGTTTGTACCATCCCCTTTCTTGTATACTTTCCTAATCATCCTTTTCTGGGAAATTTGGTTTCAGGATTAAAAAAAAGTAAAAGAGAATGAAAATAATCACAAAGGAGGCAAATGACAAGCTGTTTAAAAGAAATAAGAGAGATGGCCATTTTATGATTTAGAGTTTTGCATTAAACTGCCCAGAAAACTAGAGCACCCAAGACATATATTCTCAATGTTGAATCTTTGTTAAGAACTATACTCAACAGGACTGGCCACAATGTCCTCCTCTGTGGCCTAGCTAGGCTGCTCCTCCCATGGGGGTGAAGAGGTCAAAGAGCCAGCCACAGAGTTCATGCCAGAGACAGTCCCTGTTCCCCCTTATTAGGGTACTCACTTGGATACTGAGCTGCCATGGGCTCTATCCAAGAAGAGGTTCTAGGTTATATCCATGCATGGTCCTTGGTTGGAGAAACAGTCTCAGACAAGCCCCTGTGCCCAGATATATTTGGTCCTTGTGGACCTCCTGTTCTCCCCAAGTCTTACTAACTCTTCTTTCATATAATTCCCTGCACTCTGACCAAGCTTTGGCCAGAGTCTCAGCATCTGCTTTGATACCCTGCTGGGTAGAGCCTTTCAGAGGTCCCCTGATGAGACCTGATAAGCTAGGGTCAGATGGAAAGGGAGGAGGACTTCCCCTATCAGTGGACTTAGAGAGGGGCAGGGAGGAGATGAGGGAGGGTGGGATTGGGAGGGAATGAGGGAGGGGTCTACAGCTGGGATACAAAGTAAATAAACTGTAATTAATATAAAAAATAAAAATTAAAAATTACCGAGGAAACAAATAAAAGCTTTATCCTTTTGTTTCTTAAAAAAAAAAAAAGAAGAGCTGTACTCAACATCTGAGAAACAGGGCTGGTCCCTAGTCCATTTTAAATGTTAGTGCACATTCCTCCAGTCCTGGTATTAAGGGGGTTCTGAGGGTTCTTTCTTGTTTGTTTTCTTGTAAAGTCTGTTGGTCAGAGGTTTTTATGTTGAGCATTCAAAGTTTCTGCATCAGGCATGCTTTTTGGAAAGTTCATATTTTAAAAATGAAACTAGGTCCCTTTACTATCCAGTGTGTGTGTGTGTGTGTGTGTGTGTGTGTGTGTGTAGTGTTTTAAGCAGACTTTTCTTTATGCAACTTCAGTTTTATATTTCTTTCTTATGTTCCCCCAAGGGCCTAATTATGAATTCCTCCTAGGCCTCTTCTGAGTACTACTATGCTTTAAATTTCTGGGAGTTCTTTGTTAATATTTCTCCAACCTTGCTGGGGAAAAAGCTATTTATTTTCTCATTGTGTTCTACTTTACTGTAGAATAAAGCATGTTTACACTGTGTTTTCTTTTTCTAATGAAGGATATAATAAAATTGCTTCTTTGGATGATTAAAATGTGTGTGTCTGTGAGACAAGTTTGTGTGTGTGTGATGTTTGTGTGTATTTGATGTATGTGAGAGACACTTGTATATCTGTGTGTTTGTGTGATGCTTGCCTTTGTGTGTGTGATGTTTATCTGTGACCTTTGTGTTTATGCCTGTGTGTGTGTTTGTGTTAAGTTTGTGTGTCAATGTGTGCCATGGCATCTGTGCAGAGGGCTTAGGATAAGTCTGCAGACAACATTCTTTCCTCCAACCCTTTCTTTGGTTCTGAGATTGTTTAAGGTCACCAGGCTTATCCAGCAAGTGCCTTTGCCTGATGCACCCACCACCCTGTCAGCCCTGAATCATTTTTTAAATGATTTCTATTTAAAGTGGACTCTTTATGTTTTCTGATATTGTCCATCTAGAATGTGTAAAGACAGACCTACAGATATATTTTGGATAGGTTCCTGCTGGTTACAAGCTGGGGTACATGTTGCAAAAGATAAAGCATTCTAATAAGAGTACTTGAAAAGCTGCTTTCGCCACTGTATTTCTGTTGTGTCAGCTTCATAGTGCTCTAGAAAAACAAAAGGACTAAAGCACCAAGAAGTCCCACTGTGGTTTGGTATTTGATGAGCAGGAAGAGTTTTGGAGGTGGACAATTTGAAATACAAGAGTGCTATATTGTTGGTGTGCTGGCATTTTCTTATGGGAATGTGCACAGGAGGAGAAAGAAATAATTCTATACAATAGAGCAGGTTCTGCTGAGCTCAGGCTTCATGCCGAGGGAATGCTAAGAATAGACACAAGAAGTCAGGAGAGCTTCCCCTGTCCTACACAATTCTTCCCACAGAGAGCCCCTTTTGTCTGACCCCTTTCCACAAAGGCCCCCACTCTAGCTGCTACACAGCGCATACCTTGCTCAGAAGGGTAGTAGCTGTATTATCCTATTATATTTGCCACTTATTTGACCTGCTTGTCAGACTGCTGTGGGCCTGAGAACTATTCCGTGTACATGAACCTCTCATCGCAGTTGCAGGGTGAGGGGCCTCATTTTGAGGAAATCATGGCTAATATGGGTCATCTTAGAGATAAGAGATCATGCTCTCCCCTCCCTACTGAATCTCTGCCGTGCACACAGCAAGCTGAAGAAATAATGGAGCCTCTTATTTTAAAATTTAATACCTTTTACTGCCTGCTGTCTAAGGCAGGCCCTCTATGAATTTGCTGACATTTTAAATTCTACTGTGAAAACTGCCTCTCTATTTCAAATACCCACTCAACTCAGAATTGTATATAAAGTTATACCTTCCACACACCATCAATATGAAAGTTCTTTCTTTCCTGGGGCATTCGAAGTCACTTCTGTAACCAGCTCCCTTAAGAGAAAACCACTAAATCTTGCTGCTTACACAGCAGCTCCAAATCTTACCACAGTGCCTGTCAAAGAAAGAAATATTTTCAGCGTAAGCTCTTGCAAGGTTCACGGGCTCAGTAGATTGTGCTTGCTAGCTAATAGGAGAGAAAGGCAAACTGCAGAAACCCCAAGAGAGCCTTCTGCCAGAAAGCAGATAACACAAAATAAAATCACTGCTTTATTTTATTAAGGACCTTTGTGAAGGTTCATTTGAAACAATTTAGTTTGTCTAACATAATTAAGTCACTAAACAGCAGCAGACAGTAGCCAGTCGAAGCCTTGGATTAACAACGTTTAATTCATTTGTAGTCACCATAATGCATGTCAAGGGGGCACACACAGGATTTTATAAAATGCAAAATGATGAGTAAGGACAGTTGACGGATGAATCAGAGATGATGAGCTGATGCTTTAAATTTATGGCTATCAACTGTCAACCTGAGGATTTAAAAATATGAATTAAAAAAGTCCAATACGGTTATTTAGGTAAGAAATGTGCAGCTAGAATAGAAGCATTTCTCCCTTGCTTTCAGTAGAAATGGAGTTCCACTCCAGAATGTTTAGGTAGTGTCACCATAGAAGCAGCACTGCATCCAGGAAGATGCACACTAATGTGTGTGCTCCCTTAATAATTGATATGCTTCAGCTGGACCGAGCCAAATTTGATCAATTGGAGTAAGAGAAAAAGGAGACTTCGGTCAGGTTTTGACAGAAGATTTTTGATGCAGTACAGATAAAAAGTGATTAGGGTTTGAAATGGGGTTGTTAAAAGCACTAGAGATGTATATATGGCATGGATCTTAATCATAGCTCTCTGCCTGTATTGACAGGTGAAATTTCAAAATTGTTTTTCTCTAGAATTCAAGTAGGAGAGTCTGGCTGGAACAGAGAGCAGCCTTACAGAGTATAGTAGGGGAAGGAAGGCAATTAAGTCACTGTGTCTAATTAAGTAGGTTCAGAGCTTACTCTTCAGGTAATTCCAGCATCTGGACACTTGTAATCCTGAAATTTCAGAGGCTACATACACATACATACATAGCAACTGGAGTTGCAGAGCTTCTCAATATCAACAAGACTAAAACTGTTGATAGACTTAATTTACTTGTTGATCCGAGCACAAAGTGTGCTCTTTGTTTAAAATCAGTCAAATGTCTTTTGAAACAAACTGTTTAAAACAGAGTAATATATTCTATAAATGCTTTTCAGATAAAATAACTTTAAATTTGATTTATTAACCTTTACTTTGCCCATGAAACTCAAAATTCTAACAAAACAAGAACAAAACAAGTCACAACATGTTGAAGCTTAGGAATTACAGAGCAACCCAAAACATCAGTAATAATTTTCTGAGTGCAAGTAACAGAATCTGAAATTTCCTGTGATCAGTTTGTGGTTTTGTGAACAATGGAAATATTAAAGACTATCTGGATGAAACTAGTATTGGATTTATATAGATTTGGATGCAGGTAGCACACAGATGTTAGTCTGTATATGGATGTGGGGTGGCAGTGGCGGCCAGCAAGGCATGAAGTCTTGCCTTCCTATCACATGTGTCATGGCCAAAAGAAGGGCATAAATAATGTATTTCCCCATGTTTTACATGACATGAGAACATTCAGGAGTGAAGACTTGAAGACCCAGAAAAGAGATATCTATTTTTCTTCTTATCTTTGATGAACAATAAATGCCTTTTTAAAAATGTGATCAGACAGAGGCCATGATTTAATGACAAGAGACTGAAAGGAAAACCCAACAAGGCTCTTTGTTCACATTCTTCTTGACATCTTTGTGTAGAATCTTCTTTCTTCTTGTATATGAGAGAAGAGATTTTCTGGAACAGGATCTTTTGACAAGGTAGATTTGAGAATTATTTTATGCCTATATGATACCCATAAAGTAGCCAGGGAGGATAGAAAGTATTTCTAGTTGCTTGATTTTATTTTTGGATTAAAATATAATTACTTCATTTTTCCTTTCCATTTCCTTCCTGCAAACCCTTGCACACACCTCTCATTTCTCACCTCTAAAGAATGGCTTCTTTTTTCACAAATTATGATTACATTCATCTAAATATTCACCTATATGTTCATAAGTATTACTTGTTCAGTCTGTATGATGTTACTTGTATGAATGTTTAGCATTGGTACTTGAATGTAGTGTGTGACACTGGACAACCAGCTGATGTGCTCTTTTTTAGGGAAAGACACCCTCCCCCACTCCCAGGTTTCCTCAGTTGCCTGTAGTTCTCTGTGTAGGGTTGAGGTATCATGGACTTTTTCCTGTCCACTTTGGCATGTCCATTGGTGTCATAGCATGTATTGAAAAGAGGATTCCTGGTGTCTATGAATTGCTTTGGGAAAAGAAAGATAGGAGACAGAAGGAAAGACACACAGACAGACAAACAGATAGACAGAAAGAAACAAAGAAGAAAGAAAATAATGAAGAAAGGCAGCAAAGCAGCCACAAGGAAGTTGTCTGAGGCGTCTCAGCTTGCCAGGTACCATGCGTTAGAACAATTTCCTGAGACTCAGAGGCTCAAAGTTACAGATATTACCTTTTCTTCAAACAAATGTTAATGTGATGTATTCTGGGTAAGGATCGGGTTTTGATGATATAAAATATTAGTTTGGTAAAACAGTTTGTCATCTTACAAGTGGATTATGTAGAAACCAAATGCAGATGAAATTATTACGTTATAGAGTAGTTCTACCTATAAATGTGAAAATTTTTTAAGGTGTTGCTAACACATCTGCCTTCTCAACGAAGATTAAGATGCTGCATTCCTCCATAGACTTGTTTCCATGGTGCGGTGTTGTTTTTTTAAAAATTCTTTCTACTGGCTTCACATTTCCAAAACAATGTGTGTTCCTATAATTAAATACAATTTCCTTAAATCCCAGTTATGAACATAGTTTAGCAAATGTCCTTGTATGGTGGAGCATCTTTCAAGTGTCTGCGCAGGAGTACACCTGGGTCTTGAGGTAGCAGTACTTTCATTTTTCTGAGAAAGCACCAGGTTGATTTCCAAAGTGGCTGTACAAGTTTGCACTCCCACCAGCAATGGAGGAGTGTTTCCCTTGTTCCACATCTTCACCAGCATGTAGTTACTTGAGTTTTTGATCTTAGCCAAGATGGGTGAGAGATGCAATCTCAGACTCATTTTGATTTGCATTCCCCTGATGACTAAGGAAGTTGAACAATTCTTTAAGAGCTTCCCTGCCAAATGGGATTTAAATGTTGAGAATTCGGTTTAATTCTGTGCCCATTTTCTTTCTTTTTTTAAAAAAATTTAAAATTTTTATTATTAGTTACAGTTTATTAACTTTGTATCCCAGTTGTATCCTGTTCCCTCATTCCCTCCCAATCCCACCCTCCCTTCCTCATCTCCTCCCTGGCCCCTTCCAAGTTCACTAATAGGAGAGGACATCCTCTCCTTTCATCTGACCCTGGTTTATCAGGTATCTTCAGGACTGGCTGTGGCATAGCAGAGCTGCTACTCCCTCCGGGGAGGGGGAGGTCAAAGAGCCCACCATTGAATTCATGTCAGAAATAGTCCTTGTTCCCCTTACTAGGATACCCACTTGGATACTGAGATACCATTTGCTACTTTCAAGCAGGGGTTCTAGGTTATATCCATACATGGTCCTTGGTTGGAGAAACAGTCTCATAAAACACCCCTGTGCCTGGATATATTTGGTGCTTGTGGAGCTCCTGTCCTCTCCAGGTCATATTAACTCCCCTTCCTTCTTATGATTCCCTACACTTTGGCGAAGGTTTGGTTATGAGTCTTACTATCTGCTTTGATACACTGCTAGGTAGAGTCGGTCAGAGGCCCTCTGTGGTAGGCTCTTGTCCTGCTACTTGTTTTCTCCTACATCCAATGTCCATCCCATTTGTCTATCTAAATGAGGATTGATCATCTTACCCCAGGTCCTCTTTCTTGTTTATCTTCTTTAGGTGTATAGATTTCAGTATGTTTATCCTATCTTATAGATCTATATAAGTGAGTATATACCATGTGTGTCTTTCTGCTTTGGGATACCTCACTCATGATGATATTTTCTAGGTCCCACCATTTGCCTGCAAATTTCATGATTTCCTTGTTTTTAATTGCTAAGTAGTATTCCTTTGTGTAGAAGTACCACAATTTCTGTATCCATTCCTTAACTGAGGGACATCTGGGTGGTTTCCAGGTTCTGGCGATTAGGCTGCTACAAACAGGAAGTGAGCCAATCCTCATTCTAGACACTTTCCTAAACCAATCTTTAGAGAGACCCATTGGTGCCACAAGGGCATATGGACAGGAGCTGCCTTGGTTTCTCTAATTATTACTCTGATAAGAATTAAAAAGCAATGATGGGGAAGAAAAGTTTATTTTGGCTTGCAGTTCAAGGTACAGGCCGTGACAGTAGTGGAGCCCAATCAGCAGGAGCTTAAAGCAGCTGAATACACTACACAGGCAAGAAAAAGCAGTGTGCTGCTCATGATCAGCTTCCTCTTCCTTTCATACAGACCAAGATCCCTCCTGAAGGACTGCCTCAGTCAACAAACAGCATAGATCTTCCCACTTAGATTAACAGTCAGAGCACCACCACTAGGCGTAGAGAACCCCTTCCTGAGTGATTTGAGATTTGAGCAAGTTAACAAGACCAACCATCACAGGACTCATCCCAATTTCAGAATTATTTGGATGAGGCCAACAGGTGAGAACTGACAATATGAAAAAGTGGTTTCATCAGTGTGTGATTGATACAGCTACTACTTGCAGCAATAGCAGGGCTGGTAGGAGTACTAGATTTGCAATCCAAAGACAAAGGCAGGATTTAAAAATATATTGATGAGACCTGATAGGCAAGGGTCAGACAGAAGGTGGGGAGGATCTCCCCGATCAGGGGACTAAGAGGAGATGAGGGAGGGGGCTGAGTGGGGATACAAAGTGAATAAATTGTAATAATAAACAAATGAACAAACAAACAAACAAACAAATAAATTTAAGAAATATATTTTTACATGTTTTAAAGATCTAGCTATAGTAAATAGAGGAAAAAGGACTTTTAGAATTTTTCCAGCAGTTTTCTTTTTTTCCTTTTTATTAATTTTAATTTATTCACTTTGTATTCCCCCTGTAGCTCCCTCCCTCCTCCCCTCCCAGTCCCACTCTCTCTCTCCCTTCTCTACCCATGCCCCTCCCCTAGTCCACTGATATGGAGGTCTTCCACCCCTTCCTTCTGATCCTAGTCTATCAGGTCTCATCAGGACTGGCTGCATTGCCTTCCTCTGTGGCCTTGGTAAGGTTGCTCCCCCTCAGGGGGAGGTGATCAAAGAGCCAGCCACTGAGTTCATGTCAGAGACAGTCCCATTACTATGGAATCCACTTGGACACTGAACTGCCATGGGCTACATCTGCGCAGGGGTTCTAGGTTGTCTCCATGAATGGTCCTTGGCTGGAGTATCAGTCTCAGAAAAGACCCCTGAACCCACAATTTTTAGTTCTGTTGCTCTCCTTGTGGAGCTCCTGTCCTCTCCAGGTCTCACAATTTCCCACTTCTTTCGTAAGATTCCCTGCACTCTGTCCTATGGTTGGCCATAAGTCATAGCATCTGCTTTGATACCCTGTAGGGTATCAGAGGCCTTCTGTGGCAGGCTCCTGTACTGTTTCTTATTTTCTCCCTCTTCTGATGTCCACCCTCTTAGCCTTTCTGAATGGGGGCTTTTAGAATTTTTGTACTTAAGTCCAATGTTAATATGGACAGGAAGAGAAAAAGATAGAAATTTTCTCTATCTTACTATAATTATCCATTATTTATTGTGTCTAATTTTTAAACATAAAATAATCTCCTATATAATATTTCCTCTACTCTGTCTTTTAAGATATTTTAATGCTAACTTTCTCAGTCACTAGTGTATGCCCACTGTGCTGAAATCTCACTGCCTCTGGTTGAGCACGTGCCTGTGTGCAGAGAGTCTGTTGGAAAGTGATGTCTGTAGTTATGGGTGACTGTGTAGTTTACTGGGAAAACAGAGAAGCAGCAACTGTAAGCTGAGAGGTGAGACCACATCACCACCTCTCTGTGTCGTCAGCCATGGTGGGAAGCAGAATCCAGAAGATCTATTGGCTATATTTTGAAAATTTACCAGCATTATGTAAGTAAACTTTTGGCCAGCATTTCTGTGCTTACTGCCAGCTATCAGAAGATTTAGGGAGAGTATAATTTTCAGCTTTTGTGGAGACCATCAAATGATAAATAGAGTAATCAGATCTTTGCCTGAATTGCTTACTGCAGTGAAACTTGGATCAAACATGTAGTAAAAATATCAGCTAATCTGCCCAAGAATCTGGATATATTCATTTGTTTTCTTTGATCTATTTTCATTCTGTCATTTGTGAATAAGGGAAAAGAGGAATGATGTCCAAATTATGTATGTGTTTACAAGATTTTTATTTCTGTTTTGCTTACTCTGTGGTTAAGCTGGCTCATTTCATGTACTCAGTGACACTGCGATTTACTCTTTCATTAAAAAATCATTAATGGTGTCGCTCATGAATTTTTCTCATTTAGTCCACACAATGATAGGAATTCAAGCAAATGTGGACCTCTGAGTGTTGCACATAAAAATGAATCCAAACAGAAGATTATTTACAGAGCTGCTCACATTCCATATACCTTGAAGTCGAGATGGAGAGCTGGATGCTGAGTGTAGCACCCAGCAATTTATCTGGATCAGAGATGACAGTCATGCTTATACCCAACTTGTGAATAGCCTTAATGAATGTCACATTTCAACTGAGCTCTCAGTACTAGATTAATCCACTGTAAAAGTGGTTTGTCATTTTCTGCAACATCTTCAATGGCCACCACATCTGTACTTTTCCTTTTAATTTTGAAGCAAAGTAAAAATTATTCTAAAGGAATCTAGCTGTGGACCATTTCATTCTTGGTCTAATGGAGACATGAATATCTATTTAAGGCTTATTTTGTGTTTCTAAGCTATTGTGATCAACTGCAAAGGAAAAGGATCCTGTTGTTAAGAATATGTTTTTATTTAACATGAGGAAAAATTTAAACCAGAAAGTTCATTGGAAAACATTAATGAGGGAAAAGTCATTTTTTTCTCATAAGAAGCAAGATTTTGTACAAAATATAATTAATTATTATTCATATAATCAGGAAGTTATAAAAGACTGGAATTTATGTTTAAAATAATACAGGAGTATAATTTTAATAGTATACAATTAGAGGCAGAAGAAAACGCAGAAATTTTAATTAATAGTATAGTAGATTAAGTAGCATATGAAATGTTAAAATCATATTATAGAGGTCACTTTAATTGTAATTAATTTTATCATACTAGTTACAAATGGCAATTATTAAATAATTGTTATATAATTGTGAGATAACTTAAGATATAAAAATAAATACAAAAACCTTGCTCTGAAATTTGTTCTCCTAACAATCTATTTATATCTTTCTGGTTTTTCTTTTTTCCTATTATAAAGTTTTGAAAAGAGAGACAACATGA
This sequence comes from Pachyuromys duprasi, assembly GCA_028658305.1. Lineage (NCBI taxonomy): Eukaryota > Metazoa > Chordata > Mammalia > Rodentia > Muridae > Pachyuromys > Pachyuromys duprasi. Next base: position 62,099,434 of record CM053752.1, read on the forward strand.
CAAAAAGTGTGATGTAGGACTTATAGGAAGACTATTCTATCAACAGTGAGCAAAATCAAAAATAAAGAGAAGTGTTTGAAACCTAAAGACCAATTATAATTCTGCTGAAGGAATCTGATTTATGGGAGATAAGAGTCTGGACAAAATGGGAAGAAATGGGTAGTTGTAAGAAACACTGAAGTGGAAAATCATTGGTTGGAAATGGGGCATTCGAGGAAGCCCTCCTTAGAGATAGATGGAGACCAATGATCAGTAACCATCCCAGAGACAGGACATACATTTGGGAAGGCTAGGACAGGTATGGAGACAATCATATATGCTTTTTTGTAATGTGCATTATTTGAAAACATATACCTATATAAAAACATTGGTAATATAATTATAAGGTAGAAAACTGTGGCATACATTAACCACAATTAAACACATTCTTTAATCCTAAAATTGTTCTGAGCTTTAAGTACTTTTTTTTCTTTTGGAAACGGTTTCTCTGCATGGTCCTGGCTGTCCTGACACTCAATTTGTTGACCAGGCTTCCCAAGAACTCATAGACCCACTGGCCTCTGCCTTCTGAGTGTTGGGATTAAAGGTTGGTACCATCATCACTCAGTACCTTAAAGTATTCTTTAGTTTTACAATAGATGGTAGTTCATCCAATGGATTCAATTAAGTTGATGTGTTAAGCAAGTATAAAAGACTTTTGCCAAGAAGAAAAGAATTCCATGAGGCATGAGTGGTTGGTGAAGTAGAGAGGACATGGTATTTCTCAGTATTGAAGAATAAGAAAGCTTTAGGGAAGAGATAAGGGTAAAGGTCAGAAGTTAATATGCATATGAAGAATAGAGACATAAGGAAGGAAGGAAAAATGAAAACCAAGGGAAGTACATTATTTTACAAACCTGAGAGATCACAGACACTACCTAAACATTTTTTTAAAGTATAAAAAGACAGTGAGGAATGTACTCGGTAAGTGAGGAAGTTACAAGACACTTGTTTCTGGGGCTGAAATGATGGTTCAAGAGATTAAGAGCACAAGTTGCTCTTTCAGGGGACCGGAGTTCTATTTTCAACATTGACATGATGGCTCAGAACTCTAACTCTACTTCTGGTGGATCTGATTTTCTATCATGGGCTTCTTCCAGTACCAGGAATGCAAGTGACATTCAAACAAACAAAACACTGTGCACAGAAAACAAAAATAAAAATGAGAAATTTGTTTCTCTTCTCTCCGAACACACTCAGAAGAAGAAAAATATTAATAAGTTTGTCCATTTTTGAAAGTTAAATACATGAAGAAACAAGGAGCTGAAGTCAACAGATTGGGCATGGTAAGGGCATGCAGGAACAGATGGAAATGGGTAGAGAGTAGGTGGACCCTGTTGTTTTGGGGAAGGAAGATGTCAAAGTATTACTATCTGCAGACGATATGACAGTGTACGTATGCGACCCCCCAAATTCTACCAGACAATTCCTACAGCTGATAAACAGCTTCAGCAAAGTGGCTGGATACATGATTAATTTAGGAAAATCAGTAGCCCCTCTGTACACAAATGACAAACAGGTTAAGATAAAAATTAGGGAAACTACACCCTTCACAATAGCACAAATAATATAAAGTATCTCTGTGTGACTCTAACCAAGCAAATGAAAGACCTGTATGAAAAGAACTTCAAGTCTCTGAAGAAATGAAGTGAAGAAGATATCAGAAGATGGAAAGATGTCCCATGCTCATGGATCAGCAGGATTAAAATAGTGAAAATGGCCATTTTACAAAAGGCAATTTACAGATTTAGTGCAATCCCCAGCAATATACCAACAGTTCTTTACAGACTTTGAAAGAATAATTCTAAACTTCATATGGAAAAACTAAGAAACCCAGAATAACAAACAATAAAAGAACTTCTGGAGGTATCTCCGTCCCTGACTTCAAGCTGTATTACAGAGCTTGAATTAAAAACTCCATGGTACAGCCATAGAAATAGACTGGTTGATCAATGCAATTGAATTGAACACCCAGAAATAAACTCATATACCTATGATCACTTGATCTCTGACAAAGGAGCCAAAACCATACAATGAAGAAATGGTAGCATCTTTAACAAATGGTGCTGGTCTAACTGGATGTCTATATGTAGAAAAATGCAAATAGATCCATATTTATCTCCCTGCACAAAACTCAAATCTAAGTGGATTAAAGACCTCAAAATAACATGAGGCACACTAAATGTGTTAACAAGAAAAGGTTGGGAAGAGCCTTGAACTCATTAGCACAGGAGACAACTTCCTAAACAAAAAAACCTACAGCTCAGGCTCTAAGATCAACAATCAATAAATGTGACCTCATGAAACTGAGAAGCTTCTGTAAAGCAAAGGACATTGTCAACAGAACAAAACAACAGCCATAGACTGGGAAAAGACCTTCACCAACCCTACATCTGCCAAAGGGCTAATATCCAAAATACATAATGAACTCCAGAAATCAAACACCAATAAACAAAATAGCCCAATTAGAGAGTGAGGCACAGAGCTAAACAAAGAATTCTCAACAGAGGATTTTGGAATGGTGGAAAAGCACTTAAAGAAATGCTCAACTTATTTAGTCATCAGGGAAATGCGAATTAAAATGACTCTAAGATTCCATCTCACACCCATCAGAATGGCTAAGATCAAAATCTCAAGTGACAACACATGCTGGAGAGGATGTGGAGAAAGAGGAACCCTTTTCCATTGCTGGTTGGAATGTAAACTTGTATAAACAC
>CM053752.1:62102289-62174505 GCA_028658305.1 Pachyuromys duprasi
AAGAAACTGTGGTACATTTACACAATGGAATACTACTCAGTTATTAAAAAACAAAGAAATCAGCAGATCATGTGCGCTCTGGGATCATTATTTTCTATCTGTCCTCCAAGAGGAGGATTAGGTAAGGATTAACCTCCTGACAGACATTAGACCTATAATATAGGATAAACATACTAAAAGAATCTAAGCAAGGAGAACTCTGGGTAAGATGATCAATCTTCACTCAGAAAGACAAATGGGATGGATATTGGAAGAGGGAGAAAACAGGAAACAGGACAGGAGCCCACCACAGAGGGCCTCTGAAAGACTCTACCCAGCAGTGTGTCAAAGCAGAGGCTGAGACTCATAATCAAACTTTGTGCAGAGTGCAGTAAATCTTATGAAAGAAGTCTGTGACAGGAAGACATGGAGAGGACAGGAGCTCCACAAGGAGAGAAACAGAAACAAAATATCTGGGCACAGGGGTCTTTTCTGAGACCCTTCAACCAAGGACCATTCATGGAGATAACCTAGAAGCCCCACTCAGGTGTAGCCCCTTGAGCTGAGCTCAAGTGGTACTAGGGTACCACTTGGTACCCTAGTAAGGGAAACAGGGACTGTCTCTGACATGAACTCAGCTGCTGGCATCTTGATCACCTCCCCTCTTTGACTGTCCTCCCTCCTGAGGGAGAAGCACCCTTGCCAGGCAACAGAGGAGAACAATGCAGCCAGTCCTGATGAGACCTGATAGGCTAGGGTCAGATGGAAGGGGAAGAGGAACTCCCTTATCCACGGACTTGGAGAAGGACATGGGAGGACATGAGGGAGGGACGGTGGGATTGGGAGGGAATGAGGGACGGGGCTACAGCTGGGATACAAAGTGAATACGTTGTAATTAATATAAAAATTTAATTAAAAAACAAATCATGAAATTTGTAGACAAATGAATGGAACTAGAAAAGACCCTGAGTGAGGTAACCCAGAACCAGAAAGATGCACATGGTATATACTTACTTATAAGTGGATTTTAGCTGGAAAGCAGACCCAAAAAAGATAAGTAATAAAAAGGACCCAAAAGAGATACATAAATCTCACTCAGAAGGGGAGATAGAATAGACAGAGATAATGGCTGAAGAGAGGGAACAAGTTAGGAGAGGGGACACAGAGTTAAGGGAGTGGAAATCAGACATGAGGAGAGCGAGGGTGAGAGGACAGAAGGCCTGTAGAGAAAAGAGAAAGTGAGGGTGGGGTCATCTCTGTGACAAGCTGGAAACCTGAGTCAGGGTGGGCTCCTGTGAGGACATGGGGGGGACTCAAGCAGAGACTCCTAGTAGCAGTGACCAAAGAGACTGAAGAGAACATCCTCTGACTACACTAGTCTCCCAGCAGAGGGAGGGGAACACCGGCCCACCCACAAAAACTTCAACCCCATCTTGACTGTGCAGGGATAAAGCAGAGCAGATAGTTGCAGAGACTGAGGGAATGCCCAACTGATGTCTGGTCCAGCCAAAGACCCACCCTATTGGAGAGTGCCAACCCCTGATTCTCTGCTAAGCTTGCACACAGGAGCCTGACAGAGTTGTCCTCTGAGAGGCTCTATCCAGCAGCGCCTCAAAACACATGCTGAGACTCATAGCCAAATATTGTTCAATGCCTTGGGAGTCTTTCGAAATAGTGGGAGGAAAGAAAGATGGACACAGAGGTGACAGGAGCTCCTTAAGAAAAACAACAGGGCCTAGAGGGGCTTGCTGAGACTGAAGCAACCACCAAGGAACATGTACAAACTGGATCTCAGCCCCCTACAGAGATGTAGCAGACAGACAGTTTAGGCTCTAAGTGTGTACTCTTGTAAGGGAAGTGAGGGACTGCATTGGACATGGACTCTCTTCCCCTTGATGGGACTGCCTTGCCAGGGAAGAGGACATGCTCAGTCCTGCTGCCACTTGATGAGCTGGGGTGGGTGAGAAAGAGAGCTTGCCTGTCTGAGGAGAGGGGGTAGGAAGGGAGAGTGGGCGGGACTGAGGGGAGGAGAGGTGGGGCTACAAGGACGTAAAAGCAAATATAATAAATAAATGAGGACTAAGAGGTGCTGTTGGCTTGAGTTTGGGCAGTAGTTGTAGAGGTGAGCATTATTGGTTTGATGGAGTCTACATGGTGAAGGTACGTCTGACTTCGGTCTATAAGAAATTTGATGTGAAGGATGAAAATAGGAAAATAACTTTTTATAAAAATATTTTATTACTGGCTTAAATAATGGTGATACCACTTGCTGAAAAGAGTGGGAACCTGGGAGACAACACTTTCTGCAAGTGAATAAACTGGGAGTCCTCGTACATAATTAGCTGACTAGACATTTAAGTGGTCATGTTGCCAGGAAGAGTGTACAGAAGTAACTTAATTCACGGATGAAGTCTGAACATTTGATATTTGTCTGAGTCCAGACAAAGAAAGGAAAAGCCTCAAGAGTTCCTTTCCAAAGACACAGACAGGAAGAGGTGTCAGCTGTGAAGAGGGAGTGTAGGAAGTGGCCTGTAAGGCTCTTGGAGGGTGACACATGTAAAGAGAAAAAAAGATGCTTCAGGAGGGCATGGCTGACTGTAACACAGCCCTGTGGTGGCATGCCCAGTGATTGCTGTAGAAAGAGACCAAAGAGGCTCGTGCCTCTGTTGTGATCTGAAATAAACAAAGTCAGGTTTAGCCTCGCAGACCGTTGGGGAGTTGTGGTTAATAAACCCTGACTAAATATTTTTTCTCGGAATTAGTCTTTTAGCAGTTATCAGAGTGAGGCTGATGGTGTTTTAATGTGGGGGAATGCTGGTCTTATTTGGAGTGCAACCTACTGTTACATCGTGGGTAGAGTCAGAGTGATGGAGGGAGGCATTAGAACAGGCAGTTCTGGAAGGTCTAGCTTTAGATAGAAGTCTCCATGGGACTTGTAGATGGTCATTAAGCAGAGCATGGATTGGCACTGCGGCAGAGTGAGACACAGAACAGTAACAGCAGCGTGGGCCATTCTGGAGCCTGCTATAAGTCTCCACTGAGGGCTGTGAAGGCCAGCAAAGTGGGACTTGTTTGACAAAGAACATGGGCGACAGGGAGGAAATGTTTAAGTAGAGGATGTAACTTTTCACATTGTCTCCCGTAGAACTTCACGAGGCAGAGCACAAAGTTTCAGCTTTGTGCACAAGGACACAGGATGGCACTTGGAATTCTCTTAAGGCTAGAGCTGAATTCATCTTACAATACGTCAGGAATAATGAGAAAAGAAAAATAACTCACAAGACTCAGTGATTTTTTTTTCTTCCTTGTGATCCTCTAGGCTTAGTTCATAATTGACAGGATAGGTGTTTTCTTGGAGAATAAAGTGCATTTATACATATTTATTCACTATTTTTCATATTCCTTTTGTCTGTGGTCATATGAATCCCTCATTTTAAATGACAAATCCTTCAAAAAAAGTTAGAGAGAAAACAAAATAGTTACCAATATCTGTCATGTAAAGAAAACTAAAAATGTATTTAGTTTGGCCTTTTTCATGGTTGTACATTGTTGCCAGAAATAAAACTGTTCTCTACAGCATACCTTCACAAGAAGGAAGAAGAAAATTCTTAAATAGTGAAAATCTATATTATTGAGTCGTTCTCATTATATCTCATAAATTATATTTTATAATTTTTTTCTCTTTACTTTCATTAAAATTGCCCACTTTTTATTATCTCTGAAAATTATGGGAGTCAACAAGGCTAAAAAGTTATCTGCACAGGTTTGGTTTCGTCACTCATAATTTGCCTTTGTATTTAATATTACTGTTTATTTTGTCAAATATAATCACATTCAAGCAGAATGAATTCCACTTTAAAAACCCTTACTGTATAATTGTTTATAATTATTGTTTTTATTTTGCTGCACAGAATTAAAAAAAAACTAAGTGAGGATAATGAATATTTTTGTCTGAGAATGAGTAAATATATATGAGTAAATACATATTGTTATTTAAAACATGATTTCTTGCCAGGCACAGTGGCGCACACCTGCAATCCCAGCAGGGAGATGCCTGTGATTTTGAGGCCATCCTGGTCCACAGAGCAAGTCCAGGCCAGCCAACATTACACAGAGAAGAAACCCTATCTCAAAAAACTAAAATCAAAAAATAAAATAAAATAAAATAAAAATCCTGCTGGTTAAACTCTGACATTCCCCAATGTTATTTTTCTGCTCATTTGCTCTACTCACTATTGTTATCACATGTGGCCACTAGCCTGGGTTCTTCCTGATTACACAGCATATACACCTTTCCAACACACCAGTGTTCACTCCATCTCTCTTTGCTGAGATTCCATGCTCAGTCCCAATGTAGACATGCTTTTCATCCCTCACATTCTGCATCACAGGCAGCCTTCCTTATCCAATGGTAGTCACCAAGTTCCCTCATCAAGATTCACTTCAGCAGTGTCTTCTGGTAATTAATCCAAGTGCTTTTGATGGCAAATGGGTGCTTTGCTGTACATACTTGAGTGTTGTCTTACTTTACATGTATTCTCACAGTGGACTGTGGCTGCACAGCAACGGTTAAGTGGAAAATGACTTGAGTCTTTGGGGCAGTTCTTTTTCTGTACTAAGGTGGTTGTCTCTTCCTTGTGTTCCTCACTGCCTGCCTATGCTTATAGAGTATTCTCGTAAAAGTTAATAAGTATTCAAGGGCTTACAGTGCACTGGATATTTCCAGTTAGTGTTAAGGTCTTCAAGGGTCCCATTGCCAAAGTCTCTCCCTCTGCTTTGGCAGGGTTCCAGGGTCCAGAGTAGGACCTGGGACAGGATGCAGAACTCCCCTGTTCGCTTTATCCTTGGGTCACCGAGCTGATAGCTAGGCAACTGATCAACAACGGATGATCGAAAGAAAAACAAATAGGGGAGGGAGCCAGGATTCCTTTTCTAAGTCTAGGGGACTGGCTACACTGATACGGAGGAGGAGAACTGTAACTGGTCACCATTTCTGCTGCAGATAGGACTGTAAAGTGGCTTCTAGCCAAAACTGGCCCAAAAGGGGCTCTCTAATCCGAGGTCACTAAGCTGCGGTGGAGGCCTCCACACGCTCAAGTAAAGTTTTTCCTGCCTGTCCTAGGCCGATAGTTAGATCCTGAATCGTTGTTAACTTCTTTGTAAACGGGTAAGAAAGAGAGAAAGGGGGAGAAAATAAGTAAAGATCATTCATGCACACATGGTAAAGGAATGAAGTTAAGAACTGTAATTTCCTTGCGGAGCTCCTGTCCTCTCCAGGTCATACTAACTCCCCCTTCTTTCATATGATTCCCTGTACTCTGCCAAAGGGTTGGTTATGTTTCTTAATATTTGCTTTGATACCCTGCTAGGTAGAGTCTTTCCGATGGTCTCTGTGGTAGGCTCTTGTCCTGCTACTTGTTCGACCTCCCAACCCCCTAGGGAGGAGCAGCCTTGCTAGGCCACAGAAGAGGATAGTGCAGCCATTCCTGAAGAGACCTGATAAGCTAGAGTTAGATGGAAGGAGAGGAGGTCCTCCCCTATCAGTGGACTTGGAAAGGTGCAGGGAGGAGATGAGGGAGGGAAGGGTGGGATAGGGAGGGAATGCGGGAGGGGGCTATGGCTGAGATACAAAGTACATAACCTGTGATTATTATAAAATAAAAATGTTAAAATAAAAAAAACCTTAACTTCAATGAGTTCCCACAAGCTCACATATGACAACAATGATGTTGATTTCGGCTAGCATACCCTCTGCAGAAACTGCAGCAAGTTTAGATTGCCAGTTCCATAGCATCAGCCCACACGTACACATAGACATTCAGACATATAGACCTGTATATATTCATACTCACGTTCAATGGATGATACAAAAGGAGCTCCATACATAGATACAGACAATTGACAAACACTCATGTTGACACATGAACAAAAACCAGACAGACACACATATGTGCATGTAAACACATATTTAAATACGTACTTACAACTCACGGGTGAAGCAAATTATAGCCAGCCTTCAATCAACGGGCTTCCACCACCAGTGTGTGTGAGGTTTGACATCGTTTATTGTATGGCCTTTATACCTCTGAGAGAAAGCTCCCAGGAAAGGAATTACTTCATAGTCAAAAAGGCAAGTAATCACAAAAACAGATGGATTCTAAAATACAGCAGGTTACATGTTCTAAAACTAAACATTTCTTATCTATTTATCCATTACGTAAGTTCATAGTGAGTTCTGAGGGACAAAGGTTGACAAGGCCTAAAGATTAACTGGGACTAAAAGTTACAAGAATATTTGTCTTTTCAATTAAGACTGGCCTGGATACACACTTTTCACCTATCTTTAAGTTTATAGTGAGTTTAGGACAATAATTTTATCTGTCTTGTATTCTAAGAAAGTAAATTTAAAATGACAGTATATAATGCCATAAGGTGACAAGGTATAAGAAATTACAACAGAACAGTTTGTATATAATGACATCAAGGTTTTTTTTAATATATTCCATTTTATTTAAGATTGAATCTTAATTTGTGAATAGTCACCCCTATATTCTAATTTCAACTATGTAGACATGGGGAAAATGTGTATTTTTTAAATATTTTTATTTTATTTTATATTAATCACAGGTTATGTACTTTGTATTCCAGCCATAGCCCCCTCCCCAATTCCCCCCCCCCCATCCTTCCGTCATCTCCTCACTGGGATGAAGCCTACTTGGTCATGGTGGATGATATCTTTTATGTGTTCTTGGATTCGGTTTGCAAGTATTTTATTGAGTATTTTTGCATAATGTTCATAAGAGAGATAGGTCTGAAGTTCTCTTTTTTTGTTGGGTCTTTCTGTAGTTTAGGTATCAAGGTGACTATGGTTTCATAGAATGAGTTTTGTAGTGTTCTTACTGTTTCTGCTTTGTGGAATAGTTTAGAGAAAATTGGAGTTAGCACTTCTTTGAAGGTCTGGTAGAATTCTGCACTGAATCCATCTGGCCCAGGGTTTTTTTTTTGGAAGGGAGACTGTTGATGACTGCTTCAATTTCCTTGGGAGATATAGGTCTATTAAAATTTTCTACCTGATCTTGACTTAATTTAAGTAAAAGGAATCTCTCAAGAAAATTGTCCATTTCATTTAGATTTTCAAATTTTGTAACATATAGGCTTTTGTAGTAAGGCCTAATGATTGTTTGGATTTCCTCAGTGTATGTTGTTATTTCCCCCTTTTCATTTCTGATTTTGCTGATTTGGACCGTTTCTCTCTGCCTTTTTGTTAGTTTGGCTAGGGGCTTGTCTATCTTGTTGATTTTCTCAAAGAACCAGCTCTTGGTTTCATTAATTCTTTGAATAGTTTTATATGTTTCTAATTGATTGATTTCTGCCCTGAGTTTGAGTATTTCCAGCCGTCTGCACCTCTTGGGTGTATCTGTTTCTTTTTCTTTTTCTAGGGCTTTCAGTTGGGCCATTAAGTTGCTTGTATGAGATGTTTCAAATTTCTTCTTGAAGGCACTTAGTGCTATGAACTTTCCTCTTAACACTGCCTTTATTGTGTCCCATAGGTTTGGGTATGTTGTGTTTTCATTTTCATTGAATTCTAGGAAGTCTTTAATTTCTTTCTTTATTTCTTCCCTAACCAAGCTGTCATTGAGCAGCAAGTTGTTCAGTTTCCAAAAGTGCAGGCTTTTTGCTGTTTCTGTTGTTGTTGAGGTCCAGCTTTAGACTATGATGGTCAGATAGGATACAAGGGATTATTTCAATCTTCTTGTATCTGCTGAGGTTTGCTTTGTGACCAACTATATGGTCTATTTTGGAGAAAGTTCTGTGAGGTGCTGAAAAGAAGGTAAACTCTTTTGGTTTTGGATGAAAATTTCTGTGGACATCTATTAGGTCCATTTGATTTAGGGTCTCTGTGAGTGTCCTTGTTTCTCTGTTTTGCTTCTGACTGGATGATCTGGCCCTTGGTGAGAGTGGAGTGTTGAAGTCTCCCACTATTAAGGTGTTGAGATCAATATGAGATTTCAGCTTTGATAATGTTTCATTTACAAATGTAGGTGATCTTGTATTTGGGGCATAAATGTTCAAAATTGTGATGTCCTCCTGTTGGAATTTTCCTTTGATGAGAAGAAAGTGCCACTCCTCATCTTTTTTGATTAGTTTTGGTTGAAAGTCTATTTTATTAGGTACTAGGATCACTACCCCAGCTTGTTTTCTGAGTCCGTTTGCTTGAAACACATTTTTCCAGCCCTTTATTCTGAGGCAGTGTTTATCTTTGTTGCATAGGTGTGTTTCTTGGATGTAGCAGAATGTTGGATCCTGTTTCCACAACCATTCTGTTAGTCTGTGTCTTTTTATTGGAGAGTTGAGTCCATTGATGTTGATAGATAATAGTGACCAATGACTGTTAGTTCCTTTTATTGGGGAGTTGGTGGTCTTACTATGATTCATTGCTTTTTTTCCCCCTCTTTTAATTTTTGCTGGGAGATTATCTGTATCCTATATTTTCTTTGGTGTAGTTTTTTTTGTTGTTGGACTGAAATTTTCCTTCTAGTATCTTTTGTAGGGCTGGATTGCTGTGTAGATATTGCTTAAATTTAGTTTTGTTGTGGAATATTTTGTTTTCTCCATCTATGTTGATTGGAAGCTTTGCTGGGTATAATAGTCTGGGTTGGCATCTGTGTTTTCTTAAAGACTGCATGACCTCTGCCCAGGCCCTTCTGGCTTTCATAGTTTCTGATGAGAAGTCTGGTGTGATTGTGATAGGTCTACCTTCATATGTTACTTGACCTTTTTCCCTTGCTGCCTTTAATATTTTTTCTGTTTTGTAGGTTTAGTGTTTTGAATATGATGTGACGAGAGGTATTTCTTTTCTGGTCTAGTCTATTTAGTGCTCTGTAGGATTCTTGTATATTTATGGACATCTCTTTCATTAAGTTAGGGAAATTTTCTTCTATGATTTTCTTAAAAATGTTTTCCAGTCCTTGGAGCCTGGAGTCTTCTTTTTCATCTATACCTATTATTCTTAAGTTTTGTCTTTTTATGGCGTCCTTGATTTCTTGAATGTTTTGTGTTTTGTTTTTTTCTGATTTTACTTTTTCTTTGAGTGAGGAATCAATTTCAGCAAGTGTATCTTCAGCTCCCAAGATTCTCTCTTCCATCTCTTGTATTCTATTGGTGATGTTTATGCTTGTGGTTTCTGATCTTTTCTCTAAGTTTTCCAGTTCCAGGTTTTTCTGTGTTTGTGCTTTCTTTATAGATTCTAATTCTGTTTTCATGCTTTGCATCATTTCCTTCATCTGACTGAAGGTGGCTCCTATTTTCATATTTCTTTCCTCTCCATATGTTTCTAATTGTTCCTCTACGTGGGCCATTATATTCTTTTGAATTTCTTTGAGATCTCTGTTCGTTTCCTCTTTTTGTTCCTGTAGTAACTGGATAATCATAGCTTCAAATTCATTTTCTTGTGTTTCTGCTGAATTAAAATATCTCTTGGTTTTCGGTGTTACTGGTGGGACAATGGTGTCCTGATTTTTGTTGGATGAGTTCTTACATCGACCTTTGGCCATTGCTTATATATAATCTTCACTGTTTGTTCTTTGAGTCTGAAGTTCAGACTGGAACCGTCTTACTCTGGTGTCTGTAGAAGTCTATAGGAAGTTCAGGGAGGTCCAGCTGTTTGGGAGTGTGTGTTGTTGCTTCAGTTGTATGTGAGGGAGAAAAAGCCACTGGCACAAAATCATAAGGGTTTGTGTGTGTGTGTGTGTGTGTGTGTCTGTGTGTGTGTGTGCGCGCACACATGTGCTCCAATGTGATTTCAGGGATGTTTGTCTTAAAAGGGAGTGCTAGAGTGTGTAGCTGCTTGGGATATATGGGTTAGGAGCAAGGGCAGGAGGGGATGTGGATGCTAGTGCAGTTAGCAGGTACAGATTGCAGGAGTAACGCACCTGTGCAGGTTTCCTAAATACCCAGTGGTCTATAGTCTGTGGCAGGGTCAGCAGGCTGGATTCTGAGGTCTGTGGCTGGCGCTGTTTGTGGGACACGTATTCTGTTGTGGACTCTCTGCTCCTGGCCCTGAGTTCTGCACTGGAAGCTGGAAGCCCGGCAGTCTGCACTCTGCTCTCTGAGTTGGGAATCGCTATCTGCTTCCTTACCACTAGCCCCTCAGAGAAGTCTGCCGGGGAAAGCCGGAGATCTGTGCTTGGAGCATGCAGCACTGTGCTCCTTGCAAGTTGCTGTGGCTGCCTCCTCTGCTTCAATGCTGGTGGGGTACCTCTGATGCTGCCTTCCTGCTGGCTGCAGTATATCCCCTGATTTCTCTGCTGCCGGCTAGGCTATGTCTGCCACAGACTTGGCTACCTCCACCGCTGCTTCAGCCAGTTACAGGTAAGTGCCCGGAAATCGATTCCCCAAGAGAAGTCCATGGAGATGTCTGAAGTTGACCTATGTTGACCTGAAGTTGATCTGTGTCCTATTGAACTCAGATCTGGTTTTGTTCCCCTTCTTCCCGGGCTCCTATTGTGGTTGTTTTGGGTTCCACAGCCCTTCAAATCACCAATTCAGAGTTTCAGCTCCTTTGAGTATGGTGTGCGCTGTAAGCTGCCATCTTGGATTCTCTGACATCAAGGTCTGTACCTAATTAGGCATTGCTTCATAGTCCTATTATAATTTGGATTCATGGGAGGTTTAAACCAACTTGCTTATATTAATGGTATATACAAGGATTCATAATGAAGGCTTATCTTGAAGACACAAAACTGTCTCAAACCTGTTTCCTACTGAGGTATAAAGGTCCACAAAGGTATTTATTGCAGCCATAAACATTCTAAAATTGGAGAGATGCCTGGGAGGAGATGAGGGAGGGAGAGTAGGATTGGGAGGGAATGAAGGACGGGGCTACAGCTTGGATACAAAATGAATAAACTGTAATTAATATAAAAATTAAAAATAAAAAAATAAAAAAGAAGTTCTAAAACTTTTAAAATTGTTTGAAGCAAATCAGGAATTTCATAATCAGGAATTCATATGAACAGCAGTAAATCTTCATAAGATCCCATAAGAAGTTTTTTCAATCAGTGTGTAAATTCCCAGAAAGTGATGATTCACACCATACCAGAGTACAGAGAGATAAAGCAGTGCACAGAGAATAAGTGTCAGAGACTAGAATCAAAATACTGGAATCACTTCCAGAAAGCCCATCTATCTAAGGAATTCTTTTAATAGACCGGCTCCTGACAAATTAGCACTCTACACAATTAATTCATTTTATTAAACTTCTAGATGCTAAACTGGTGATTATTGCTATTCAAACAAAACAAAACAAAACAAAAACATGAAAAATTTACATAAAAAACACAAAAACATTATTGCCTTGTATGTTGACCCTTTATAGATTTTTGTCCCTGGCTTCTAGCTTACATGTCATGACTCAGTTAACTTCTGAAATTACTTTTAAAATTTTTTATTAATTACAATTTATTCACTTTGTATCCCTCCTATAGCTCCCTCCCTTTTCCCATCCCAATTTCATCTTCCCTCTCCCTTCTCCACCCATGCCCCTCCCCAAGTCTGCTGATAGGGGAGGTCTTCCTCTCCTTCCTTCTGATCCTAGTCTATCAAGTCTCATAAGGAGTGGCTGCATTGCCTTCCTCTGTGACATGGCAAGTCTGCTCCCACCTCAGGGGGAGGTGATCAAAGATCAGGCCAATCAGTTCATGTCAGAGACAGTCCCTATCCCCATTACTATGGAACCCACTTGTACACTGAACTGACATGGGCTACATCTGTGCAGGGATTCTAGGTTATCTCCATGAATGGTCCTTGGTTGGAGTATCAGTCTCAGAAAAGACCCCTGTGCCCAGATTTTTGGTTCTGTTGCTCTGCTTGTAGAGCTCCTGTCCTCTCCATGTCTTACTATTTCCCACTTCTTTCATTAGATTCCCTGCATTCTTCCCAAAGGTTGGCCATAAGTCTCAGCTTCTGCTTTGATACCCTGCAAGGTAGAGCCTTTCAGAGGCCCTCTGTAGCAGGCTCCTATCCTGTTCCCTGTTATAAAAATTTACTTTCTCATGGCCAGGACTTTAATTCTGTTTCAGATTTGGTTTTAACTAGCATCTTCTACAATAGTATTGTAATCATGGAATGTAGCTGGAACAAATTCTGAATATGATGTCTGAAAATGCTGTTCATAGTAAGGGCCTGAAAACTTTTAATTTTTTTTTTAAATCACCAATTTGGGTAGAGATTTATTACCATCTCTGTGTATTGCTAGTGTAGCTGGACCCAATTTAGTGGGTTGGGTAATATCGTATTCATAGAAATAATCTTTGATTAAACTTCAAATTTAGCCTTTTTTTGTAATGATGGTAATAACCTTGATATTGTGTATGGATTTTATTAGGTTTAAAGAGAGGTGAAGTTCAAGAGTAGCATGGAATCAAATAATTCTCAGGCAAAAGATTTTAGATGATAAAAAATTTAATTCATGTATTTTTAGTTTAGGACATTTTATTTTCGTTAAAATTTCTTCATTATTCTGAAAAGGAATAGCTAATAGCACAGAGGAATGGTGATCATTTGGACCTGCCTTCCTGAATAGTGCATATGTATACATCCTAAGCCCTGAAAATGGTGAATGCTATCTAATAATACAGTGTCTTCTGAACAAAGTAGTAGAAAAATCCTATAAAACCACTGACTTCTTGATTGAAGGTATTTACCAGTAAGAACCTCTTGGGGCTGTGTGTAGTGGTGCAAGTCTTTAATCTAAGTGTTTGGTAGTTCAAGGCCAGCCTGCTCTGCAATACAGTTCCAGGACAGTGAAATGCTGCACAGAGAAACCCTGTCTTGTAAAACTAAAGCAAACTAAGCAAACAAACAAAGATGTTGAAGTTGTGGGACAGCAAAAGCCTTGCAAGCTTGACAGAGCCAAATTTCTCATCTTTAGAGTAAAAATGTGTATGTGCATTTAAGGGCAAAACATGTCAAGAAACGTCAGAAGGGGAGCATTCGCCATGAGAACCTTGCCAGGCCTGTGGAAGTGGGGCCAAGTCTTCAGGAGGATTTCCAGTCAGCTCCCATACTCATTATTTTGAGGCTGTGGGTGTTATTAATTTTAAGCTATTAGATGTGCCAATTTTCAATTGGACCAAAGTGAAAGTATCTCCTGAGGGAAAGAACTTATTGAACTGCTTTTGAACATTAAAGCTTAAAAGAAAAAAATAGTTGTACCCTTCGTTCCTTTATGTTCAAATTTTTCCTTTCTTCCTTCTTGCCCAAGTCAGAAAAAAAAACATATAAGCGAGAATCCTAAAGAATCCTTCATCACAATGAAGGATAAAGTGAAGTTTCTTTATCCTTCATTGTGATGCTTTGATATCAAGTGGGGTTGTCTCCTTTTGTTTTGACAAAAACATTTGTTAAGTCCTTCAATCTTTCATCATTTAGTTCATCTCCCAGAAGTCTCACTTCCTCAGCTGAAAGTAATCCATCTCTTCTTTGTATTAACGTGGGGATGACTCCTCAAATACAATTTTTATGTTCTCTCTTCTTTCCTGAAAGAAGTACTCTTCCCAATGTGATTTTGTCTCTTGGAGATTAGACAATAAACTTCCCTCATGTTAAAATCTCCATAATCTTCCATAGTACTTTATACACAGTGTGACTATCAGAAGTTGTTGTTCCCACTCTATATTTTTTATTAAAAAAATTATTAATGTCACTCCTAGAAAAGAAGCTCCCCTTAATCTTAGGAAATCAAATTTATTTTTAATTTTAGAGATTCATATACTCTTAAGATTTCCTTTCCAGTTTACTAAAATAATTGTTAATTATATTTTCATGTTATGTATTAATCAAATTATTGAAAGAAAAAGTCATTAAAATATCAAAATCACTTTGCATTTTAGTTGAAGTCTTAAGTTTTATAAACATATTTAATATGTTTTACTTGTCATCTTAGGTGCTTAAACAATGGAATCAGTCATCTTTATTGATGTTGTCAAGATTGTTCATTATATGCAGTTGGGTTTCTGAACAAATACTGACAACGCAGTTGTGAATAACAAGGTCTTAGTATCAATGGATAAAGTCTGTATTGTGACTCAACATTTGCTCTTGTGTCCCTTCATATGTTGAAATTCTAACCCTTCAAGTAATGATATTTGAAAGGGGTTGGTGTTATTTTGGAAATTGATTAAGGCATGGTGTTAAAACCCTTTAGAGTAGTATAAGTTACCTTGTAAAATAATAAAAGAAATTCCATGATGTATAGACTCTTGTTGACAGGGTCTCACTATGCTACCCAAATAAACCTGGAACTCTCTGTCCTCCTTCTTTAATTCCCTAGGTGCCGGTATTATAGGTTTGTGCTACCACACGTGGCAAAAAAAAAAAAGCCTTGAAATTCTTGAGAGCTGTCTTTCATCAGCAGAGAGCACGGGGCCACATTCATCATCATCGTGTAGAAATTCACTTGCAGTGCAGCCTGTGGTTGTGTTTCATTGTGTTACCCACTCAAATTTCACAAAGTTCTTTTAATGGGACAATGCCAACAATTAAACTATGAAAAGGAAGTTCTGTTTAAATGAGCCACTCAGCTGTGCTGTGGCCACATATAGCCATTCCCAGGAGAAATGGAGTTAGCAGTGACATTAAATGTACCGTATGATTTCTTGATAATAAACTTCATGTTCTGCTCAAACTTCAGCAACAACCATGTGAATTGCATCTTGTCTGTTGCCATTTGTTATGCTCGATAAGTTAGAAACTTTATTATCTATTGATTTCCTGCTGTGAATGCCTGAAAACCTTTGTGGGCTTAACACTGCCATTGATCAGATATCAATTACTTTTTTTTTTTTACTCTCCAAGCACAGAACATATTAAACTGATTCTGGATTTATCTGCTACATGCTAAAGGGCCTGACCCCAATTTTTCTGCTAAAGGCCTTTTAGCTTCAGTTTTAAGGGCAATTTTCTGTCTGACAATGTTGTTGTGTTCTTTCCTGGGAATCCTACCTTATCATTTATTTAGCTGGAAAAAAGGACTGAAACAGTGCTGGGGGTCATTTCTAGGGATTTTGTTGTTGTTGTCTTTGTTTTAACCAGCATCAATAAGTATCTATTGTTTAGGAAATCAACTGTTGTAACAAGTCATAAATTAAATCTAGAAGTGGTAGGTGATTAAAAAAAAAAACCATGAGACTTAAACAAAGAAGATGCATTTCTTTCCCAGAATCCACTGTATTTAATTTGCCTCTGTACCATGCAATAAACATTGCCTGTGAATATTGCCTGGAGTTTCAAAATAATTTCCTGATTCTTTTTCTATTTTGATATTTTCTCAATGATGTCTATTCCTTAATACACATTTGACAGGAGCTCCACAAGAAGAGCAACAGCACCAAAATATCTGGGCACAGGGGTCTTTTCTGAGAATGATATTCCAACCAAGGATCATGCATGGAGGTAACCCAGAACCCCTGCACAGATGTAGCCCATGGCAATTCAGTGTCCAAGTTGGTTCTCTAGTAAGGGGAACAGGGACTGTCTCTGACATGAACTTAGTGGCTGGCCCTTTGGTCATCTCTGGCTAAGTGGGAGCAGCCTTATCAGGCCACAGAGGAAGACAGTGCAGCCAGCCCCAATGTGACCTGATAGGCTAAGGTCAGAAGGAAGGGGAGGAAGATAGCTCCTATCAGCAGACTTGGGGAGGGGCATGGGAGGAGAAGAGGGAGGGCAGGATTGGGAGGGAATCAGGGAGAGGGTTACAGCTGGGATACAAAGTGAGCAAACTGTAATAAATAACAAAGCTTAAAAAATTCAAAGTGAATAAAAAGATGGTCTAACAACCAGTACTATCCATCCACAAATCCATCCATGAGAATGATTTTGGAAAATAAAATACACATTCTACAAATTGGAAAATCTAGAGAAAATGCCGAAATTTATGGTTTAAAATTAAATTAAGACATTTTTAAAAGCTCAAATAAACCAAAAGCAAGTAATGAGATTAAATCAGTAATAAATATTTCATGCAAAGAAAAAAAGAAAACAGAATGTATCATTCTCTAATCATAAATTAATGTACAAATTTTTATAACTTAAACATTATGAGATATAAGACATGAAATTAATTAAATACCACTTTAATTATTTTCTTAAATAAGAATTTGGTGAGCCCAAGTATCAGTATGGTGTTAAGTTCAAGTAAGCAGGCACTTCTAGCCTACATGATGAGGAAATGTATAGAAACAATGTGTGTCTGTGTCAAACAACTTTGGGGATTTACCAATGCCAGATGAAGATTAAGGTGTTGAAAAGCTTTTCAGCAAATCTAAACTGATGTTAAACAAAAGTGATTTTGATATCATGTTTTAAATGAATTAAATGCTCTTCTGGCTGAAAATAAAAACTTTCTGGTATATAAGATGTAATAAAGTGGGGGAAAATCTCTCAATGGTTTCATTAGATTGATTACAATGGGTGTGAGCATCTCATTGAATGCTTACCTTCTCAGATTAGTTTGCTGGTAGAATAATATTGACATGCCAAGAAATGGGTTTTGCTATTTGAACGAAATAAACCAGGAACTGCCAGATGTTATTTTGATGCTAGCAAAAGCTTTTCCTTATAGTTCCTTCCTGAGGATTGCAATTGTCTTAAGGCAGTGCATTACAGGTTTCAAAGCACTCTTGAATAACCTGAAAATATTGCCAAAGTTTATATGTGGAGTCACAGATCTAAGATAGTGCCCAAGTTTCTGCATTTTCCAAGACTTATTCTTAATACTGTTGCTGCTTAGAAACATATGCCGGGTTGTGAACACCGAGGTCAGATGTCACAGATTTTGCACAGTTAATC
This sequence comes from Pachyuromys duprasi, assembly GCA_028658305.1. NCBI lineage: Eukaryota > Metazoa > Chordata > Mammalia > Rodentia > Muridae > Pachyuromys > Pachyuromys duprasi. The sequence continues at coordinate 62,119,117 of CM053752.1, forward strand.
TTCTGCTCTCTTCAGTCATTTGCTCACATAGCACCAAGAAAGCACCTTGAATGTGATTTGTTTTTTTCCCCCATGTATGAGAACATGTTGTCTCAGCTAAGATTTCTATTGCTTTGACAAAACACCATGATTAAGAGCAACCTTAGAAGAAAAGAGTTGTTTCACCTGACACTTCCAGATAATGACCCATTAACTGAGGGAAATCATGGCAGATAGCTGGAGCCAGAACTGATACAGAAGCCACGGAGGAACTCTACTCATGAGCTTCCTGCCTGTGGCTCACTCAGACTGTTTTCTTAGCATCCAAGACCACCAGCCCGGAGCAGCACTGCCTACCATGAGTGGACTACCTCAATCATGAATCAAGGAAAGATTCCACAGATTTACCTGCAGGACAATCCTATGAGGCATTTTTCTTGATTAAGGTTTCTTCTTCCCAAATGACCCAAGCTTGTGTCTGGTTAACATAAAAACTAGCCAGGACTATTGACTCTTTGTCAACCTGACATACAAACACATCATTTATTATTAATCAATAACTTTTGCTCTCTTGTTGTCCCCAACATATACTATTATTATGACAAACAGAAGCATCCCAACTTTTAAAAATTCCACAGCCTTTAAATATTTCAACACTTTAAAACATCCACAATGTCTCTGAAACTCCAAAGTCCTTGTAAAAGTCTAGTCTCTCTAAAAGTTCAAAATATCTCAGCTCTGGGCTTCTTTAAAACAAAAAGATAAGTCAAATACTTTCTTATTTAAAGGAGGAAGAACCGGGGCACAGTCACATTCTGAAGTAAGTAATAATCTGAACAAGCTCCAACACTGAATAACTTCAGTGTCTGGGATTTACTTGTGATTTTCTGGGCTTTTGCACAGGTCTTGGGTCACTTTTCCAGCAGCACATTCAGATTGCCTCCTAGGTTCAGGACAGCTCCACCTCAAGGATGCTGCTGTTCTTGGTATTCTTGGCATGCCCACCCCCCATTTAGGGTCTTTGCAACTGGCCTACACCTCAAGCAAATTTCTCCAGAGGATCGCTTCAGGGAATATCTGGCCCTGACATGTATCAAGCTTTACTTTCTCTCCATGACCTCTTTATACCTTTAGAACCAGCATCACCTTGATGACTTTTACACATCCATCAGGGCTGGTGGCCGGGATGAGATGCAGCCTGTTTCTCTTCTACACCACAGCTTCCTTGTGCTGCCCCACGGAAACACTTTGCAGGTGATTTTTCCTCAGTGATGCTGGTCTCTCCTAAATCATAGCTGATTCTTTAGCTCCAGCTGAGCAGCATCAATTGTCCCAGCAAAGCAAAGTTTTCACATTAGTGGTTCTTAATTCAAAATGCCACATGACTTGTACCGATGAGTCTTTTGGGGATTCTCAATCTTCCTGTGTGACCCCTTTAACTATATCACCTTGTCTGCATGTCTCTCAACTCTCTTATCTTCCAGGCTCTCACAATCTTTTGAGTTATGAGCAGTCACTGTCATTTCTAACCCAAAGTTAAACTGCCATCCCAATCCTCTAAAAATCACATGGTCTCTCAAGGCAGTACCAGTTCCTGCCTTAGTTACTATTGTTATAAAAACACCATGACCAAAAATAACATGGAGAGAGGAGGGTTATTCTAGCTTACAAATATCAGGTCATGGTCCACCATCAAAGGAAGTCATAGAAGGAACTGAAGACAGGAAGCTGGAGGCAGAAATTGATGTAGTGGCAATGGAAAAATACTGCTTATGTATTTGCTTCCCATGGCTCACTCAGCCTGCTTTTTCATAATTCCCAGGATAAGCACCTACATTGAGCTAGACTCTTCCTCCTACATGAATCAAAAAAAATAATATGCCCTAAAGACTTAGCTACAGGCTAAATTCATGGACACATTCTATTGATTAATTTTTTTTTCTTCCAAGATGACCCTAGCTTGTGTCTGGTTGATATCAAGATTAGCCAGCCTACTTATTTTCTCATTCACTGCTCTGGTCCTGGCACAAACAGTGCCTGAAATTTAACAATGAATGTTCATAGATGGAGTATTAACACACTCCAGGTCAGTCAGTAGAGAATTCCATGGCTGAAGAAAACAGGAAGTTAGCAATTGCAAACCTGCACATGAGTGCATAAAGAATGTAATTGCAAAAAAGATTCATTTATAAGACCAGGAGATGGCTTAGCAGATAAAGATATTTGCCACCAAGATTGTCAATCTGAGCTCAACCACTGGAATGCATGCACATAGTGGTAAGAGAAAAAAAATGCTTCTTGGAAGTTGTGCTTTGATCTCTGCAAAGGTAGCACTTGTGCACACACACACACACACACACACCAAACAAACTAACAACAAAACAATAAATACCAAAAAGTAGGATTGTGTGCAGCTGTCCAGGTGGGTACAAGTTTATTGCTCATTTGGGTTGCTCCTTGAATGATGAGTTCAATGATGAGGTTAGGTTAGCTGTGAAAGAAACAGTAAAGCTCCCTTGCGAAGTGTCTGCACTGCCCCCATCATCAAGGAATGGAAGGTCCTGGTGTTTCCCATTCTCACTGCTGCACACTACATTCTTAATGCTTAATTTCCTTGCTATGCAGCAGAGCAAAGAAAAATTCTTGGAAATTCATCAAAATGTTACCGACTAAATGGATGATATCAATTTATGCATGCGATTTGAATTTTTAAACAGAGGTTGATACAAAAGTAAGAGTCAATATAGATAAACAATCAGAAGTTAAGGGGGATTCATATCTAATAAGATTCCCTGGGAAAGTAGAGAGCCGGAACTGAATTGAAGAAGCTATTTGAAAATACACCAGGAGCAAAATACAATTCGAAACAAGTTTTCAGTAGAGATCTCCCAGGAAAAGCCACCATGCACATGAATTGGCGGTCCTGTTTTTGCAGAATAAAGCAGCTGGAAAGGGTGCAGCAGCACTCATAAGTGGGTCAGAAGAAGAGCCTTTTTCATACAACTTATACTCCCCTGACAACCATTTTTTTAATAATAAAATGAGCTTTGCATCTCAAAGAATACACTTAAGATGAAGAAAGAAATTTATACAGAAATTACTAAGCAGCTAGTTTGTCATTATATCAAGCAGGAATATTTTTAGAATAAACAAATGTTTAAGACTTTAAAATCTAAAAAAATCTGTAGCAAAATTTTGTAGTGGTTTTTACCTATTTTAATGCAAAAGAAAAATATCTCAGAGGATATTTAAAAAGTTATTGCAGGAACTTTTGAGGTTTTCATTATGCTTGTCAGGTTGATATTCAAGGAAAAACTATATACCATCAGACTTTAGAAAAATATTGCAGAATTTCAAACTCTATACAAATAAGTACCTTGGTTTTCAAAGACAAACATGAACCACTCAATGTATTGGTAAATTCCAAGCTTTAGAATTTAAAGGTCTTATAGAAGTTTAATATTTTATATGCAATGATTTTAACAAATGCATGCATGTATATTTTGAATATTGTGTAATTTGAAACTTAATTTAAATATATAAAATTATTTAATATGCATTTATGAACTTCGATTTAATTAATTATTATAGTATTTAGTGTTATGAGGGGAATGGATTGTATAGCTCAGTGGAAGAGTGCTGATTAAGATATCCAAGGCCCTGGGTTCAATAACAACACCAAAATACATTATAAATAAAGAATGAATAACTATTTTCAACTTAGGCAATAAAAGGTCTAATGAAGGTTCTTTTGATTTTTAATTCAATAGCTTTATTTAGGAATCACTGATCGACAAAACACTGTTCACATCGGAAGCACATAGTTCAGAAAGCTTTCTGTTGTTCCTTTGTAATCCCCTCCACGCACTTTCCTGGCTTTACTGTCTCATGCATTTGCCAAAACAGTATTTTACATAAATGGAATTATACAGTCTCTGTATGTTCTGTCTGGCATTTTTCACTCAGCAAAATTACTACTGATTTTCAATGTTATGAGACATTAATGGCTTATTCCTTTTCAATTGGATCAGAATTTCATTTAATGAGAAGAAAGGTTTGCTCTTCGAGGTGAAAGCTTTCCAAGCTTTCAAGTCTCTGCAGAACGTCCACTAATAAAATTAAGATATGTAAGTTCTTGCATGTGCTTATGTTGGGTATAGAAGTTGGTGATATATAAAATGTTGCCTTTTTAGTGTCCACTCATCTCACCTTTAAGCTATTTCTTTATTTTACTGCATATGTCTGAGTGTGTGCCTGAACGTGTATATGTTCATCCATGAGCACAGGAGCCCACAGAGGTCAGAAAAAGGATGTAAGATTCCATTGGAACCAGAGTTTGTGAGCCATGATGTGGAAGTTAGGAATCTAACCTAGTACTGTGTGACAGCAAACTCTCTTTCTCCCCATTTTCAGAATTTCTTGTATTTTGTCTCAAAATGCTTTGTCGGGGCTTTTTTTAAAATTTATTTTATTTTATTAATTACAGTTTTTTTCACTTTGTATCCCACCTATAGTTCCATCCTCCATCCCAATCCTACCCTCCTTCTCTCTACTATGTATGGTCAGATGGAAGGTGAGGAAGACCTCCCCTATCATTGTACTGGGAGAGGGACCTAGGAGAAGAAGAGGCAGCAAATGTTCTTAACAGTTTGAGCCATCCCTCCCGCCCCTCTCTGAGATAACTTTAATCATTATTTTGAACATGGTTAGTAAAGTGTGTATACATATTACTGTAAAACAATTTACGTGGCGTTCATAAGAAATAACATTAAATTGCCATCTGCTTGTGGGTTGTGTCACAGCTGTGGCTTCTATGTAGCAGTCAGTTAGCAGGAGTGGGGACTGAGAATGCTAGTACTAATGACTTACGCCAAATTGTGGGGTTCTCTTCTTAGACATTCACAAAAGGTAAAATTATACATTATGTGTGGGGGCATGCATGAAAATACATAGAAAGTTTGAATTGCTCTCACCTGCTGTTTTGGTATCCAGTTTTGAGCATCTTTAATTGTTCTAACGTTTTTTATTTCAGGGCAACAGATAGGTGGGTTTTGTTTGTTTGTTTGTTTGTTTAGTATGAGCCATATTAGAGAACCTGTGTGTGACTCTGATCAGCTGAAGGCAAATGGGCATGTCTATACTTAGTGCAAACATGTCTGCACTGGCACTTTTTAATCCCTTGCCATTTAGGATTAAATATTGAACCAGTTATTATATCTAGAGCAGGAAGATAATCATATATATATATGATTATATATAGTGGTTATTATATATGTAATTATTACATATATCATATATATAATGATCCTACTCACTGAAATATTCAATATCCTTAACATTAACATGGAGTCAATAATGTGATGCTTAATCTTTACTGAGCCGGGAGACACCTATGAGATATGTAATGCACATTTCTAGTTGTGTCTTTAGTGGTGTTTTCAGAAATGACCGGGTTGTAGAACATCCAGCTACAAGGGAAAGACCTATCTTGAATGTAAGCAGCAGCAGCCGACAGACTGAGGAGTTTAAAACAAAATAAATAGGAGGAGAAAGAGCTGGACTATGAAAGTTATATCTACTGCCCCTTCTTGGTCTGTGTATACTAGTCTCCACTGTCCTCACAACTCAGCAAGAACTCACACCAGCTGTCACTCCCGTATGAAGCTTCCACCCTTCACCTGCAAATTGTCCCTCTTCAGCTGAGGCATCTAGCTTCGCAGCCTGGGCAGCTAACTGTTTCTTTGGCTCCTGCCTTGAGCAGACATCCATCTTGGGATTATGTAGCCTCCAGTCGTGTAAACTGGCCTAATAAATCTCCTTTTGTGATTTTGTGTATACCCTACTCTTGATGCTTATTGAAAGAGGATTGCGAACTCCACAATCTTTGCTCCACAGCCACTTGGTTCTGTTGTGCCACACACCCCAGCTCTGACATGTTGTCTTACCATAGTTTACACAACTGGGCAAACCAGCCCTGAACTGTGAGTGCGAAAAACCATGTGTGAAAATAAAACTTTTGCTTTATGTTATTTTTTATAATCATGGAGAGACTGACATATATACATGTCTTAATATATTGCCAAATTTGGTAGTTAATTATACTTAAAATATCAAGGACAAATAAATTTGAGTAATGCAGATTTACTATTGCTTTCAGAGACAGAGAGAAAGAGAGAGTATTAAAGGTTTGGCATCCTTAGTTAATCTTAGAAAATTAAAGCTATCTGAGTAAAACCAATTGGGAGAGCTTTTATATTTCAGTCTTTGGGCCTTTGTTCAGCAATAACTGCAGCCATTTAAAGTAAATTGTCCTTTAAAGTACCACTCTAGCTTCTGACAAATTGCATCAAACTGTTTTCTTCCTCTGGGGAAGCACAAACCAGAAAACTATGGTTTTATTTATTATTTATGTATTTATTTTTGCTGGACATACAGGTTCCCTGAGCCAGTGGGATAAAATGCTTTTAGGTGCTCCAAGAGACAGCCTGGAGAGGTTATTTGTGTTCCGTAGATTTCAGGTGAAGATGTTGGATTTGAGTGCCTTATCTTATGTGATGACAATAAATGATCATGTTCTCTTATCATTAATCACTTTGAAAAACAGTTCTCAGTTTTAAATCTTGCTACATGATAACAGATACTGAGTCAGCAAAGGTTCATAGCCCTAGCTGTTGTTTTCAAACCGTCATTGAGTTATATTGAAATAATTCAAGTGCCCAGCAATGTATAAATCTAAATCACTGTTGTTAGTGGCTACCATCTCACTTTAAGTTTTAATTGTTCATGTTTCTGAGTATGGATAAGCATAAATAAACCATCTTTTAATGAAAATACTTTTTAAAGTTAAAATTAGCTATAATGAAAGACTTAATCTAACCATATAGCAAAGGTTCAGATATGAATGGAATGAAATATTTAATTTTTTGAATTATTTTCAATAATAGTAAAAGCAGTTGTAATATTTCTTTACAATATATAATCACTAAACAAATTTGGGCCTCTTACAAATATTTTTATTTAGCTTTAATAGTTGATATATTGTGTTCATATAAACTTTTGCTGAGATCCACTCCACAGAAGAGAGCCAGCCCCTCACAATGTTAATGGTGCTCTGCTATGCTTGCAGACAGGAGCCTAACTTGACTGTCATCTGGGAGGCTCCAGCCAGCAGTGGATGGAAACAGATGCTGGGACTTGTAGCTAAGCATGGGTCGGAGCTCCAAGGGTCCTGTGGAAGTGTCTGGGGAAAGGTGAAAGGACTGGAGGAGACAGGAACCTCACAAGAAGACCAATAGACACAACTAACCCAGTCCCACGGGGGCTTACAGAGACTGAGGCATCAAGTAAGGAGCATGCATGGTCTGGACCTAGGCCCCCTGCACATATGTGGCCAATGGAAGGCTTGGTCTTCATATGGGGCCTTCATATGGGTGTGTGTGTGTGTATGTGTGTCTATGTGTGTGTATGGGTGAGGTTGTTTCTAACACTACTGTCTGCTTTTGGATCACTTCCCCTGGCGGAGCTGCCTGGCCTGACCTCAGCGGATGAGGATACAATCAGTGCTGATGTGACTTGATGTGCCGGGGAGGCAGGTGGGGCCCCTCCTTTACTGGAAGGAAAGGGATAGAGGATGGTGGAGAAGGGGGTGAAAGGAGAGGAGGAAGGGAGCGTCCTTGGGGTGTAAAGTAAATAAAAAAATAAAGTTAAAACAAAAAAATACAAACACAAAACCAAAAACAAGCAAACAAAAAATTCAACTAACAGCTGCCAACTAAAAACTCTCACTTGAAAATGTGAGTTGGGAGTCATATTGTAAATTACTAAAACTCTACTCAAATGTTTTTATTTTAGGAATTTTTTCGTAGTCTGTTACATCTTACAAAATATAATATTCATTTTCTTATCTGGAACACAATGAAACGACACTGATTCTCAGAACTGTGAAAATTTTGACGATAGCAGGTTTGTTGCTTCTTAGATTTCTCTTCATTTGAGCTTTTCCAGTATTTTCTATTAATGGATTTGGTTTATGCCCATTTGCAATAGTATGTCTAGTCCCTGTGACGCAACAGGTGTGATTTTGTTTTATTTTGATTTTTGTATATCAGTTTGGTTACATATGTGAGCTCACTTCATGGCAAAATAGCATGTTACATTTGTGGTGAATAAGAATTTTGTGGGCGATGCCTTTAAACTGTGTAAAGACCTCACTCTTTATGAAAGTTTGGATCTTCCACTTATTTCTTCAGGTTGGTAAATTCATTTATTTTGATGCCTAAATTGTCTTACCTTTTGCTGAAAGGAAACTCTTCAGTCGGATCTCCCAGCTTTTTGTCACATCCTCAGCATTCCTTAAAGTCTTTGCCTCTTTTTTGTTTGTTTGTTTTTTGTTTTTGTTTTTGTTTTTCCTGGCACATTAAGACTGTCCAGGTGTATTTTCTAACTTCATTGTCTCAGTCAGCTACTTTTCCAAGAAGACCCAATTTCTTTTAGCAGAGAATGATTGCACTTAACGGTGATACAGACATGACTAAGCACAGGGGAGCCTTGAGTGTAAATCATAAGAGTAAATAGTTGTCAGCAGTTTGAGTATATTTGTATGCATGAATTTACAAGCTTTCAAGAATGAAAGTAGCTCAGTGCTGGCAGAATGAAGAGATGTGTAGATTAAATAACTGTTTTCTGCCGTGGCTCTGTATTTTGAACACCTGAGGGAGTTTTGTAAATGCTAGTGTCTGAGTCAATACCCAGAGTCCCTGATTGAAATGTTTTTACGTATGGCCCAGGCGTCAAGACATGTGAATTCTTCCTGCATGCTTCTAATATAAGCTAATATTAAAGTTCAGAAATTGCTCTTTTAGATGGAGTTAACTTCTTTGTAGGTATGACTCTAGTCAATCCCACCATCCCATGTAATGAGTCTCCTGAAGTGAGTGACAATCCACCAGAACCCCTTATCCCTGGCTTGGTTAGCTTCTTATTCAAAAAGCTTCCAAGAGATATAAAAGTCATTTCTAGAAAAAAAAATCTTTTGCATTACTTATTTGGATTATGCAATTACAGCTAACGGTCTTTTCTTTCTCCCTGCCCTGATGTGTGTTCAGAAACAAGTTAAGGCCGCCCACATCTCCATTCCTATAGACTCGCGCTGCCATTTTGGGTGTCCGACAATTGCCCTGCTCACCAGGAGGGTAGGTATGGAAATACTACCCTGGCAGGTTACATTTTCTCTTGAGAGGCTCTAGCCGAGCTGATCTTTTAACTCATCACTTCGCCCATTCTGCTACGTTCTGTTCTTGAAATAAGAATGAGTCCAGTGTCTCCCAATTTCACAGTGGTCAGAATTACCCACTGCTCTATACACAGCAAAATAGATCGCTGGGCCCCACTCCGCGCAGCTCGGGATCCATGCGGCTCAGGGGCCCGCTTGGTGAAACCCGCTCTGCACACCAGCGGGAAAGGTAGCAGAATGTCCTCATCTGCAGAAAAAGCTTTCAGTTTAGTGAATCCAAGTAACTTTTGTCAGCTCTGCTAGGAGTCTCTTGCTTTGATCCTTTCATGACTGCTAATAAGAGAAAGGCTGAAATCAGCACGTTCCTGATTGGGAGTCCACTGAAAGCAGTTTTGGAATATTTCCCCCCTGCTTACTTAGCAAATTTCTCTTGTGACAATTGCTTGTTATTTGGGGTTTCATATGGGGAGGAGGAGGCCCAAGAGACAACCAATAATTTGGGGTGTAAATATTCTCTCTATATTCTTGTAACCATTAAAAATAACGGTTCTCTTTGAGGTTTATGATTGATGCTCGGCATGCGTCCCCTGGGTATTGCCATGAAAAAAAGAAAGAAAGAAAATCTTGTAAAGATTTTTCCAGGATCCAGACTTCTGCAGAACTTCGCTTTTGTTGAAATTCTCGTTTTCTTCAGCACTTGATTGTCATTCTTCCGAGAGCTAGCCTAACAAAGGAATGCATAAAAATAACACACAAAACTTGTCTGTTGGAAGACCACCGCGTTAAATTCGAGAAATCTTGTTTAAAGTGCTTTTTTACTGAAAAAAATTAATCAAAAATTTTAATCATATTTCTGTTTACCGATGTTAAATGAGGGTTTCAAAGGCAGCAATAAATAAACAGAGATAAAAGCTTATCCAGAATAAATGAAAGGAAGTAATAAAAAGACTCACTAAGCTCAAGTGTCTCCTACCAACAGCCGCTGATAAAATATTAAAAGATTTTCCTTGTGTAATGTCTCTGGAGGGCTGCCTCACTGATATGCCAGACTGTGATTGACACGTTGAGACCTTGCTGGCAGCCACAAAAGTGTATCTATAATATTAGGTTCAATTGTTCAAGTTTTTCTTCCTAAATGGGATTAGAAATAACACACCACAGAGTGGTGGGCTTTGAAGAAGCAGGATCTTCTTCCCAGGGTACATGGAGTTTAACTGGCTTGTTATTAGATACTATGCACTTCAGAAATGTAAAAGGAAAACAAAACTGAAATACTTTGAAAACAATAGCAAAAAGACTGTAGTATACTTAAAGGTACATTGAATAGTTCTGGAGGAGTTAAGAACTCACTGGTAGAAATTACAGGTGGGAGACTGAAAAGGTTAGAATACAAAGTGTTTCTCCAGCAGTGGATGTGTTGGAGTTTTGTTCTCCAACTACAGGTACTCTTTGGGGAGCTGGTTAAGATGTTAAGATGTGAGGTTACCTAGAAGTAGGTCACTGTAGCTGCCTTTAGAGTAGGTTTCTGCAGGGACTTTCTCTGTCTTCCCATCTGCTTTTTGTCCACCGAGGCGAAGGGAACACCTCGTCCCTCACATGCTTCTACCACCGCGGTGCCCAGTCTCTTCTAAGGCCTCTAATGAAATGGAGCCATTGACCACAAAATTAAAAGTCTTCAGCTGTGATCCAAAATCAGTATTTTCCCAGTCATGGAACACATAAAAATGTTTTCTGTGTATCTTGAAAACATAGCAACAGGGCTAGTTGATTTATGTGCACAACCGTTATTGATCTCATGCAAACTTAGCAGCATCAGCGTTCCCATTTCCGTTCTTCCCGATCCTAAAATTCAGAGAAGTTAGGGAACTTCTCTCCAACCTCTTAATAAACAAGTGACTTAACTTGAATTGGAACCCAGGTCAACCTGATTGAAATAGCACCATGAAATGAGTTGACTACAAGGACTATGATACTCTAAAGCGACTGTGCGGACCTTTGGGAGGACCTGCATGTAAGAGTAGGCATAGCTAGTGGAGGTGTGCGAAGGAGGAAATACAAGGGAGTGTTGTTTATTCCCATGTCTAGCTCCAGAAACTTATTAAATGAAAAGGACAAAAGAAGACCAGTCTAAGGTGCTGTAGGGCTTGTGTTTGACTTCAGGGAGGAAAGTACACAGACTCTGGACATGGAACATTTTCCTTGCTTAGTATTACATCACACAACGGTTTGAGGGTGCGATGAAAATTATGGTGTGATACTGAGGCCATTAGAGGTTTTAGTACGTGGAGAAGTTCCTCCTCTACAGAGTGTAGGGGCAGTGATGACAGAACATTTCACAGAGGCTTTCAGGAAAGAGATGTGTAGCATCCGGGGAATGGAAACTGAAACAAAAGCAGAACCTCAGACACAAAGCCCACGTGACTTATAAGAAACTCGTAGGTAAGATTTTATATGGGGATCTCGTCCCTAACTTAGAAGGTATTGGCTATAAACTATAAAGCTCTGACTATAAGGATGAACATAATTTTGTGACACAAGTTTACATAATATAACAACCACTTTATCACCAATCTCTGGTGTGGACCTGTTTTTGTAACCTTGTCATGTCCTGTCACCTTTGGCTTCACTAAAATTTTCTCTCTCCTAAGGATCAATATGATACAGATTTGCTGTTCCTCATTTCACTTAACCCAAACCCAATGAGCCCAATGGCTATTTAGCATGATGAAGGCTAGAGTCACCCTAAAAATGAAAACTTTGCACTTTCATGTTTTTTCCTCTCCCTTTGTGCACGTGTATGCTGCCTGTGTGTTTATGTATCTTTGCACGTCCATGGATTCAGATGTGGAGGCTGTTATGTGCACATGCAGTGATCAGAAACGACATCATATGTGTTTTTTTATGGTTCTTAGTTTTGTTTCCATGAGAGCATGATCTCTCACCAACTCTGTAGTTTACGGTATCATGTGGAATGGATTGTGGTAAGCTCCTGGAATCTGCTGGTCCTCAGTTGTGCTGGTTTGAGTTAGAAAAGTCTCTGTAGGCTGACATATTTGAACCCTTGGTCCCCAGTTTGTGGAAATGTTTGGGATGAGTTAGGAGGTGTCACCTCCTAATTTATATGTGTTTTTCTCTCTCTGTTTGTGTGTGTACTTATCTGTACATGTGCTTCTGAGGCCAGAAGTTGATGCCCTGTGTCTTCCTATGTGGCTCATCTCTTTGTTTTTCTAAGACTAGTTTTATCACTGAATTTGGAGGTGCCATATCAGGAAAATTCACCAGTCAGCAGCCCTGCGATTGGCCCTTCTCTGTCCCTTTAGTTCTCAATGATCACAAATGCATACATATTGAGCATTTTGTGTTGGCCCTAGAGATCTTATTTTGGGTCTTCATGCTTGTGCAACAAGCAATTTTATCACTGAATCTTCTCGACAGCACTGTCAATTGTAGGTGTGGATGTGTCTATGTGTTTCCATATGTATGAGTGCTCATATTTGTGTGGACACATATATATGTGGGTAACTGGGATTTTGTGTGCGCTCACATGTGCAAGACCAAAGTTGATGCAGGCAAGGTCTCTCACTGAAACCAGGGCTTACGAATCCCAGCTTGTCTAGCTACTTAGCTTGTCTGGATATCCCATTTCTCTGGCTCTCCAGTGCTGGGACTGCAGGTGACTACTACACTTGCTCTTTGGTTTGGGACTCCAAACTGTAGCCTATGCCCTTGTGAGGCAAGTGCTTCATGTTGTGATCTGTCTGCTCAGGTATTCAGACACAGCTTTAACATATTGATGTTTATTTTTAAAAATTGATAACTTCTTGAATGCATGGTTCTTAGTCCAAATATTTCTGATTATTCTATATTTTCACATATTTTTGTAACTTATTACAATTGTACACATACAGTAAATCCTATGAACATTTTCTGTTTTTCCTTTCATTGAAAATGTTTTCTTCTCACATGGTACATCATGATTATAGTTTCTCTCAGTTTCACCTCACCTCCCATTCAGAACTACATCTTTCTGCCTTTCACTAGAAAACTAACAGGTGGTGCCTTTAATTTCAGCGTTTAGCAGGCAGATCTCTGTGAACTTTGGACCAGCCTTGTTTACATAATAAGTTCCAGGACAGCCAGAACTATATAGGAATACCCTGTTTCAAACAAACAAACAAACAAACAGGCTTCTAAGGGACAATAATAAAATAAGATATAGTAAAATGAGACACAATAAGATAAAACAAAACCCAACACAACAGAATTAGACAAAACAAACACACAAATAGAAGGAAAAGAGACCAAGAGAAGGCCCAAGAAACAGAGACCCACTCATCATATATTTACCATAAAAACACTAAACTGGAAGCCATCATATATACTGAAAGTCTCTATAGGGTAAAAGAATGAAGAAAAAGTATATAATTACAATAAAATTAAAGTTAAGATGATAAGATAAAATAAGACAAAAATGAAAAGGAAGAGCCCAGATATTATATAATGAGACAAGGAATCTCCAAAGATGCCATTGAGTGCATTTTCTCTTGTCCATCTACTGCTGGGCATGTGGACTACCCATACAAGCAGTGAATCTCCCTTGGAGGAAACTAAATTTTCATTTGCACATGGATATCAACTAGATATTGCTTCTAGATTAAGGATGGAGGCATGTGTCCATGTCTCCTTTTACCTCTAGAGCTCTATCGGGTGGAGACTGCTGCAGAGCCCATGCACACTGCCTCAGTCTCTGTGAGTTCATGTGTGCTGTGGCCACATTGATTGAGAGGGGCTTGTTTTTTTGGGTGTGAGAGCCTGTGGTTCTTACACTCTTCTATATCCTCTTCTGTGGGCTCCGATGAAACCCAAGAGAAGGGATTTGATGGAGACAACCCCTTTTGGAGTGTTCTAAGGTTTCCCACTTTCTGCATAATGTCTGGCTGTAGGTGTCTATATTTGTTCCCATCTGCTGCAGGAGGAAGCTTCTTCAATGACACCTGAGCAAGGCACTGACGTGAGTATAGCAGAATGTCATTAAAAGTTATTTTATTGCTACTTTCTTCTTAAACAGAAGCATTTGGCTTTTACCCTAGGTCCCTGGCCTACCTAGTCTCAGGTTCCATCTGACCTTAAATCAAATCAGATATTGGTCAATTATTTTCAAAAACTTTGGGCCACCATTTCACCAGCGTATCTTGCAGGCAGGACACCATTGTAGATCAAAGGAGTGTGTCTGTGTTGGTGTTTACATTTCTCTTAAGGTAGCAGACACAGTACTTTACTATACCAAAGAACATTAGGGGAAAAGGCTTTGTGTAGACAGCAGCACAACTTCAATAAGATGTGTCATATTATCTTCAGCAATGGGGCATGACAGGCAGTTTGTTGAGAGCAACCTATACTCTTGGCAGCAGCCTGGATTGTTTGGAGTTTACCTAGGACCCTCTGTCCACCAACTTAATTAGATCTAAACCAATCCTGATATTGGAATTGTACTTTGCCTGTTGTTGACATAACAGTTAATAGCCACATGTAAATGAATACATACCATTGTTTTATTCCTGGGTCTGGGTTTACTCACTCAGGATGATGTTTTCTAGTTCTAGCCATTTACCTGTAAGTTTTATTTAAACAACTGAGTAATAACCATTGTGTAAATGTATCACATTTTCTTTATCCATTCTTCTCTTGAGGAACAGCTACACTGTTTCCAATTTCTGGCTATTATAATAGAGCAGCAATAAACATGGTTAGGCAAGTGTCCTAGTGATAGAAGAGAGTTTTCAAGTGTAGTGTAGTTGGATTTTGAGATAGATTGATCCCCATTTTCCTGAGGAACCGCCACATGAATTTGCATAGTAATTGTACACGTCTGAACTCCAACTTGTCATATATGAGTGTTCTTACTCCACATCCTTGCATGCATGATCTGACACTTCTTTTTCTTAATCTTAGCCACTCTGATGGTTTTAAGGTGAAGTTTCAAAGTAGTTTTTCTCTGATGACTAATGATCCTAAACATTATTTGGTGTTTCTCTGACATTTTAGTCTTTAGTTCTACACCCCATTTAAAAAATTTATTTTTATTTTTATTTTTTAGTGTAGTAGTGTTTCTTTTAAGAACATCGGGGCTCATTAGTTTGGTGCATAGATGTTAAAAAATGTAATCTCCTCTTGGATTTTTCCTTTGATGAGTTTTTCAGTGCCCTTCCCTAGTTCTTCTGATTAGTTTTGTAGTGTATTTTGTCAATATTAAAATAGCTACACCAACTTGCTTCTTAGGCCTGTTGCTTGGAATGTTTCTTCCAAATCTGTACCCTGTGGTGATGTCTATTCTTTTTTTGTTTGTTTATTATTTTATGTTTTTATTAATTACACTTTATTCAATTTGTATCCCCCCTTAAACCCCTCCCTCCTCTCCTCCCAATGTCTATTCTTGATGTTAATGCATATTTCTTGAGTAGAGCAGGATAGATCCTGTTTTCTCATCCCTTCTGTTAGTCTGTGTCTTTTATTGGTGAATTGAGACCTTGATGTTGAACAATACAATGAGCAGTTCCTGTTTATGTGTGTATGTGTTTGTGTGTGCATGTGACCATGTGCATGTGTGTGTGTCTGTCTGTCTGTGTGTGTGTCCTATCTTTTGATTTGCTCTTGTGGGATTATTTATCCATTGAGATTGCCTTCTGGAGTTGGTGGCTGGGAAACAGCCATGTGTGAGGGAAGAAGCTTAGAAGGAGGTTCCCTGTAATGTACTGGAGATGGGGCTGTGGAGGGAAGGGAGGCTGCAGGAGGTGTTTTGCTGTGAAGCTTGGGATAGACTGGCGGATAGATTTGGAGGAGAGGAGACAGGTGAAGATCCACAGTGAACCTGCCTTCTTCCCTGGCTAGAGTGATAACAAACATTTTAAACACTTTATTTCATTTTATTGTGGTTCTGGGGAGCACATTTACTGACCTTCTAGTGCTGGACAAATATTCTACTGTATTATCAATATCATCCATTTTTAACTTTTTTTGACAAATGTGAAATTTGTATTTAAAAATGTTAAAAAGAAAAATAACTGTAGATTTACCTATATTTACTGTCTTATTTTCATCTCTTTGGATGTGCCTGTGTTTCTATTTTAAATGATTTTCCTTCTGCTGAAGAATTTCTGTTAACATTTTATTTTTTGTCATTTGACTCTGTTGTCAAATAATCCTTTCAGTTGTCAGTTTTTTAAAACTAAAGTTTATCACTCTTTAAAAAAAAGGCATTATTTTTTCCCTGGAGGATAATATGCTCTTTTGCTGGCTACTTTTTATATCAGCATTAGAATCCTGTCATCTCATGATTTTATGATTTGTATAATATATAACTAGAATCCTATATTAATTGCTATCTTTGTCACTTTTAGTGGTCTTTCTTTCTCAGCTTCTCTCTGCTTAATCTCACCCAGGGACAACTTCATTTCAGGTGGTGTATTTTCAATTTAGGGTTTACACTTGGTTATTTCTCATTGCCTTTGTGTCTCTTTGGTGCTGATCTGTGTTATGCTCTCTGGAGCACATGGAACCTACTCAAGTAGCTCTCCCCAGTGCTCTGTCTTGTCCCAGGGGTCACATCAGTTATTTGCTGTCTGTTTACATTAGCTGATTTTTATGTGGACAATAGGTTAAAGCTTTCTGGTTTTGAATATTTACCACTCTATGTTAGGTTACAAACTGTGACTTATCTGAATTTGGATCTGTTCCTTCGGAAAGTTTTATTGTTTGTTTGAAGAGAACATTCAGTTTTGTCAACCTCTTTCATCATTACAGGTTAAGGTTTAGATCTGACAGAACAAGACTGGAGCACTTTCCTTTGGTGACAACTGGACTGAGAATGCTGTTAGCAGCAATCCTTTTCTCTTCAAGTCAACTAGGGCACAAGGCTTGTGTCTCCATCTCATGTTTCCATAGGCTGGGAATGGCATCAAAGCAAGAAGCCATGGCGATTTTGTGACTAATTTCATTTACTTCCGGTGTTTCAGCCATTGTAAGTCTGATTTGCTTCTTTTCAAAGGCCCTGCTCACGGTAGTCAGGGGCTCTGTCTAGGAACTATACTTTCAGCACTTCTTTAAAATAGTGCAAAAATTGATGACATCAAAACTATCTTAATTACTGTAGATATTAAACAATCTATTGGACAATTACCAGGAATATATTCTTTTATATACTTTTACCTAAACACATAGATTATATTCAATAGTCATTATACACAATTGAGGCAAAATATAAATTTTTGGAACCAAATAATTAATCTGTATAAATTCTGATTACTAACATTTGTTTTATAGAACATATACATTAAACATAACTGAATATTTGTATTCTGCATCCATATTTTATTAGTTAAAACATTGTATTTGTTTAAGCATATCACGTATTACCTTCAATACATCAATACATCAGATTTAAAGCACCACACAAATAACTGAACATACTAAAATGTTTAATAATATTATATTTTAAATAAGAAAAGAGTAGCCATAAACATTTTAAAAAGCATTTATAAGAATAATTTTAAAATGAGAATGAAAAGTTGAAATAAACCTTTTCTTTTGAGTTCACGAAGAAAACCTATTCACATTCTAATAATGATGAGAAAGGAGCCAGAAAAATAAGTAATAACATTACAAACAAAGACATTTGAGTCAATGTAATTACAAAAACAGCACTAAATCAAGTTCATGAAGGCAGGGGAAGTTTCTTACAGCTATAAAGAGGGTCAGTAAGATTGTTCAGCAAGTAAGGCACTCGCAGCCAAGCATGACTACCAGGGTCCAGTATCTGGAACCCACTTTGCAGAAGGACAGAACCTGCTCATTTTTAAAAAAAAATTATTTATTGTTTTATTAATTACAGTTTATTCATTTTATATTCCACCTGCAGCCCCCTCCCTAGTCCCCTCCCAATCTTACCTTTCCTCCCTCATCTCCTTCCATGCCCTTCCCCAAGTCTACTGATGGGGGAGGTCCTTCCCCCCTTCCTTCTGATCCTAGTCTATCAGGTCTCATCAGGACTGGCTGCATTGTCTTCCTCTGTGGCCTGGTAAGGCTGAACCTCCCTTAGGAGGAAGTTATCAAAGAACAGGCCACTGAGTTCATGTCAGAGACAGACCCTCTTTCCATTACTAGGGAACCTACTACTTGGATGATGAGCTGCCATGGGCTACACCTGTGCAGGGGTTCTAGGTTATCTCCATGAATGGTCCTTGGTTGGAATATCCATCTCAGAAAAGAAATCTTGTGTCCAGATTTTTTTCTCTCTCCGTGTGGAACTCCTGTCCCCTCCAGATCTTTCTATTTCTCCCTTCTTTCATAAGATTCCCTGCACTCTGCCCAAAGTTTGGTTATGAGTCTCAGCATCTCCTTTAATACCCTACTGGATAGAGTCTTTCAGAGTCCCTCTGTGGTAGGATCCTGTCGTGTTCCCTGTTTTCTTTTTCTTCTGATGTCCATCCCATTTGCCTTTCTGAATGAGGATTGGTCATCTTACTCCCAGGGTCCTCCTTCTTGCTTAACTTCTTTAGGTGTACAGATTTTCGTATGTTTATCCTATATTATATGTCTAATATCCACTTATAAGTGAATATATACCATGTGTGTGTTTTTTTTTTTTGCTTCTGGGTTACCTCACTCACAATGATCTTTTCTAGTTCCTACCATTTGCCTGCAAATTTCATGATTTCCTTGTTTGTAATTGCTGAGTAATATTCCATTGTTTAAATGTACCACAAGTTTTGTATCCATTCCTCAACTGAAGAACATCTGGGTTCTTTCCAGCTTCTGGCTATTATGAATAAAGCTGCTACAAAGATGGTTGAGAAGATGTCCTTGTTGCAAAGTTGAGCATTTTTTGGATATATGTCTAGGAATGGTGTAGCTGGATCTTGAGGTAGCACTATTCCTAATTGTCTGAGAAAGCGCTAGATTGATATCCAAAGTGGTTGTACAAGTTTACATTCAAGTTGTTTTCTCTATCTCATACACACAGAAACACACACATACTGTGGCAAGTATGCATGTATGTATAATACACATACATAAATATAAGAATAAAATTAAAATACAAAGAAAAAATTAAATGTACAAAGTTCCAGTTTTTCTAAAAGAGCAGCTTGTGATTCTGAGGCATGGCTCTGAAGATCACAGAAATTGCCAGTGAACAGCACACATTAGTGTAAATATTCTTTATTTTCCCCTGAATTTCATGTGAAGAAGACTGTAACCAACAGTAGGATTTGTTGTGAATGTAATGATTAATCTTGATGCACACAGTTATATCCAAATAACTTTTATCATGTAGTCATGATTATCTAAAATATTACCCTGTGTCAGAGCTGTATACACATTTACTTAGACTATTCTTTCTAATCTTTTTAAAATTAGTCCTCTCGTCTCTTTTGCTCTTTTTATTATATACTTTCAGTGAAAAAAGTCTACTTTAACTGTGGTCAAAAACGAAGTTAAAAATGTAAGTCCTTTTCTCACCCCTAGTGACTAATGAAGAGAAACAATGTTTAGTACCTTTTCTAAATGTTACTTCCTGTATGCATGACTTTGTGCTACATTTATATTTTTATCTATTTTGACTAAATGCTTCTAGCACAGTGTCCTTTTCCTCAAGGTGTCAGATAAATACCTCATTTATTAAATGTGTTTTCTGTATTCAACTTCCTGGAATTAAGTTCTTGGTCAGTATTCTTATCTACTTTTAAGTCTGGAGCTATTTGATACAATCATATATTATTATTCATTAATTTGTCTCTTTATGTTAATGAGAGCAATCTGATATGGTGAAATAATTAACAGCTTATTGTTATTCATCATTGCAAGGAAAGGGCGCTCTGTTCAAAATCTGTGTAGGTTTCAATAATTGGTTCACTGAGTCAATAAAAATGAAATTAGCTTTCTTAATTTTGCAAAAGCAATTTGTTTAAAGATCTCAGGGCTCTTAAGAACAAGAGAGAAGGAATGATCAAATCTTCTGGAAGAAATGGATTTGATGAACTTATTGTGATACTGATACTTTTAAAAAGCAGAACATGTGCACTGAATCTGAGAAGTTTAATCAACATTTGATATTTCTACTCATCTTCATAAGTTAGAATTAGACTCTACATATAACATCTAGTTTTTAAAAGTCTTTGTGTAACTCTCTTTAGAAAGCACTTTAATTTTAGGTCAATTTTAGGTTTACAGGAGAATTAAAAGTAGAAATAATTTCCATATCATCTCTCAGAGCTTCAACAGTGGACAGCTCTCCAGCCCCGTCAGTCTTGTATTTATTGCTCTCAGTGGTTCAGAGATTTGGCAGTGAATGAAGCTTTTATTTATATCTGTGTGTGAGTTTTGGAAGGAACCAAGTTTTCAGATCATTTGAGCAAATACAAAGGGGGAAAGAGATTGCTGATTTTATGGTAAGAATATATTTAACTTTGCAAAGAAATGACCAAACCATGTCTCAGTGATATTCCTAGTTTGTGTTCTCACCACACAATTTTAATTTTAAAACTAAAACTAGGAGAAAGTGGCTGAGGAGATGGCTTAGTTGGACAGGTGTGACGACCCTTTTACTAGTCCCCAGCACCCATGTCAAAAGCCAAGAATGGCCACATAGGCCTGTAAGTGCAGCAATTTCATGGGGACAAACAGATCTCAAGAGCCCCGGGGAAAGCTAGCAGCCCAAACTTTGAGGTTTGGGTTTAGTGATAGATCTTTTCTCGTGGCAATAATGCTGAAATCAGTAAAGGAAGACAGCAGAGGATATGTTTTGCCTCCCACCCTCACCCCATATGTACAGGCTCATATACCTACACATTCACATGCATGCACTACACAGACACAGACACAAGTACACACACACACACACACACACACACACACACACACAAACACATCTAGAGAACAAGGGTGATTTGATAGAACATGCAATTTTGTAGTGGGGATTCTCCTTGGAAGCTTTCTGGTTTCCCTGAGGACTCAGGTTCCATCCACCTATCAAAACTCCGTTACTTCTTATATTTTGACTTGAATAGGTCTATGACATTTTCAAGAAAATAACATGTAAGGTGACACATGAACGTTGACCTCTAAGTTGAGAGTTGTATGGGCATGTCTTATTCTATAGTGCCCTATGTTCATGTGATGCTTGGGGCTGTGGAAGCTCTTGTGTGGATTTGAAGGAAGCTGTCAAGAAAATGCTCTCAGAGGGGCTGATGGAGACAAAAGAAGGACATTGGCACCTGACGTCTTGAATGAAGGCAGTCTTGAGTAGCTCTAGGCTGTCTTATGATTTGCAGAGTATTGTATCTCCTTCTTCATTGTTGGCTGTGGCAGAATCTGGTCACTTGATGCCCAGCTTACCAGATATACTGACATTAAGCAACATTACAGTGGGCAGCTGGATAGATAGCTCAGTTGACAAAGAGCTGTCAGAGCAGGAGAGCCTGAGTGCACATCTGTAACACCCACAGGAAAAGCAGGATCAGGGACACATGCCTGTAGTTCAGGGACACACACCTGTAGTTCCCGTCCTAGAAAGGCAGAGGCAGAAGTATCCCTGGGGCTTTCTGGACACCAGTGTAGGCAAACTGGTGAGCTACAGTGTCAATTAGGTCCTTTCTCAGAAAATAGGCAGAGAATGATTGTGGGGTCATGTGACACCTGTTCTCCACCCACAATAAGTTCTTCAGTTCTTGTAGTCTACTTTTTTTACTGTATGGGATGGCCATGATAAAAGCCTTATTTTAACACTTTCAGACTTAGTTTAATGTTTTGTAATTACTTTTGATAATAAAAGATAATTCTTAATTGAAAAAGTCAAGGTGTCATTAATATTATGACTTGAACTATAATGATTTATTTTTATATGATTATTAATATCTTTAACACTTAATGATATGACAATAAGTATAAACTTCACCACACCACAGATGATCCATTTAATTTTTACAATTGAATGTCAGCCTAGGCATAGAAACAGGTTTTTTTTATTATTATTAAAAAGAAGTGGCCCAAAGAGTCTAGTGTCAGATGTAATAACATTCTTGTTTTCTGAGGTATTGACTTATGGATATTATTTAATAAGTTGCCAGGACTCATTAAAATTTATTTAAAAGTGGCATCCAGTCACATTATTCATATTTAATTTTCATATCTAATTCATAGTAATAAGTATGTTATTTTACTATATATGGTAAATATGAATACATCTATGTAGTTTCCAGTACGTGGTTTTATTGAAAGTATTCAGTTCAATCATAATATGTTTAGCCTGAATGACTGAAGTTTATGAAACAAACATAAAAATTGCTTTGAAGATTTTAATTATATGGCCCCACATAACAATCATGCAGGCTCTGACAACCAGAAAGTACTTATTTTGCTTATAAGTTATATAGTAGAAGAAAAATGTAATAATTTTTTTCATAAACACAAGTTTTTGTATTTTTCTTCCATTTATTTATTTATTATTGATTTAATCAATTACTTTACGGTATATCCCAGCCCCCTACCTTCTCTCCTTCTAGTCCCACCATCTCACTTCCTGCCTCATTTTCCTCCTCTCCTTCTTCTCAGAGAAGGGAAGTCTTCTAAGGGGTACTAACCCACCCTGGTACCTCAAGCCTCAGCAGGACTAAGCTCATCCTCTCCCATTGAGACCAGACAAGGCATCCCAGCTAGGGGAAAGGGATCCAAAGGCTGGCAATAGAGTCAGAGACAGCCCCTATTCCCATTGTTAGGGGACCTACATATTGACCAAGCTGCACATCTGCTACATATGTGTAGGGGTCTAGGTCCAGCCCATATGTGTTCTTTGGTTGGTGGTTCAGTCTCTGTGAGCCCCCATGGGCCCAGGTTACTTTACTCTATAGGTGTTCTTGTGGTGTCCTTGACCCCTCTCCAGCTCCCTCAATCCCGCTTACAACTACTCCACAAAACTCTCTGAGCTCAGCCTATTGTTTGGCTGTGGGCCTATGAATTTGTTTCCATCAGCTGCTGGATAAAGCCTTTCAGAAGAAAGGTTCCTGTATGCAAGCATAGCAGACAGGAGGAGAAAGGGAGGGGAAAACATGGAATGTGAGTGTGAGACTGGGAGAAGAGTTTGGAGGCTGCAAACAGTCTCTCAAGTGAATAAACTAATTAATGAAAAAAAATGAATAGAGGAAAGTAGCTGTGCAGGAGTTTAGCATAACCAGCAATGAGTTACCCAGCATCCCCATGCCTGGAATTCCAAAAGTATGTTTCAAAGGTATCAGAAGAAAGGAGTGCATAGACTGGGAGCAAGAGCAGTAGAGAACTAGAAGTAAGCTAGTCTTGCTACTTCCTTTCTTGTATTCTAAAGTTAAAACTTAGTTTTGTATTTTTGAATTTTCCACAATCTCACACCTTGAGGATCACAATTCTGTCACAGCAGTTCATGGAGGTCACACTATCTAAAACTAACTGAAACACTGCGCACTTGATTTCATCCAATCAGTGGTCCAGCAAGAGCTGATCACAGATGAAGGACAAAGACAAATGGGTGAACCAAAGAGACGGAATTGTATTTCCATTTGGTAAAATATTCGCTGTGCAGAGAAAGGAAGAATGGCATCAAGGAAGGCTTTATCAACTTCTAAGTTGATTTTACGCATTGGTATTGTTCACCGTGTTAATTAATTCTGGAAAGGGACTGTGCAAGAGAGATAGCATGGATTCAGTTTTGTTCAAGTTGAGCTTGAGGTACTTTTGAGATTTACAAATAGATATATCAAATAATCAAGTGTATGTAAGGTCAGGGAAATCCAAAATGTGAGTAAACTTGGGGCTGTTGATGCAGTTAAAGTCACTAGGATGGACTAGATGTGCAAGAATCAGACGCAAAGAACCCCAGAATTCTATTTTTCTAATTTTAAGGAATTTAAGCATTTGTTGCTCAAATGAAATATGATGGTCCTGGTGAAAGACAGAAAAGGAGAGTTTAGAGGAGAAAGAAGAAAACTGGCAGATCATGGGAGGCAGAGAAATAATTTTTAAAACAGTATATTCGGACATGTACATGCTAAGATGAACTATGAAAAGTATCTGAATAGCGTTGTGTGAAGAGACGATGGCTCAATGGTTAAGAGCACTTACTACATTTACAGAGGACTCGGGTCCAGCTTTCAGCTCTGATGCTTTCTTCCTACCTCCCACAGGTAACAGGCACAGCACATACGCTGGGCACATACATATATCCTGGTAAAACACTAATACACATTGAAAAAATAATCATTAACAGTATCTAAATAACTGTCTTTTAGATAAAGTCACAGTTAATCATGTCTCCTTTTCACACATATATATGTGCATATATTATTATATAAATAATAAAAAGCTATATTTAAATATAATATCTATATGTTTGTTCTTTGTATGTATATGTAATTTCTAGCTTAACTGGAGTAAGTATTTTGATATAACCAAATAAGAATTCATTAAATAATATAATCTCATACTTTGACACATACATAACAAAAACATGATTGCTTAACAACAATAAAAACTATTATCAAAGAAAATTGATGAATTTGGAAAAACATTGACAATATATATGATGAAGATTTATGATGCAATATTCTTAAAATCTATAAAAAATGCTGACGACTGAAATAGAAAAAAAATATCAAGACAAGGTAATAGCCAGTTTAGGAAAATACTTGCTTATTATTGGTAAATTTGAAGATGAATATTCAGTAAATTATCTTGAAGGCCTGAAAGAATCTGTCATCTTATTGGGAAGACATATTTCTTCTGCTTTCTGGCTCAAACTAATACTGGTTGCTTACTTTTACATCCAGTTTCTATGGATTGGAATTTGCAAGCATTCAGGTCTTTCTGAAGAAGTTTTTGTGTCATTTTACATTGTTTTAAAAGTACTAAGTCACCAAATATGATAAGTGCTATTGAAATTCAAATCTGTAAAGAAGATTTAAGTAAAGCAAGATTGTCTCTTTTCCTAATGACCCAGAAGGGATGCCTTGGTTTTACTGTACATAAATACCAGACGCATGCTTTCATGGAGACATGAGTACAGTCTGCAAGTTGAGAGCTCTGTGTCATTCTAGGCTGGAAATAGTGTTTTTGTATATTTGTTCATTTAAAAAATTTATGATGAATAAAACTAATTTTCCTGGAAACATCACACATCTATGTTTTAACTCTGAAATCAAATGAATGCTGACCAATGTATTATTTGTGTATTCAGAATTTTTAGGGATATTTTCGTGTGCATGGAAACACAAACTTAAACTGTCAGCAATGATACTTAGAATGCATTATCTGTATCAATAGCAGTTTCTGCTGTTTTGATTATGTCAGGATGATGAATAACACACAACTCACAGAACTGCCCAGAACAAGTTTGTAGAAGTAATGCAGGATGGATTCATCTTGCAATAAATCAAACACAGGCTCACCTTATGATCCTAAATATTCCAAGAAGCCGGGCTTAATTTAACATTTATTTGCATGATTTGAACTCCTAAACCTTTGATTTAATAGCAAGTTATGCTATTTTGCCTAAATGACCATGACTTTCGTGTTCTTAAGAAGATGAAGTTTTCTAATGTATAGTATTGACATGGTCCTTGAGCCTATATAAATATTTAAAGGGACAGATTGCTATAATTATAATTTCATAGTCTTTTCTATTCAACATTTCTGAACACAATTTGTTAAAACACTCAATACACTCCTGAAAAATCATGTTTAAGCTTTTGTAATAAATGCATGCTTATGTGATGATTGAAATTCTTGAACTCCTGAGCCAATGCTCTGTGTTTCTTTTGCAGTTTTCTACTTGCACAGTGAGTTTTCAACCCTGACTATGCTTCAAAATTGTCCAGGAAGCTCTAGAACTCATAATGAGGGGGGCTGGCACCCTTATTCACGCCCACAGAGACTCAAGCTGAATCTGTGACTCTTGGGGTGGGCCCGACCATTTGCATTGTAAAACATTTTCCTCAAACCTAGACAAATAACTAAGAGCAGGAGAAATGCTCTTTTCCTTGAAAAGGGTCCCCATTTGTTATCCAACATCAAGAGTTACTTGTTTAAAGGTGTGGCCACATACAGGAGTCACAGAATAAGAAAGTAGTCTGAGCTCAGTCATGCACTTGAGCACTTCTCTTGCAGTTAGTTTGCTTCTGATATCTTTTTTCTTTGTAGGTAGCTTTATTCTTTTCTACTTTACAGGCAGGACTAAATTTTCCACCTCTGGACTTACAACTTTCTATTTCAAGAAATGATTTAGTCTGATTCATAAATCTTTCAGGTTTTTATTTTTTTGAGAGAAAAGGGGCATTTTGTGTGTGTGTGTGTGTGTGTGTTTGGTTGGAGTCCACTATAGCTTGGGTGCAATCATGACAGGCTAGAGCATGAATGGTATGAGGGGGAGGGGCTTAGAGATGAAGATGATGTGTAGACAATTCTACATAGTCTGTTCTATGACTATGTTCAGAGCTCAGGGTCTCTGGATAAAATAATTGATTACATTTATTAAAGAAAGACAGAGTGACAATTTTAACACTAAGTTCTATCTTTAAAAAAGATTGTTTGTGAATGAAGAGATTAGAAAATGCAATGTCCGAGAAGCTACTAAAAAGCATTTCTCAATCAGATGGCAAATATTTTTTGGTGTATTATAAAATCCTTTAATTATAATAACATTGCCGAGGCCTATTCAATTAGAACTTGTAGAGGAAAGTTAATCCAGGAGCATGGGTACTCTGCAAAGGTATCACATCCAAAAACCTAGGTCTGTGTGATCCATCTAGACTACAGACATGCCCTTAGTGTCTTTAATCCTTTTAAGACATGCCTTTGATCCTCCTGGTTGGAATTTAGTTCACACTTTTAATCCTAAACAATGAGGGGCAGACAAAGTGATGAATCAGAGAAAGAGCTGACAGAATGAGTCAGAGATAGGATAAGACCAATTCTTATGAGAACAGACAGGAAAGAGAAGCCACCTAAGAGCACACAAAGAAAGAAGAAAGGAGTTCAGGGAGACAGTACGGGGGCATTCTGTAGTACGCCTCTTCAGTCTATGGAGTTCAGAGACAGTTCTTCCAAGTGGATTAATTCACTGAAAAGTGGAGAGAAGCCAATTTGAATCAGTCATCTTCAGAAGGAGTTTGAGCCAGAACAGCTGAATTGAGCCAGCCAATTAGAGTTCAGAAAGAGCCAGAAAGGGTGAGCTTATTCAGCAGTAAGTTCAGAGGCTGAAAATTCTAGGCCAGCCTAGCAGAAGGAGGCTGAAAGCTGAAGCCTTAAATGTCTGGATTTGCAGAAGATTAAATTGTATGGAGGCCAGAAGCTTCCAGGCCTGCACTTAGTGATAGTCAGAGAGAAAAGCTCTGGTCTAGCCCACCCATGTATTCTTAAAGCTTGGGGTATGGCTCTCATCTCATCACCGCTAATTGAGAAAATAAAAACCATTTTTATGAACTAAGTACGGATTAGAATGAAAGCTTATAATTCTAGAATTGTTTTGAGAAGATTTCTAAAATGTTACTTTTTTTGGAGAAAGGGAGGGTGGGGAGAGAGAGAGACAGGGGAAGATATCTAGAGATAGAGAATACATGCAGTGCCCTCAGATGACATCGTGGTTGGGTGATGCCTGCTTAGACATGAATTATGAGAATGAGTTACTTTAAAAACATGTCTGTGAATGAATCAATTCAATACAAGTTAAAGCACCCATGAAAGCACACTGAAGTTATGATTATATTTAATATTTTACTATGATTTTGTGGGACTATCTACATATTTTATCATAATATGTGGCTCAAGCAGCATTGGAGGTAGCCAGAAGGAAATTTCACACTCTTACAGTATTCACAGATGCTTTGAAGACATGTTCGATTAAGTAAGATTCAAGGCCTTATACATAATGTGGAGTACTAAAAAATATTATGAATCTTAAAACAGGATTTTCAAAATGAAGAATACACATGCTAATTCTATTTTACATGAAATCATATGAATCTGAATACATCTTCGTTTAGTCATACTGATTTAATATTACAGAAAAGATCAAAGGATTGTTAATATAACGAAAACACAGGGACAAATGTCATCCTGCAGTAAATATTCACATGTGCATCTCACACTTCTGCTTGCTAAGTGTTACAGAAAAGAAGGGTGCATACTTTTGAGGGACTATGCCTAATTAGAAAGGAATGGGGTATATAACTGGGGGACAGCAGGTTTGGGCTCATGGTGGTTGATTTGGATGAAACTTCAAAGGCACTCAGATATTCTAGGTTTTGGTACAGTTAAATGGAGACAATGATAATGATGATTGATGTTGATTATTAATTATACCTAAGGTGATTAGAGGAAAGAAGATGTAGCCAGCACATTCAGTAGATAATTTAATAGTTGTTCAAGTTAGTCATGATGTGAAGCGGCTGGTTATGTGTGCTTTACAGGGTAGTCATTGATTTCCTGTGTTAGAGGTGGCACATTACAATTTTCTGGCTTAAGCTAATAGAACTATTCATTCACAGTTTGGTAGCTATGGTGCAACTCAGGGTTCCGGATGTGCAAACAAGATAATGGAAAAATTGGACTGAGTCCAGTCTGTTGCAGGTTCTGGATGCTGGAACCCCTGGCTCATGGCTTCTTCAGTCATACTTCTGCTCTGTTTACACAGAGGTTTTTCTCTGTGTATCTTTCCCAAATTTCTTTCTGTTATTTCTTAAGAAGACCTAAGGGTCTTCTGTCCCTAGTATATCAGGTCTCATCAGGACTGGCTGCAATGTCTTCCTCGGTGGCCTGGTAAGGCTAATAATTCCCCCTCAGGGAGCAGTGATCAAAGAGCAGGCCAATCAATTCATGTCAGAGACAGTGCCTGTTCCCAATACTAGGGAACCCATTTGGAGACTGAGCTGCCATGGGCTACATCTGTGCAGGGGGTCTAGATTATATCCATGCATGATCCTTCGTTGAAATATCAGTTTGAGAAAAAGACTCCTGGGCCCAGATTTTTTGGCTCTGTTGCTCTCCTTGTGGATCTCCTGTTCTCTCCAGGACTTTCTTTCACCCTTTCTTTCATAAGATTCCCTGCACTCTACCCAAAGTTTGGCTATGAGTCTCAGCATCTGCTTTGATACCACGAGGGAGGGTGGAATTAGGAAGGGGACAAGGGAGGGGTCTACAGCTAGAATACAAAGTGAGTAAACTGTAATTAATAAAAAAATTAAAAATTAAAACATCAAAAAATCATAAACAGTCCCTGTTCCCCTTGAACTCAATGGCTGGCTCTTTGACCTCCCCACCCCTAGGGAGGAGCAGCCTTGATAGGCCACAGAGGAAGACATTGCAGCCAGTCCTGAAGAGACCTGATAAGCTAATGTCAGATGGAAGGGGAGAAGGATCTCCTCTATCAGTGGAATTAGAGAGGGGCAGGGAGAAGGTGAAGGAAGGAAGGTGGGATTGGGAGGGAATGAGGCAGAGAGTTATAACTGGGATACAATGTAAATAAACTGTAATTAATATAAAAAATAAAAATTTAATAAAAATAAAACAATCATAAACCTATCTGCAGTTGACACCTGTTGGCAATTGGAAAATCAGTTTTCTCAAAGGGAGTACACAGTTCATGGCTAACTCTATGCCCAGTAGTACTCTATCAACACAAAACAGACCCTATGTTCTTATTGCTTTTTGGTGTGCTCTTCATTATTTTGTTCTGTGTTTTTGTTCATTTGGATTTTCTGTTGTGGGATCTTTTTGGAAGAGAGAGAGGCAGACCGACAGAAAGAGAGAGAATGAGGAGGATTGGTAAGTATAATCATCAAAATATATGAATCAATTATTTAATTATTTAATTTTATTTAAAATTAAGAATTTGTAACTATAAAAAAGTTCGTGTCTAGGGCTCATCTGCATAATCTAGAATATTTCACATTTCTTCAGAAACTTACTTCCATCATATATGCCATGACTTCTTCCAAATAAGGTAGCGTTCATCACGATTAGGCCATGGGGCCACTGTTCTGACAATTACAACATATATATATATATATATATATATATATATATATATATTTATGTCTGTCTTCAGATATTGATATGGAGGAGTCTTGGTTTATGCCTTCATCCTTAGTCAGGGTCACAGTTACGTGTAACAGCTAATTTGTAAGTCAGGAGTCAAAAATTTAAAAACTCAGGATACAAAGTGAATAAATTGTAATAGATAATAAGTAAAAATTTAAAACAGGTAAAGAGAAACCCCACATTTTGAAAACTGACAGAAACTGATCTATGTTTGTATTATAACCATTATGAAAGAAACTAAATGAGGGCGAGTGGGAGAAAGGTAGAGAAAATATCGGAGAAAGTAGAAATACGGGGCTTCATCTTTTCTGTCAGTGAATTGATGAATGCATCTACATCCTAGAACTTGGCCTTTTCTGACACGACATACATCTTATTCATCTATCATGCTAGTTTCTGTTTCTTTCTAAAGCCCATTTCAAAACACAGGAAATTATATGCTTTTCGTTTTATATTAATTCATTGTGTTTAAAAAGTATAATGGCAAATTTCACTGTGTCATGAATTAATGAAGGGCTAAATGCTACAAATAGACACTTTGAAATCAGAACAAAAGTATTCAGTGGGACAGAGGTCAGTATGTCATGGGTGTCTCATGATGACAACCTATAAAGCGCCTGTGTCTCACACAATATAACCACGCTCTGGAAGAAAAACACTACAAAAGTGTATATTGAAATAGATCAAAGTTCTTAAGGAGAAGATTAAAATTTCCTTTTACATGCATGAAACACAAAGTAGACACAATGCTGATAAAACAAGAGAAGATAACAATGAATAACACATGAGACAGAGCAAGCTGAATACAGGAAAATTATGTCCTGGAAACAGTACCTGCAGTTTCATTTGAAGGCCAGTGAAATACTTATACAAATTCGTAATACATCAGGACACAGAAACTGAACTTCTGACCTAAAAAGAAGACATAGTAGGGAAAATAAAATGATAGCAACATGTAATAAAAATATAAACCAGGTTTCTAGGGAAAACTTTCTACCAACTAAGACAAAAGTTCATTCAAAAAGTACAAAGAAACCTTTCAATTATTTTTGGGTCACATAAAAATCAATACTAGCATTGTTAAAAATATTAGAAAACATAGAAGTATATATTGTATGTTCCCACAGAATGAAATACTCAAATAAAAATTATGTAGAATTAAAAGCTTATGATAATGAATAATAAATACATTTTCCCCATAAATTATAAAATTAACTTTTAAAAACATTGGTCTGCAGTTTTAGGATACTATAAATGTATACTAAAATTGAATTCTATCAAATACTCTTTGACATCAAAAAGAAAACATGAAAAAAATTATGTTAAAATCACAAGCTAGATAATTTTTTGTTTTTTTATTTATTATAACTTATTCACTTTGTATCCTGGCTGTTGCCCCTCCCTCTTCTTTCCCTATGCCCCTCCCTTGTCCACTGATAGGGGAGGACCTCCTCCCCTTCCATCTGACCCTAATCTATTAGGTCTCATGGTTGCATTGTCTTCCTCTGTGGCCTGGTAAGGCTGCTCCCGCCTCAGGGGGAGGTGATCAAAGAGCAGGCCACTGAGTTCATGTCAGAGGCAGTCCCTGTTCCCATTTCTAGGGAACCCACTTGAACACTGAGCTGCCATGGTTACATCTGAGCAGGGGCTCTAGGTCCTCTCCATACATGGTCCTTGGTTGGTTCATCAGTCTCTGCAGGACCCCCTGGGCCCAGATTTTTTGGCTCTGTTGGTCTCCTTGTGGAGCTACTATACCTTCCAGGTCTTTCTATCTCCCTCTTCTTCCATAAGAATTCCTGCTAGGTAATTTGAAGAGTCATTTAAATAGATTTTAAAGGAACACATAACTCCTTAGAGAGTTTAATTTTCCAGATTAAGAAATACAAATACACACATGTGCATACATGCACTCATGTGAACACACATGTGTGCACACATACATAAACACATGCACACAAACACACACACACATCACAACCACACAGATACATACGAGCACACACTACATGCACACAGTTACATACAAAGAAAGGAAAGATGAAAAGAAGGAAAGAACATAAACTTTTCCAATTACTTTTTTGAATAGTAAGGTCCAGATAGAAAAAGTTTATCATTAAAAAGAAAATCTTAAATCAGTTTATCTCAGATTTTTGCTTAAATGTTAAAAAAAAATCAAGTTACTATAACTAACCATGCAGCAGTTACTATGAAGAACATGGTACATGTTGTGGGAAGTGAATCCAGCACAGAAAATCGTTTAACCATGTGCTGCTACGATTGGTAAGCTGAATACCCATTCCATTGTGATATAATACACTTTCACATATTCTCCTAGGCAAAAGTATAATTATATTAAAGCAAAATAGCAGAACACAAGGAACATTAACTTTTATTTTTAATATTTGAGACAATAATACAATTTACTAGTATGCTGAGTTAAAATGTTAACATTAAGAAGCCAATTTTATTCTATGTAATTGATAGGTAATTAAAAAGATGTGTTTGAAAATAATGCCCGGATAATAATTGTCAATATATAATGGGTATTAATAATATGTTTTCTTAATTATGTAATGAAAAAATATATATGCAGAATGGTATTATGAACCTCATTTTAATAATTACTTTTGTCCAACATTCTTTCATTAAAATGCCGAGTAAGTTCAATATCCAAGTGGCCTCCAGAGTAATGGGGACAGGGACTGTCTCTGACAGGAACTGATTGGCCTGCTCTTTGATCACCTTTCCCTGAGGGGGAATCAGCCTTACCAGGCCACAGAGGAAGACAATGCAGCCAGTCCTGATGAGACCTGATAGACTAGGATCAGAGGGAAGGGGAGGAGGACCTCCACTATCAGTGGGCTGGGGAAGGACATGGGTGGGGAAGAGAGAGGATGGGGTTGGGAGGGGAGGAAGGAGGGAGGTACAAGAGCGATACAAAGTGAATAAACTGTAATTAATAAAAAAATTAAAAATGCCAAATAATTCCCACACATTATTGGATTACTTTCCTAATAAATTTCTGGCATAATAGTATTTCATGATATACAAACTTTTCTTTTTCTTTTTTTTCTTTTTTCTTTCTTTCTTTTTATTTTTCTTTATTTTTTTTTCTCCTTTTGAGACAGGGTTTCTGTGGGTAGGCCTGGCCATCCCAGAACTCTCTCTGCAGACCAGGCTGGCTGCAAACTCAGTTTTCTGCCTGCCTCTGCCTCGTGGGGATTAAAAGCATGTGCCACCACCGCCTGGCTACAGATACACTTTTCATTCGCGCTAACTCTACTTTTTTCAGGAAGTAAGTATGCATTTGCCACTTGTGTACTATTTTCAGCCAGTAGCTCATTGCTTAGATGTAGAGTGGGTGCAGCGGCTTCGTCTTATTTGTGGTTGTCTGCCATTTTAATTCATGGGATCACCTTTGGTTCGCAAAACAGTAATATCTGTCTTAGCTCTTTCAGGAGGGAGACTACAGAGGTTTAACTTCATTCTGTAAGAGTGGTTATTGCTGTTCATCTCGCATATAGCCCAGTTTAAACTGAACTTTGTCAAAGGTTCAAAGGTACATGTAAATTTAAAAAAGCAGGGCATGCGTAGGACCTGATACTTTCCAATTTCAGGTGTCTACTAAGGATCCTGGAATATATCCCAGGTGGATAAAGAATGTCTGGTAAATTCTGATTTGATTAATACATCCCTGATTAGATATTAGGGATGATAAATGATATATATTTAATATCAGAAATAGTTCGGGAATGGTCCATTACTTTAATGTTTTAGTTTTAATTTTTGTAATGATGCAACCTTAACTTTTATTTTTAAAAAATGTCTATTTCTTTATCTTGGATTAATTTATTTTTTAGTTTTTAGTTATTACTCTTATTTTGGGGGATTATAATATAATTTCCTCCTCTTTCCTTTGTGCAAACTTTCCCTTACAACCCTACTTGCTCTCTTTGAACACATGGCCTCCTTTTCATTTAACATTGTATGTACATGCCTATGTTTATAATTTATAGTCCTAAGTAAATAAATAAATCCTATTCTGTCTGTGTAATGTTATTTCTATAAAAATCTATTTATATATAATATTGCAACTCTCTTCTCAATCAAAATAACTGTTATGGCAATTATAACACAATGAGAAATACCCAACCTAGCTGCAATTATATTACCATCTGACGATGAATTATTCTAATTTGAGGCAGAAATTACTTGAAAGAATTATTTTCTAGGACAACAGTTATATAGGTGCATAAAAACTAGAACTGGATAAGACAAGTAACCATAATTGTTAGACAATTGTGTGTGTTTGTGAATATGTATGTGTGTGAGTGAGTGTGTGTTTACGAGTGTATTATGTTAGTATATGTGGTATGTCTGTGTCAGTGAGTATGTGTGTTAGTGTGTTTGGTCCGTGTGTGGGTATATATGTGTGTGTGTTTGTAAGTGTGTGTATCACCATGCTTGTGTGTATGAGTATGAGTGTGTATGAATTTTGTGTATGTGTGTCTATGTGTATATTATTGTATGTGTCTCTGGTATGTCTGTGTCTCCTTGTGAGTGTGTGTGTGTCTATTCTCATATGTCTTGTTTTCTGTAGGTAGCACAAAATTTCTTGTCTATGGAACCACGGGTTTTTCTATGCTTGCCCTTGCTCTGAATAATAACACTGAGACCTTTATATTCATTGTAAGCCTCAGGCTCTTATATTAGTATAGGCTGGGCAGATAATCAGCTGTTCTAATCTGGCCATACCGGCCTGGCCCACGTCCTGCCATGTGGCCATTACCTGCCATCATTACCTGCCATATTAGTCTCACTCTGGCATCTGCTTCTTCTTCCAGAGTCTTGATTGTTGACTCTCTTCTAGACTCCACCTGAGATCGCCTCACTGGCCACAGAAGGCCTGACTTCCTCTCCTGTCCTGCAATTGGCCATTCAGCTCTTTATTTAACCACTTAGAAAGTGATGGAGAACAATGTTTACAACCCTGAGGCAGGAGATACATTATAATAATGACAATACAGAAGTCAGGCTGTAATTAGATCTCTGCTGTCAGGGAAATCAGCATTTGAGACAATCTTTACACCTTGCACAAACACCACTCTAACATGTCTCTGTCATTTTCCTTCCACCCAAGTGTATGTTGTCAAAATTTATTTCAAGGAAGACTTACTGGCAATGAATTTTCTAAAAATTCTTTCATATATTTCTTCTTCCATTTTTTTCAAAGAACATTCTTATTAAGGTATGATTTATGTCAAATTCACCCCTTTAAATTGGGTAATTTCCAGGACATTTTTGGTACAGAAGTTTACAATAGTTTTAATTGAAATATTGAATATTTTTAAAAAGTAGAATGTTTTCATTACATCGCTTTCTCTCTTTTACACATACCGTACACACACACACACACACACACACACACACACACACACACACACACACACGCTTCTATGTCACCTTTGGCTGAAATTTTGTAAACAGATTTGTATCTGGAGGATTGTTTTTCACAGTCTCTTAACTCCATTTTCTTCTTGATTGAATAATTTCTTTTTGAGCGAGAAGAGTGAGGAAAGAGTTTTAAAAAGTTTAAAAAGCAGTGTAAGAATTTATAATTTAGTAACAAATCACAACTAGGATTCCTGGAACAAGTTATAGATATGGGATTTGGACACATTACTTTGCCAAATCTCAGCTCAGCAAGTCCTCTAGTTAGGTTGTTAGGTCTAAGATCTGTAGTTCATCAATGCACTCTTGTAGTGTATATCATTAGATACTTAAAATGCTATTAAAACCTTAGGGTCAAAGGCACACACTGTATTTTTGACAACATGAAGTTAGGTACTCTTGCCAACTTTTAAGAAACGTTTCTCAGAACGTGGACATGGAATACCTCTTCCTTCCCTCCTATTTTAAGTTCAGAGAACAGATTCATCTATTTATCTTTCTCACTTTCTTTTTACTGTCCTGATTGTTGACCTGCATACAACTCTCACTGTGTGTTTGGAAGGCTTCAATGAAGGTCTGTTTTTTTTTTTTTTTCCTGACTCTGATGTCTATCTTAAGTTCTTATTGCTTAAAAAATCTTTTGACATCAAAACATCACAGTATGAGAGGTTAAAAGTGTAGATATTTTATTATAAGAAAATGATTTTTTTTCAAAACCTTCTGCAAGATTTCAATTTTTTCTAGGTTCTCTGTATTAAAATATAATGAAAACATTGGCATATATTTCAAACTAGCCTACACTGTACCTCTATAAAAAGTATTATCTTTCAGAGGTATTTTACCCTTTTAATAAAAAAATTAAAAAGTACTACTTCTTCAGTTTCAATAGAGCAAATGCTTTTTTAGCTTCAAGATTTATTTTCATGCACATGGACTTTGATCTGCAAGATTCTGGCAATGTCTAACTGACTATTTTTTCCTCCTGGCTTGCTTTTTTCCTGTCATATCCTAATGACATATTATTGGTAAATTAAAATTCATGCAAGTTTCTTCTGCTTTTGAGAGAGCAAGAGCAGAACTAACTCAATCCTGTTCTTCAGATGCCATTTTGAATGGCCCTGTACTTTAAGTGACCCAAGTTCTTCCACCAGGAACTTGGCAAGAATAATTAGGCCCTGCACCTGGAGCCAACCAGTGAAATAAAGTACATACATAGCTCTGGGCATTGCCCAGGTCAAAGTGTTCCTTTTTTAATAGCCTGTTTCCCCCTTATGGTTTGGCCAACTGACCCAAACCAATCAGCTTAAAGATCAATCTTCCTCAACCTACCCACTCCCCCCTTGCCCAATCCTCTAATGCTAAGGCTTGGAATTCTCTGGTTGCAGTTTTTCTCTTTAAAATCTCTACCCTTCCTAGGCTTGGAACTGCTCTTTCGGAAATGCTGTGTCAGGGACAATTGATGGCCCACGCTGGAGCTTGAATAAAGAACTTTGTGTGTTTTCATCGGTCTCATGTTCCTGATGGTCTTTTGGGGGGTCTTGTGATATAGGCATAATATTTTCTTTTATGAGTTGTATGCAATTTTACCACTCAATGTTCAGTCTTCAGTTCAGATCTTAGGGTCCTCAAAGACAGCCAGACCACATATACAAGAGCAAAGAGCCTTATCTGGGCTTAAGCTCCATCTCTCCACCTTCATCAACACAGTGGATCAGAGAGGAGAACCCTGAGCAGCTGCAAGGCAGGGTTTTCATTGATGTTTGAGCAAGGACCGTGAATTTACAGCTTAGCAGTTACTTGACTGGGTGACTTTCAGCAAGGGCAAGGTTGTGACAATGTGATAGGCTAACTAACATAACTAACATTGAGGTATTTTCTGTGCCATGAATGTTCTACTACAAGGTTGATGAGCTGCATTCCTAACACTGAGCATGACCTCAGGAATATTAGGTATTTACCTGTGCCATGAATATTCTATTACAAGGTTGGTAGATTGGTCAGCACAGATACCCCACCCTGAGATAAGATACCTTCCCATTCTTTTGGTAATCCTCAGGCTGTTTCTTGGGTGGGGGATTTTTATGATTTTGTTCCTGAAATTGGTGACCTATGGCCTAGTTTTTCTTTTAAAATCAGACCTAATTTTAAAATGGAAACAAAATAGAGTTTATGTCATTCTTTTACATTTTGGGTTAATTTTTAAATGGTGTGTGGGGTTGGGTACCACTCTCATTCCTTTGAACATGCAGATTATTGTAGGATCACTTGTTGAAAAATTCTCTCTTTCTGATGAAGGGTGTGGTATCCTTGCTGAAATCAACTGACTGGAAATGCTTATTTCTAGTTTCTTAATTCAGTTCCACTGGTTCTTCTGTGAGCTACTTTCCTCTCTGTGACAAATACCTGACAGGGACTTTTTTTAAGAGAAAGAATTTTGGTTTTCTGATTTCATAGTGGGGAAAGCAAAGTTGTTAGGGGTCAGCTCAGGGATATGGGAGCAGCATTATACTCCTCAAAGACAGGAAGCAGAGAGCTCAGTGTGGAACAAGGTTGGCTATCATCTGTAAGGCCAGGCCTACACTTTTTTTCTCCCATGGGCTCACCTAAGAAAGGTGGCATGACCTCCCCAGTTGGCACCACCAGCTGGGAACCAGATGTTTAAAAGCATGGTTCTATTTGGGCACATGCCACACTTAAATCATAACTTGCCTATCATGGTACCAATACTACATAGTGATAGCCTAAACTATCTGCAGTAAGCCTCAAAATAGAAATTGCATTGTGTTTGTGCTTGTCCAAACTGTTCTTGTGCCTTTGAGTGTCACACTGTGCTGTTTTATTTGTGCAATATTCTGCTTAGAAGTGAACTCTCTGTTACTCATGGTAGCAGTTCTGGGTACTGATTCACTTCACCGGACCTTTGAGGTAGTTTTTGTCTGTTTCTTTAATGAGTGATTGGAAGATTTTGGTTGTCAGGAAAGCCTTGAGCTGGGGTAAAATGGTAGACTCCCTTTGTCATGCAGCCCTTAAGGAAATTACAAGTTCAACTCCCTTTCTCTGATAAGAACCCTTCCAACAAGAAGCTGAGTTTCTTGGAATGCCTCCCCTTGAAAATGAGGCATATCAGTACCTTAGCCTTTCAGCCAATAACCTTTGCCCACCCTGGATATCCCTACTCTCTCCCCAAAGTTCTATATAACCCTGTTTACCCCAAATAAAATTGATCTGCCTCCCAGAAACTGATCCTGGAGAGTTGTCATTTCCATTCATATGAGGCTTCTGAACTCTCCATCTGACGACCCTGTTCTTTTTGCTGCATGGTCCAATATCAGCCAACAATCCCAGGGACAGAGGACAGGTAGGGTCACTTTGGTAACATCTATTTTCCCTGCAATGTGAAGCCTTTCATGTTGCTCAGGAGGTGCAGTCTTGGCCGTATGTATCTCCTCCCTGGGATGATGCCCCCCCCCCCCTTTCTTTTGAGGGTTGCCTCATTGCTCCTGTTTCTTCACTGCCTACAATAGCTTCCTAGACTGGCCCAGCTAAAATCAGATCAGTGGTTGACATTACTCTGATTTCTGCTGTGTGGGTATGTGAGTGTGTGCAGGTGCAAATATGCATGCTTGTGTGTTTGTGTTATTTTGTTTGTTTCTAGAGGCAGGGTCTTAGGGTAGTCAAGGTGGTTGTACAACTAACTATGCAGACAAGATGGTCTTGAATTCATGGGAATCATCCTGTTTCGGCATCCTGAGTGCTGAGATTACATGTGTGAGCCACCTAGTCTGGATGTGGGAAAAGCACTCTTTCTTGTAGTCTACATAGCCAGCTTCTTATCATGAGCCGGGATTGTTATTTACTCAGCTACCCCTCCAATTGTTTCCTTCTAAACAATAACTGTTTTGTTGTTTTTGAGAATATTATTCTCTTTAAAGTCCCCCACATGCCACTTACATTAAAATAACTTTCCCTGACTGAATGTCACAGCAGTCTGTTCTTTGGGCCCAAATCTTATGTGGTCAAAAATAAACCTTGTCTTAGTTTCACACATAGACAATGGGTTACTTTTCGGTAGGTGACACTCTTTCCTTAAGGATGTTGGGAAGGCATGGTAATATCTGGTCTTACCATCTTGTATGTCCTGGCATGGAATTTTCAACCACAAACAAAGTGGGGTTAATCTCCCAATCATGTACAGGGACTGGGTCAAGGAAGACAGCTTTTAATGTCATATCAGCCTTATTAACCCGAGGCTTGGTTTTTGCATCTAGCTAAAATAAATACAAACAAGAAAACAACAACACAAAACTAACATGCCTTGCTTATACCAGGAATACAGTGTAGCACACCTAGGGTCCCTAAGATGTTTTCATGATACCCTAGAGAGACTGTGCTGTTTAACTATTTTTGACAATTGCCATATATTTCTAGTAATATTTTGGCTTATTTACAATGTCTACTTTAATAGCTATATGATAATAAAAGATGTTTGAAGTGTCAGATATTTCTCAAGGACTAAAAAATGATAAGTTTTTAAATTAGCCATCCCAAATCTCAGGATCTACTTTATAAATTACATCTACCCTTTTTTCTAATACATCCCACCCCTTATGGTACAGAATTCTATGTTGAGATCTGAGAACTACATGAATCTGAACTTTTTAAAAATGGAAATGTTGATCAATTTGGTTTGATGTCTTATGACCATGGCTCGTGCACAGCCCACAGAAAAGATGTAGGAAAACTGAATTTACTTGAGTTGTAATAGGCACAGAAGAAGGTACATCTTAGAAGGTGTACATCTTAGACAGGTTTTATAAATTTGTCATGGATAAATGGGTGAGAGCAGACCAACTAAAAAAATACAAAAGAAAAAAATAGGAACAATTCTCAGAGAGGTAGGGAATTTATGGGAAGAAGTGGAGATAATAGAAAATAGTTACCACTGTCTTCCATAAAGCTCAGGCCCCTAAGGGGGCCTGGGTATCAGTTTTCTTGATTCCCTTAAGTGCAGTTTCCTTTCTCAGAATGTAACAGCTTCTCTGGAACTATGACAATGGTGAGTTGGTTTACATCTTCTCAAAAATGAGGACCTTGTAATCCTTGTTCTGTCATTGGTGGAATATATTTTATAGCTGTCTATATTTTTCTGTTATAAAAATAAAACTTGAATGGTTACAATTTCTTATGAGTTTTCTTCAATTGTAATTTGTTTCTTTTACTAGGAAGTATATTAAACATGACAAAGAAATATTATCTTTTTATTTCTTATCTTTTTTGATTTTTAAACATCTAAAGATTCTGAATACAGTATTAATAAAACTCATTTAAGTGAATGATATGGTATTTGGAAACTACTTTGAGCTTTAATATATAACTGTGTAATAAAATACCTTTTATATACTATGGATAGGTAAGATTATTTTCATTATGAAAATATAGAACCAGTAAATTACATTTATAGATAAGTAAATAAAAGTAGATTCAAATATGTTTATTGCTTTATATTGTAATTACTTTCATAAGAGATCTGTTAAAGACATTTTGAGTTAATCACAGATTTTTAAGTTGTCTTTGGACTCAATAGATTAAACACAAGTTTCAAATTCATCGTTTTAACTGTAAGATTATCTCAAGTTTATAAATGAAGACAATGTTACCCCACTCAGCAGTTATAAGACAAATTATAAACTTTTTAAATTTAATTTGTTTATTTGTTCTTTGGAATTTTTTTCTTTTTTTCAGATTGTAAACTTTCATGAGTTACAACATATTTTTTAAAGTATGAAGAACAAAATGTACCCAACCATGTACCTCATTTGCCATTTTTGCTCACATTTTAATATCATCATAGTTAACTAGAAAAATTAGTAATTTCCTATATTAAAATACTCGACGCACCAAATGTTTTTCTTATATATTGTACTATATGTTCACCAATAAATAGGTGAATTTTCTCATTCTTTGCTTTGAGTTATGAGAAACAGACTCTGAAGTGGAAATCTGTGTGCCATGCTGTTAGGGAATGAGGAAGCCAAGGCAGGGAGGGAAAGCTCACCCCTGGTTTGCTGTGACTACTGAGGCCTTGGCGGTCCGCTGCTGCCCTCAAGCTGAGGCTGCAGTATGTCTGTCTTAGCAGTAGGTACGGTATGTGATGTGCCTGTGCCAATAGGTATCATATTGGCAAGGCCTTTGACTACCAGCAGTTTCTAGAGAGGCAGTCAGGTGTGAGCCAGTGGAAGACAATAATTACCTCAGAAGCTGGAGGAATCAGTGCCTTGATTTTAGGGCAAAGGAGCAGCACACCTCCATGTTAGTCTATCACGACAGTTCTTGTCCCCCCAGACCCACAGACTAGCTTCAACTCACTTAGGAGCCGCTTCTGCCTTATTTTGAATACTTGGGGAATTTTATAAACAGAAGATGGATGGGAGTCATTGCACCCTGACATTCTCATACCATTTCTGGCTCACAGCATCAGTTATCAACAATCATTTTCCTATTGCCTTCCCCAAGCTAAGAGCCCTGCTGGCCTGCCTATCTGACCTCTTGTGGTGAAAGGTACCTTAAGGCCTTGAAATTTCTCAATCACCACTCACTTGTATTTATGGTCTCTGGAAAAACCTGTGTGAATGAGAAGATATTGTACAGGTTTTGGGAGTCCAGTTTTCTACTTCAGGATCTACCAAACTTTCATCGAAGGCAGGTACATGAATTTAATGACTAAAACAATAAAGCGCACCCCTTCACACTTTCAGAGATATATAAGGGTTTCATTGAATTGAATTTTTAGGTGTTTTTTGTTGTTGTTTGTTTGATTTTCCAGAGGAGTAATGTTATTTTGGGGCTTACACCTTTCACCGGAGAGTAGTTTCAAAGATGTGTCCTTGAGCTTCTGCAGGACCATGCCTCACAAGCTACATGCAGGTGTGGGCAGTTAGCCAGAAATCCATTGGTCGTTTGCAGGTAGCTCATTTCACTCATTGGTGACATCATGCACAGATCCTGGGGCAGCCTTTTCTTTTGTTCCTGCAGTACATGCCCAGTGTGAATTAAATTTTGGGTCCCTGGGTATTAAAGCTATCTTGGAGTTCACATTCCACAGTTCTCAAAATCATTATGTATTTTCATCTCTTAGCAAACTCCTTTTATAGTAGACTGGTGAGGGGCTAATAAAGGCATTTGGAATTACTTCTGTTGGAATCTTTCTACTGGGTACCTGAAATCAAGCGTAACACAGATTACACAAAGTGCAGTGAATGTTTACCCTGGAGGCCACGTGGAGCTTCTTCACCTTTTCTGAATTTCTTAGGCTTCAGAGTGAAAAGTGTACTTATTGACTGCCTTCCACATTGCCTCTGGATGTGCTGTAGTCTATTTACTCACTCTATAGCTCTAGACTAGCCAGAATTCCTGACATTCAAAATGATCTGTGACTATGGTAATCACAGCACCTAGTTTTGAAGAACCGCTCGACTTCTTTAGTTTCAGGAGTCGAACCTCCCAGGGCCTCTGGGTAGGTTCTTTGGCTGCAGTCATACCTGTCCAAAACGAGCATCCCGTCTTCTCTTCCCACTAGTGCATTCTCCCCTTGTGCTGATAAATGGGTCTTTCTCTTGACTGTTGCTACATTCCCCTCGGGAACATAGCCACCGGGTGGGCTTCCTCGCTGCACGCAGTGCGTGGCTTTCCCAATTTTTGAGCCTTTTATTCTTCTCCAATCTCTCCAGTTACTCTGCTATTTCTGTTTTGTTTACCTCAGACCATAAGATGTTCCAAGTTTACAAGTTCTAGTCTGTTACCAAGGCCCTGTTCAGGGTGCTTCCTCCTACGTCAGTGGCACAGGAGAGCTCTTGTATCTGTTGGGGAGATTTATGTTCTGCTCTTTTGGCTTGGTAGGGGTGAGCTACATCGTTTAGGTCCTGCTGTAAGGAATTCCTTCCCTCTTTTGGGATGTGCAGTACTTCAGTGCTTTGTAAAATAGTGACTACTTTCTAATTCCTGCTATGGAAAAATAAAGATAGGAAAAAGTTAAGTCTTAGAGAGGAGTTTTTTTTTTTTAATGCAGTACCAAAGACTTCCATACCCATCCTTGCATCCATGATTACCCAGCCATGCCTTTCTCAGACTTTCTTTCATTCCTCCATGACATTCGGCAATTAACAAAGTTTGATTACGTTAAGGAATTTACAGAAGAAAGTAAATACTCTAAGTGTGCAGAATTTCACTCATCACTCATACAGCCAAGGCATAGGCAGATAGCAAGAGCTAAAAGGCCGTTGCAGTTGATAATCAAATCCAAAACTTGATTACTACTTGTAAAATTGAAATGTCAGTTTAAATCACCTTAATTAGAAAGGAGTGGTTATTTGTTTCAGTGAAATAGCACTTAGCTTACATAAGGTATCACCTCTTTGGGGTGTAATGTTTCTGGCAGCTGTACTATTCAGTACATATGAAATGCTATTCACTAACAGATTGCCCTGCATCTCTTCATGGTTGCCACATTACAGCAGGATCCATCCAGATGTGAGCGTGGCATATGCTAATGATGCTCACCAGCCCTGCTGCAGATGCCCTCACCTAAAAGCGTCTGGCATTAACTAGTTCAAGATCAGCCAATGGAAGACATTTGCAATGCCGTACAGAGACTGCAAAATTTGGAGCCCCTCTCCAAAGTTTCAGTATTTTTACTGGTTCCATATTAAAGTGCAGAATTATTTTTGCCTAGTTACAATATATGGGTCAAAAATCAACTGGCGGAATCTTGAATAATTTATTATTTTACTTAGTAAATCACTTAATTACATTTTAATCACTTCATCCTGAAACTTGTTTAGAAGTGGAAATTTGCAATGGAGGGATTTGCTTCGTTAAGGATCATATTAAAGGTTGGGATGGATTTAAAGTTACACATCCACTTAACTGTCCAGGGCCTAACAGGCAGAATAAGGAGTGGTTGAATACACTGGAATAATAACACAAACCAGAAGATGAGGCCAGC
The DNA here is from genome assembly GCA_028658305.1 of Pachyuromys duprasi. Lineage (NCBI taxonomy): Eukaryota > Metazoa > Chordata > Mammalia > Rodentia > Muridae > Pachyuromys > Pachyuromys duprasi. Next base: position 62,163,894 of record CM053752.1, read on the forward strand.
TCTGGTACGGAACACGAGAATGGAAGGCCTTCACTGGAAACATGATCATTTTCATGTGCGTCTCTTAATGTTTCGTGCTGAAATACATAGTGCAGTGAAGGACCAAATGAGTAGACAGTTCCTATCAAAACGAAGCTAAGTGTTGCTTAGGATCAGTGACTTGATTCTATCAGTAATTCATACTCAGCTCAAATGCATGCACTTCTTTATCTAAAGCAATGCACTTGAATGTATGTACAGCACTTTTCAGAGTGAATGACTGGAAACTACCCAAATTTCTATCAAGGGAATGACAGGAAAACAACAACAACAACAAAAAACCCCACACCTAAAAACTGAAACAATATAGTTAATGTGGATAAATATCACAAAAATACTTAGAAAAAAATCAACCCCAAATAATATGTATTGAATTGATTCAACATGTATGTTTACCTACAAATTGAGTCATATTGATCTATAAACATATATAGGTTTACAGGTCAATATGAATATATGTGCATACACAAAAATTCCTTAAAATGTAGAAAAGTAGTTTCCAGTCTTCAAATTCAAGGCAACAGGCACCCACAAGTAGAAAGAATCAGTAGAAGAATGAGGAAATATTTCAGATGTCTCTTCACATTATTTAATGTGAGTGGTAGTTATATAGGTCTATTCAAATTTTAGAAAATAATTCCACATGTAAATTCATTACATGTTGGTTTAGTTACATAGATTGCTTCAACAAAAATTAAAACATGTATCAACAGGCCATAAAATAAGGCAACACAGTAAGACATGACTTCTAAGGGCATAATGAGGACTGGGAAACTTATTCACAAGATAGGAAGAAGCCATACTGTATGAAGTGAAAGCTGAAATGAGAGGAAAGGACTGGGGAGGAGAGAGACAGAGGAACTTGGAAGGTCTTATCTGCTTGAAATATGATGGAGCAACGAGACACAGAGTCTGCTCTATGGTTCAGAAGCTACCTGCATGTTCTCATTATTATTTGTTTAGCCGGACATGTCAATTATTCCCAATATTTTATAAATAATGCTATTTAAGATAGAATTTAAATTAAGTCACGTCCATGTAAGGTGGAAAATGATCAGTGTCACAGGCAGTTGACATTTGGATATAAGGATAAACATGTTTCCATTTGTGGGAGTTACTGTTCCATGCCACCAGACAGGAAAACCAAACATTCATTATTGGATAAACATTTGCCTTCGGATTGGAAATCAGATAGCTGCTGAGTTGTGGAAAGCACAGAACTGAACATCTGGTTTCCATTGCACTCCTTCCTACATTGACACAGCTGAAGTCTCCTTTTTGTTGGGACTGGAGACCACAAATGACACTACCCAGAGTTTCACTGTTTTATTTATTCTTTTACTTTTGACGTTACAATATAATTTTATCATTTGCCACTTCCTTTCCTCTCCCCAAACCTTCCCATACATACCTTCTTGCTCTCTTTTCAATTCATGGCCGCTTTGTTTATTAATTGTTGTTACATATACACACATATGTATATGTTTATACATGTATTCCTAAACACATAAGTACAACCTGTACAGTCTATTTAATGTTACATATTTGCATGTTTTCAGGGCTGACTATTTGGTGTTGGATAATCAATCAGTGTCCTTTTCCCTGGGGAAGACTATTCTTCTCTTAGCATTTTTTTGTTGCCTGTACTTGAAGAAGTTTGCTGTCTTTCTCCATCCGCTTTGGCATCTCTGTTGTTGTCATGTTCAGCTCATTTAGACATTCATGTTGAGCAGAGATTATCAGTGTAGCTTCTGATATTCCTAGAAGACACAGTCTTGCTGCAAACTCCTCAAGTCTCTGGTTCTTACAATCTTTCTATCCTTTCTTCTGCAATGATCCCCGACACTTATGTGCAGAAGTTGCTCTGTAGAAAAGTTGCTCTGTAGATATTTCTTACCACATATTTTTCTGTCAATTATACGATTAGGTAATAACATAAAGGCACAGGGAAGGCAAGATTTCAAGTCTTCTTTTATTAGAAACTGTCAGCAGCCGTGGAAACCGGAAATACACTGAGGTTCCCTTGTGGTGAGGGGCAATTCCGACAGCGTCGGCAGTGGGGAGGGAGCGCGTCTTCATCATCACAGCTGGTTTTGAACACCACATTGGCGAGGGTAGCATCTCACTTGTCAATGACCACAGGCAAACCTTCTTGATCTCCATTCCCCAATGCATCTTAAGTCATTGGTACAACATTATATAAAATTCTCTAAGTATGTTTTGCCTGAAAAATCCACAGAAGCTTCTATTTTCTTGATAGGACACTAACCAGCATGTTTAGGTAGCTATAATTCACAGAGGAAATCTCAGACCCACACTAGACACATAAGAAATCAGTGCACATTGCAATAAGGCAATCAATTTGATAGCTGAGCGGCAAAAACAAATTCTGGGCAGAATTATTTGTCCCCCCCCACACACCAAGGTAAGTTATAATTGTTAAATGAACTTCTAAGCAGAGAAGTAAGAAATACTGAGATTGGGAGAAATCGTCTTCCCCAGGGAAGAACACATCAAGTGTTTACCCATATCAAGTGCTCTGAAAATGTACGTGCATGTAGCATGCAGACTAAATGGATAATCTATGACAGACTTTTATGTGTAATGCGTAATAATGTGTCACCCTTATTGGTTATCTTCAATGTCCTAAATTAAGAAAGTCAATGGAGATGGTCTCTCCAAATAAATATAGAAATTCAAACCTTAAAAAAAATAGGAATCTATGTATGTAAATATACATATTTGAATATAAAACAATTAATGAAAAAAAAGAAACCATTAATATAAAAGGGGTCAGGGGAAGGGTATATGGAGAAGTGAACAGGGAAATGATTTCAACTAAACAACTAAATGTCAACCAAGAAAACATCAGGAATGAATTAAAATCTATCCTAACTAGTCAATACAAATGTTAGTCTAGCTTTCAAGATAGACATAAAAACTGACAAATAGAGTGAGAAAAAAAGGCAGTTTGATAAAATTTAGAAATGTCACCATGATGCATGACAAGAGAAAAACAAGTTGAAAACAAAGTTATGAGGATGTGTATGGACAACAAAAAGTTTGTATATTTCTTTTCTATGTTATTAGCAAAACAAAACAAAACAAAATGGATAACAACTGTGCTAGTGGTCTGGCAGCATGGTTCCGTGAGTAAGAACCCTGAGTGCCAAGCCTGACAACGGGACTTTGATCCTAGGTGAATCCTTAGAACAGGCAAGTTAACCTCTGACCTCTGATATGTGCTGAACTCCTAAATAAATAAGTGAATAAAATAATTACATAACCAGGAATAGTAACAACCTCAAAATAATATGCACATCAGTAATACAGTCAGCAAATGTGTGACGGAAAACTTGACAGATTTAAGCACAAAAAACTACCAGGTTCTCAGAAATGGTATTTTACAAACTTCATTCAGTTCAAATATTATTCATATGCAATGAACTCAGATAATTTATTTTTAAATTGTTTCACTTTACATCCCGATTGCAGCCCCTCCCTTGTCTCCTCTCAGTCCCACCCTTCATTCCTTTCCCCCCACAACTTCTTTCCCTCGTCCTCAGAAAAGGGGAACCTTCCTCTACTACCAACTGACCACAGTCTATTAGACCTCATCAGGACTGCCTGGATCCTCTTCCTCTGTTGCCTGGCAAGGTCGCTCCACCAGGAGGAAATGATCCAGGAGTAGGCAATACAGTCTATGTCAGCAACAGCACCTGCTCCCTTTACTAGGAGAGCCACTTGGAGACTGAGATGTCTATTTGCTACATCTCAGGATGTTCATGCATCTTCCTTGGCTGGTGCATCAGTCTCCATAGGGCCCCCCTGGGCCCATATTTGTTGGCTACGTTGGTCTTCTTGTGGAAGTTTTGTCCTGTTCAGGTCCCTTTATCCTACTCTTCCATAAGATTCCCTCCACAAGGAGAGCAACAGAACCAAAGTATCTGGGCACAGGGGTCTTTTCTGAGACTGATACTCCAACCAAGGATCATTCGTGGATATAACCTAGAATCCCTGCTCAGATGTAGCCCATGGCAGCTCAGTGTCCAAGTGAGTTTCCTGGTAAGGGGAATAGGGACTGTCTCTGACATGAACTTAGTGGCTGGTTCTTTGACCTGACCACCCCCCCCACCTCCCCGCTGAGGGGGAAGCAGCCTTGCCAGGACACAGAGGAGGACAATTCAGCCAGTCCTGATGAAACCTGATGAGACCTGATAGGTCAGAGGGAAGGGGAAGAGGACCTCCCCCATCAGTGGACTTGGAGCAGGGCATGGGAGGAGATAAGGGAGGGAGGATGGGATTGGGAGGGAATGAGGGACTGGGCTACAGCTGGGATACAAAGTGAATAAACTGTAATTAATATAAAAAAATAAAAATTTAATTGAAAATAAAATCAGCACGGAAAAAAAAGACTCCCTTTGCTCTGCCCAAAGTTTGACAGAGTATTAGCATCTGCTTCAATCCCCGGGTGGGTGGAGTCTTTCAGAGGACATCTATGAAAGGTTCCAGTCCTCCTCTCCTCAACCACTTCTGGGGTTTATTCTATTTTCTTTTATGAATGAGGATTAAGCACCCCACACCCCCTGGGTCCTACTTGTTACTTAGCTTCTTTAGGTCTGTGGATTGTAGTATGGTATTCCTGTACTGTATGGCCAATATCCGCTTATAGGTGAGTACATACCGTGTGTGTCTTTCTTGGTCTGGGTTATCTCACTTAAGATGATCTTTTCTAGTTCCAACCATCTGCCTGCATATTTTATGATTTCCTTGTTCTTAATAGCTGATTAGTATTCCGCTGTCTGGATATACCAAAGTTTCTTTATCCATTCTACAGTTGAGGACAATCTAGGTTGTTTCCAGATTCTGGCTATTATGAATAAAGTCACTATGAATGTAGTTGAACAAATGTCCTTGTTGTATGGTGAAGCATCTTTTGGGTATATGTCCAGGGGTGGTATAGCTGGATCTTGGGGAAGCTCTATTCCCAGTTTTCTGAGAAAGCACCAGATTGATTTCCAGAGTGGTTGTGCAAGTTTACATTCCCACCAGCAAAGAAGGGGTGTTCTTCTTTCTCAACAACCTCTCCAGCATTTGTTGTTACTTGAGCTTTTGATCTTAGCCATTCTAAGTAGTGTGAAATGGAATCTCAGAGTCATTTTCATTTTCATTTCTCTGATGGCTAAGGACCTTGAGCTTCTCCTTAAGTGCTTCTCATCCATTCAGTATTCCTCTGTTGAAAATTCTCTGTTTAGCTCTGTACCCCATTTTTAAATTGGATAGTTCAGATTGTTAGTGTTTAATTTCTTGAGTTCTTTATATATTCTGGATATTAGCCCTCTGTCAGATATAGGGTTGGTGAAGATCCTTTCCCAGTCTGTAGGCTGTCATTTTGTTCTGACAACAGTGTCCTTTGCTTTACAGAAGCTTTTCCGTTTAATGAAGTCCAATTTATTGATTATTGATCTTAGAGCCTGAGTTGTTGGTGTTCTGTTCATGAAGGTGTCTCCTGTGCCAATGAGTTCAAGGCTCTTCCCCACCTCTAACAGATTTAGTTTGTCTGGTTTTATGTTGAAGTCTTTGATCCTTGGACTTCAGTTTTGTGCACTGTGATAAATATGGACCTATTTGCATTTCTGCATCTAGACACCCAATTAGAACAGCACCCTTTGTTGAAGATGCTGTCTCTTTTCTGTTTTATGGTTTTGCCTTCTTTGTCAAAAATCAAATGACTGAATTTGTAGGTTGTTCAGTTTCCATGTGTTAATAGGCTTTTTGTTGTTTCTGCTGTTGCTGAATTCCAGCTTTTATCCATGGTGGTCTGATAAGATACAAGGGGTTATTTTAATCTTCTTGTATCTGTTGAGGCTTGCTTTGTTTATGGTCAGTTTTGGAGAAGGTTCTATGAGGTGCTGAGAAGAATGTACATTATTCTGTGTTTCGGTGAAATGTCCTGTACCTATGTTAGGTCCATCTGATTCTGACTCTTCTTAGTTTCATTATTTTTTCCATTTAGTTTCTGTCTCCATGATCTGTCCATTGAAGAGAGTGGCGTGTTGAAATCTCACATTATTAATATGTGGGGTTCAATGTGTAATTTAAACTTCAGTAACATTTCTTTTACAGATGTGGATGCCCTTGTATTTGGGACATAGATTTCAGAATTGAGATGTCATCATGGTGGAATTTTCCTTTGATGAATAGGAAGTGTCCTTTCCCAACTCTTTTGATTAATTTTGGTTGAAAGATTATTTTATTAGATACTAGAATGCTACCCCAGAATGCTTCTTGGGTCCACTTGCTTGGAAAACCTTTTTCCAGCCCTTTAATCTGAGGTAATGTCTATCTTTATTGCTGAGGTGTGTTTTTTGTATGCAGTAGATTAATGGATCCTGTTTTCGCATCCACTCTGTTAGCTTGTGTCTTTTCATTGGGGAGTTAAGGCTATTGATGTTGATAAATATTAATGACCAGTGTTTGTTAATTCCTGTTATTTTGTTGTTTGTGGTCATTGTGTGTGTGTGTGTATGTGTGCTTCCTTTCTTTTGGTTTTGTTGACATGGGCTTATTTATTTCCTACGATTTCCTGAGTGTAGTTAGCTTTCTTTTGGTTGGAGTTTTTCTTTTAGTATCTTCTGTAGGGCTGAATTTGTGGCTAGCTCCTGTTTAAATTTGTTTTTGTCATGAAATATCTTGTTTTCTTTCTCTATGGTAATTAAAAATTTTGCTGTGTATAGTAGTAGGGGTTGACATCTGTGGTCTCTTAGTGTCTGTAAGATATCTACCCAGTCTCATCTTGCTTTTAGAATTGTTTGAAGTCAGGTGTAATTCTGATAGGTTTATCTTTATATGTGAGTTGGCCTTTTTGCATTGCAGCTTTTAATGTTCTTTCTTTGTTCTGTATATTTAGTATTTGATTATTATGTGGCTGGAGGATTTTCTTTTTTAGTCCAATCTATATGGTATTCTGCAAGCTTCTTGTATGTTTATAGGCATCTGTTTCTTGAAGTTGGGTAAACATTCTTCTATGATTTTGTTGAAAATATTTTCTGGGCCTTGGAGCTGGGAATCTTCTCTTTCATCTATTCCTATTATTCTTTGGTATAGTCTTTTTATAGTGTTCCAGATTTCTGGTATATTTGTATCAGAAACTTTTTCGACTGAACATTTTTTTTTCTTCAACTGTGTCTTTTACACCTGAGATTCTCTCTTCCATCTCTTGTATTCTGTTGGTTATGCTTGTGTCTGTAGTACCAGTTTTGTTCCCTAGGTTTTCCATCTCCAGGATTACCTAAAATTGTGTTTTCTTTATTGCTTCTAGTTACATTTTTAGGTCTTGAACAGTTTTCTTTATTTATCTCTTCCATTTGATTGTATTCTCCTGTAGTTCTTTAAGGAATTTATTCAATTCATTCACCTTGTTGAGAAAAATTCTCTTTTTTCTTCAAGGGACTTATTTTCCTATTTCAAGGCCTCTGTCATTTTTATAACCTCAGTTTTAAGATTTTTTGGGGGGGGGGATCACATGTGATTGTATCTTCTGGGCTTGCTGTGGTGGAATAGTTGGTTTCCAATGGTGTCATATGGCCCTGTTTTTGTTGTTGTTGTTGTTTTGTTTTTCTCGTGTTCTTCTGCTGACCTCTAGCCATGGTTGTACCTGGCGTTAGCATACCTGCTGGTGTCTGATTATGTTGGCCTCTGAGGCCCAGAAGGTAGCAGTCCTCTGGCTTTCCTAGGTGATAACAGATATCTGGTGATCCAGGGAGAACTGGTAGTCTCTGAAGGCTGCCAGACTCTGGGATTGCAGATGAGTATGGGAACCAGGATGTGGGGCACACTGGATGCTATTGGTCCCTGATGGGTGTCGGTCTCTGGTCTCTGCTGTTCCCTGATGGCTGCTGCTGCTTCCTGAAGGCTGCTGTTCCCCACTGGTTCCCAGTCTCTCAGTATGCAGGTGGAGATGTGGCCCAGGAAAAGGAACTGGGGCCAAAGGATGCTGCTAGGAGCACACTTGTTCCCTGGTGGTTATGGGGTCCAAAAATGGGACGATACCCATAGGTGGCAGGGTGGGGAGGGTTGGGCAAATGGATAGCGGCAAACTATGCCTGCAGGCCTGTGCACCTTGTATTTAGCAGGTCAGGGCTGGGGAAAGGCTCTCACCTGCTGGTCTCTGGCAGTACCCTTTCAGAGAATCAGACAGGCCCAGAAGATGGAGCTTGGAGCCTACTGCTGTTTGGTTCAGACAATAACTGTTAAGGATAAATTACTGTATGGATAGTGTGAATACTTTTTTCGCTAGCTTCTGTACAACATCTCCTTTGGTCTATCATTTATATGTGGATGTAGGGAAAAGCAGCTTAGAGATAGCTTTTATTTTGGGTCATAGATTCAGAGATTTCAGTCTGTTGTCAGTTGGCCGTATAGAGAAAGGACACTGCCACGGTCAGCTGTTTACTTCATATCAAACATTTAACAGAACTAAGGGAGACAGGAAGGGTCCACAGTATGCTGGGAAAGGCTTGTCTACAGCGACATTTCCTCAAGCATGGCCCTGTCTTCTAAGGTTCTGGACACAGGAACAATTCGTATTCAGAGAACAGCACCATCTGTGTGTCAGTGTACCTCAGAATGAAAGAATATACATCTTTCTAAATAACCTTGTAAATTTTAAAAGTTTGCCACCTGTTGAACTGTAAAATGTTCTAAACTCCAATATACTGTCCATAACACAATTATTATTCAATGATATTATTCAATGATAAAATGATAGTTTACAAAATCTCCTTGGATTTTGAGGGATAAACATACAATCAATTAATAAATCTGATGAAATTAGAAATGTTTAGTATTGGAAAATTATTAAAAGCTGAGTTGCTTGACCTCTGAGTCTCTAATCTCTGATGTGATCATGTTAGGAGGCAGGGCTTCTCAGAGGTTACTGGGCCTTGGGATGGAATAGCCAGTGATGGCTCTGCCAGCCGTTAATTTGACAAGATGTCGACTGTCCCCGGGGACTGGCCTCTGAGCAAACCTGTGAGAGATTACCTTGATTTAAACCTGCCTGCTCTAGGTGGAGCCATCTCCTGGTTGGGATCGTAGACCATACAAATTTCATACTGAAAAGGATGCTTGGAAAGAAATTCATAATATTAAATACTAACATTAGCAACAAAGAAAAGCTGGAAGTTAATTTCTTTCTAAATTAGGCCACAGATTGAGTAAACCATAAATATCACACAGAAAGCAGCAGTAGAGTTCACAGTAAAGTGTAAGCTAAGGGTAGGGGAACACCATTTATTTATATAATGTCATCTTTGAGTGGTAAACCAGAAATAATTTTACTTACTAAAAACATTAAGAACAACATAAAGTATAAATAAAAATTATTATTACTAACCAAAAGAAGCAAAAAACATTTTAATATAGTAGTGAAAGATTTATGACATATTTTAAAATATGACAATTTTATGTTAAAGTTAGAATGTTGATTCAGTAGTGATTTTATAAATTATTGTAGATTACTGAGAACTGTTCCAGGGTTGGACTATAGCTCAGAAGCACTTCATTTGCATGCACAAATTCTCAAGATTGATCTGTCATTCCGGTAATCAAAACAGAGTTACTTATGAAATAAACTCAGTTTTCATCACTACCAAATCTGAGCCATCAGTTAAAAATTCTTCTGAAGGCCCTTTTAATTCTGTCTGATAGTTTTTGTAAAGACTGTAGAAGTCACACCCTTCAGACACAGGGCTTATTTCAACAGCGTCAGATGTAACTTACAAGCCCACTGTAAGGCTGATTCAATCGTCTTTTTTTCCATTTTTTAACATTTTTATTTTATATTAATCACAGGTTATGTACTTTGTATCCCAGCCATAGCCCCCTCCCACATCTCCTCCCTAACCCCCCCCCCATCCCTCCCTCATTTCCTCCCTGCCCCTTTCCAAGTCTACTGATAGGGGACGACCTCCTCCCCTTCCATCTAACTCTAGCTTATCAGGTCTCTTCAGGAATGGCTGCAATGTCCTCCTCTGTGGCCTAGCAAGACTGCTCCTCCCTCGGGAGGGGGGGTGTGTGTCGAAAAGCCAGCCATTGAGTTCATCGTCTTATTGTGAATTGTATCACACAAGGGTGAGTTGGTGTTTTTTTGGTTTTTTTTTTAATTTATTTATTTTTATCTCAATCACAGGTTAGGTACTTTGAATCCCAGGCTTGCCCCCTCCCCCATTCCCTCCTACCCTCCCACTCCCTCCCTCATCTCCCTCTTCCCCGCCCCATCCAAGTCCACCAACAGGGGAGGACCTCCTCCCCTTCCATCCTACCCCAGCTTATCCTGTCTCCTCAGGGCTGGCTGCAATGTCCTCCCCTGGGATCTAGCCAGTCTGTCACTCCCTAGCTTGTATGAGGGAGGGTCAAAGAGTCAGCCATCAAGATGATGACTGAAAGAGTCCCTGTTTCCTTCACTAGGGTCTTCAGTCCTACACTGAGCTATCATGGGCCCCATCTTTGCGGGGGTTCCAGGCCACATCCACACATGGTCCTTGATTGTAGAAACCGTCTCATACAAGAC
>CM053752.1:62174605-62205606 GCA_028658305.1 Pachyuromys duprasi
CTCTTAATATCATGATGTGTTTCATGCCCGCAAGGCCCGCAAGGCATCCAAGTATACCAACAGGATAGGAGCGGGGTACCGCCTCCAGGGAGCAGGAACATACCTCAGCCAGCTGTCAGGTGCTGCTCCTGGGGAGGGCACGTCACCCTCGTGCCAAGGGTGGAGCAAAGCTTTGCTTCTTGCGACCTTGAACTGGTTACTTACAAATTTTGCTTTTCATAAAGCAACAACAACACAAAAATGGAAACAAAGTTCTCGATCTTTTTTTTTTTTTTCATTTGGAAATTTTACTCAGGAAGGAATAGTTCCACCAGTATTTACAAAAACAATTCCACTTAAGCATAAATGACATTTCTAGTTATTGCAACTTTTCAGAAGTTTATTCTTCTCTCATAGGTTGCATCGGACCAGTTGCAGTTTCCCCACCCTCCTCTCCTCCCCGTCCCCTCACCTGTCTCCCTTCTCTCCAGATTCATCCCTTCCCCACCTCTATCCCATTTCCTTTCAGGAAATAGCAGGCCTCCCAGAAATGCCAACTGAACATGGCAAAACAAGATGCAATAAGATGAGGCACAAAACCTGGGATCGAAGCTGGATGAGGAAAACCAGTAGAAGAAAAGGGGTCCCAACAGCAGGAGAAAGAATCAGCGACTCCACAGCCACGGATAGGAATCCCACAAGAGCACCAAGCTACACACAACCACAACAAAGTTTGGATCCATAGAGGGTCTGTGATTGTCGCTTTCCTGTGAGCAACTATGAGTCCGGCTTAGCTGATTTTGTAGGCTGTGTTATGGTGCCCTCATCCCTGTAAGTCCTATAATCCTTCCTCCCTACCTTTTGCCTGGGTTCCTGAGCCGCGCCTAATGTTCAACTTTGGGTCTCTGCATCTGCTCCCATCAGTTGCTGAATGAAGCCAATTTCTATGTCATATTGTGAACTTAACATTGGGGTCGACTGGAGAGTTATTTGCCAATATCAAATGAAAATAAGATGTGTAGTTAATAAGATGGGAAGGTAGGGAATGCATGGAAGCCAGGTGTTTTCACAGTTGCCTTGTAACAAGTAAGTTAATGGTGGAGTTCTACAAACTTATTTAAATGAGTAGAGCTATTTAGGGATCAAGATTCAGTAAGGTGATTTCTTCTACCTTCAACTGTAAAGAGCACACATTAGTTGAGCTCTCCCTAAAAGCTTAGAAAAACAAAACAAAAATGAAACAAAACCAAAAAACAAAATCTGTTTCACTTTGCATATGTTCATTGATAGGTTCTCACAAGTGCATGCAAAAAAAAAAAATGAGCCAACCAGAGCCTCCTCCAATTATAACATTTAAAACTAAAATTATTTGCGTAGATGTTTTGATTTAACAACTCTAAATGAGCTTTTGTCTTTTTGCTATTGCTTTAAATAGAAAAAATATAAAATCAAAATAAGCAAAGTTATTTTCTTGGAATAACCTTCCTCTTTGTTTACTCATTTGATAATTTTGAAATTTAAAAACATGTTATTCTTTCAGGAGGGAAAGAAAATGTCTTGAAATTTAGGGCAGATTCTTCTAAAGATCTGAAATGTTATATTTTTCTTCCTGCTGTAAAAAAAATCTAACAAATGGAAGACAAAATTTTGCTATTATCATCTGAACTAAGTGCAAGAAATTATTTTCATTGTAAGAAAGGCATGATTAAACATGAAACATTTTCTACTCTCTACTTTGAAAATTTAAGTATTTGTTAAAAATAATTATCCTATGTTGAAGCCCACTAGAAAGAATAATTTCCATTATATAAAAAGTTATAAATTCTCTTTCTCATTAAGACATGAAATATGAAAATCTGCTTTTCTCATGCTGATTATTGAGGTTGACTAGCTGCCCAATTTGCTAAGTAACAAAAGTATTCTTTATTATACTCCGATTTTAGCCAGTGAATACACTAGTTACTTTGTTCCCTATTGTGGACAAATCCTTGCTAAGTAACAGCTTAAGGAAGGCAGGGTTTATTTTACTCAGAGTTGCAGGGCAGAGTCTATTCTGACACTGAAGAGATGGTTACAGAAGCAGAGGATATGGTGGTCTCTCACAACCTTGTCAGGAATCACAGAGTGAGGAGGAAGTGGGGTGAGGCTATGAAACCTCACTATCTGTTCCCAGGGGTCCATTTTCCTCTGCAACCTCCATCTCCTAAAGGTTCCACAGGAGCATCACCGTCTGGGACCAATGTTCACACACATGGCCTGTGGGACATAGTCTGTGATCAGACCACCTCAGTGAGAAAAAAAAGTTCTCCCCTCTTAGCTTATGTTTGGCAATATGAGAGAAGAAATTAAGCTAATGTAACACTAGATTAATAGTAAATTATGATGTCGACATTGTTTCTAGTCTATTGGTTCTGTGGGAAATAGAAAATAAAGTCTAGTGATATCTTCAAGCCTGTGTGATATGAAAATGCATTAAATTCATTCTGTGTGAAAATTGATACACATGTTTTTTTCTTAAACAAAACTATAAACTTTGTTTTATGTTTGTTTGTTTTGTTTTTCCGAGACAGAGTTTCTCTGTGTGTCTATCCTGGACTGGCTTTGTAGACCTGGCTGGCCGGGAACTCACAGCAATCTGTCTGCCTCTGCCTCCCTGAGTGCTATAAACTTCCACATGAGAGATTCTGAGTATCTCCCTGGACTTCTGGACGGCTAACACACTTGGTTTGGAGCCCTTTCAGGCTACAGTGTATTCAGAAATCCACTCTCCGAAGCACAGACACCGCCACCAGTTCCCCTCTGGAGCTAGGTGGCTGTGGAGCACTTGTGCAAGGAAACCATACAATGGAAAAACGACAGCATCTTCAATGAATGATGCTGGTCTGACTAGATGTCTACAAGTAGAAAAATGCAAATAAATCCATAATTATCACCCTGTACAAAGCTAAAGTCTAAGTGAATCAAAGACCTCGACATAAAACCACACACAGTAGGTCTATTAGAAAAAAGGGTGGGGGGCGGGGAAGAGCATTGAACTCATTGGCACAGGAGACAACTTCCTGAACAGAACACCAACAGCACAGGCTCTAAGAGCAACAATCAATAAATAGGACCTCATGAAACTGAAAAGCTTCTGTAAAGCAAATGGCACTGTCATCAGAAAAAAATGACAGCCTACATCTGACAGAGGGCTAATATCCAGAATATATAAACAACTCAAGAAGTTGAAAAGCAACAAATCAAGTAATCCAATTAAAAAATTGGGTACAGAGCTAAACAAGGAATTCTCGACAGAGGAATATCGAATGGCAGAGAAACACTGAAAGAAATGTTCAATGTCCTTAGCCATCAGGGAGATGCAAATCAAAATGACCCTGAGATTCCACCTTACACCTATCAGAATGGCTAAGATCAAAAACTCAAGTGACAACACATGCTGGAGAGGATGCGGAGAAAAGGGAACTCTCCTCCATTTCTGGTGGGAATGTGAACTTGTCCAACTACATTGGAAATCAATCTGGTGCTTTCTCTGATAATTGGGAATAGCGCTACCTCAAGATCCAGCAATACCACTCCTAGACATATATCCAAAATATGCTCAAGTACACAACAAGGACATTTGTTCAACCACGTTTGTAGCAACTTTATTCATAATAGCCAGAATCTGGAAACAACTCAGATGTCCTTGAGATCACTTGGGTGTTTGTTGAGCTTTGTTTTGGTTGAGTCCCACACCTCCTGTGCATTTTGGATTATGAACACTTTGACTTCAGCAGTTTGGCCCTACCGCTTCTCTGTGGTCTCCCACTTTTGCCTTAGCTAAAAAGCTGAAGACACAACAGCCATGGTGAACACGTACACATAAAGCAGAGGACAGAGCTGAGCATGCACACATTTCCTGTCAGCTGATGCTTATGGAAACAGAGAATGTCACCATCTATAGCACACTTTAGGTCACCGTTCCCCCCCCCCCCCCTCATTTTTTAAACCCTCATGACTCCCATCTCTTATTCATCTCCAATGAACTATTGAGGAATTTAAAGATGCTTCCTCACGGATTTCAGTATTCCTACTTTTCATTTGTGTGCTTGTGCTTCTGGCTTTTCTCTTAATTAGGTGAACTAATGGCTTATCTATTTTACAGTAGGCTTTGGCAGCAAACAACTGACATGTGGCTTTGTACTGGTTGTAAACATTTTAAGAATATCATTTGCGTTTTATCTCTTTCATCAAAATTTCATGGGCTCATCCGATTGTTTTATTTATGCTGTGTGTGGTATGTGTGTGTGTGCGGTATGGTGTGTGTACGTATGGGAACCCATAGACTGGTACCTGTTCAACTCTATTGCCACCCCTCACTTCTCCTTCTCCCTTAAAATGAGTGTTTGATTATTTTCTGCTCGTTTTTTTCTTTTATAAATACAAATGCTTCTCTCTGAGATGTTTTCTTTGTGCTGCCCCAGTTAAATCTCCAAACGTCTCTATGATGCTGTCTGAAATGTCTGCCTTTATCACTCTCTGAAGTTATATAAGAATTAACTGTTTTAAGATGATTTTATCTCAGACAGATCCTGAAATGCTCATAAATCATAAACACTGTGCGCTGTACTATGTGACTGTAAAGTAATAAAGCTGTAAAGGAAAACAATAGGCAGAGGCAGAGGCAGAGGCAGACCCCTTCCCTTTGTCTCCTACACGTTTATGAACACAGCCCATCTTTAATACAGCAAGGAACTACAGCAATGAATAATCCCTGTGAATATAGAGATGCTCGGATTATAAACAAACATCAGGTTTTCTGCAATAAAGCTGCTGTATTTCAGTATAAAAGAAAATGGAAATTTTTATTCTGAACTTTCGTTCACCACATGACCTTTTGCCAGTCCAGTGTGAATGTTGAAATAACCTTCAAGTTGTGTATAGAAAAATTACCAGTGTTATTTCTTCTAACTGATATTAAGTAAGGGATTGGATAGTAGCATGGGAAGAAACGGGCTTTTTTCTTAACAATTTCTTTAATAAATAAATAACAAACAAATAAATAATTCAAAGGAAATAAATAAGCAAACATACAATTTTCATTCAGCCCTTTTCATGTAACTATTCCAAGATAAAGTTGAGCAAAATACTATCATATTAAGAAAAAAATAAATTGTAAGTATGTTTAGAAGCTATTTGAAGACAGCATTTACAAGTAATTTAGAAACTTATGATTTTTTTTCTGCGTGCTAAATAGAAGTATGAATTGAAAGAATATAAATATGGAGAGGAGACTGACCTCAGAAAGTCATGTGGAGAGGATGGTTGCTTTAAGAGACGTTGGAGGCACTGGGCTTTATGAACTGGTAAACTTCACCGAGTACCCTAAACACGCTGCCGTAACTCCACAAAGGATTAAGATTGCTCTGTTATCCTGTGAAAAGCACAGCTATGCTCAGATGTTTGTTTAACACATGGTATCTCAAAAGCCACACAATAAAGGCAGTTTCAGCCTTCATAAAGTGAGAGAATCAGTTATAATATAAAAGGATGATTTTTGAGGACAAAATAGTCTTGCATTTATAAACTTTAATTGAGCTTTAATTGGTGAATTTTACTTCTACCAATTAGAGAACATTTTATAATACTTATAGCGACCAACAGAGAACCAGGTAACCAAGCATATCAAATTCTAAGTATTTTTTTTTCTTATGTTACAAAGATTAGGGGCCCCAAATTACCATCTCACTTGAAGTAGCATTTTTTTCTTCATGGATACTCAGTAGCCTGGAGATCAGATAAAAAAAATATAAGAATTAAATGGGTGTAACATCAAAGTCAGAGTTGTACAATCTATTTGTCTCCTGCCTATCTTTCATCTTTTCTATGACAGCTGTGGACCACTGTCTAATACAATTATGTAAATACAGTATTAATTACTAGTAAAGGAAATAATATTTTTATTCATAGATTAGTGGAGGATTACCTTGGAAAACAAGTCTCTACATACTGAGACATTTTAGTCATACCAATTTCGCTGTTCTAAAACTAGCAGGGACAGCATTAAATATCCCCCTCCAGCCCCATGCTGTAACTGGCCTTTTCTCTTCCACCATTCTGTGCAACTTTCCTATGGTCATCTAGGGGCTAGCCTCCCCCCACCCCCAAGAGAACTACTGACAGCCCTTTCAAGTTTGACCTCCACACGTGGCTGGCAGAAAGAGAATGCTTAGGTAGAAAGAATACTCAGGGTTTGCAGGCGATTTTCATGGATAAATCCTGAAAATGCTTCAGATTCTTCTACTTCCGCTCACAATTTTTTGTTAGAACTTAATCCCATATATCTATCTGATTTCAAACAGCTTGTATGTATGTGCTTAGATATGTGCATGCAATGTGGCTAGCAGGATTTTCTATGTATTTAAGAAAAAAACCTACAAGTTGTCAACCAAGCAAATGGGGTCATATCTTGTAGAAAAGAAATTCAAAATATGATAATTCTATGCTTAAGACTTTTCCTGTAATTATACAGCGTACTAAAAGATCACATTGAATTAGCAAAAGCTGTGAAATAAAATTAAGCTTAAAGTTAAAGACACATAAAACTTAATCAGAAATATTCATATTTGCATAAAAATTAAGGACTTTAAGACATATTGGAAAATTACACCCATGTTTTGATCTTGAAATGATTCAATATCACAAAATATTACATATGCCAAGCTTTATTTATAATTTTGACAGATTTCTCATGAGATGGCAGTATAAATTTATAACTAGAAAACCCATTCTAAATTAACACAGACAAAGGTTTAAATCAAATTATATAAAATTCAGTAAGGGATTACTATTTCTAGTAAGCATTAAGACTAATTTAAAGCTTTCTGTAGTAAGAACAGATTTTAAAAGCAATTTTGCTCTTAGAAATTTATCATACAGATAACTATAACACATAAGAATGCTTATAGCCAGTACTGTAATGGAACTGATTGATCAAATTGAGTAGCCAGTCTTTTAGAATAGATGAGACCTGTAGCCAGCCACGGTGAGTGGACTGTGATAAGCTGCTACCAATACCAGCTCTGTAAACTACATTAATGTTTATTATGTCCCAAATCAGAAATAAAGCGTAAACAACACAGTGCTAAGCTAAATAAATTTGATGTAATACACAAGCAAGAAAAGTAGTAGGTGTTCATTGTCTCATAGAATAACAGATATCAACTAAAAATGGATTCTACACTCAAACGTAATAGTATAAAACTATGAAACTGCTAGGAAAAGCATATTGGTGCAAACCAACATGGTATTGATGTAGTTAAGACTTTTTCTACAGAGTTCCAACTGGCTATCTCTTGTTACCAAATGAAGCTTCCAATACCAGATTCACATTATGTCTAATTTAGTTTTTGGCCAAAGTATTCCAACAGAAACTCCAAACAACCAAGCTATTACCAAGACTACAGGTTGTTGCCCACAAACTACCATCAAAGCCCCATTTCTGAAGACCACACCTACACAGCTCATTAAACAGGAAGATGTTGCACTGGTGGCTACATAGAACCTCTGTCCTATGCCAAATAAGACTGGTGTAAAAAAATAAAAAGGAAAAGAAGGAAGGAAAGAAGAAAGAAAGGAAGAATGAAAGAAAATATGTAGCGATAAAATAACTCCTAACAATATTCAGCTGTATTTATAAATCAGTGCTTTACTCAGGCATCATCATAGAAGCATCCTCCTGCAGCAGATGAGAACAAATATAGAGGACCACAGCCAGACAACATGCAGAGAGTGAGAGGCTTTGTAACACATTAGAACACTCATCTCTAAATCCCACCCTTCAGAGTGCAGGGAGCCCGGTGGGAGAGGAGGTAGAAAGAGTATAAGAGGCAGAGGGGAACTGGCACACAAGGCTGTGATCTCAGTCATCAGGGAGTCAGAAGCAGACAGATCACTGTGAATTTGAGGCCAGCCTAATCTACACAGAGAGTCCAGGACAGCCAAGTCTACATAAAAAAAACATGTCTCAAAAAAGGGAAGAGGGATAGATACCAAGAATACAAGGTCCTTTAAATCAACATGAGCAAAGGTCATATGAGCTCACAGAGACAAAATAGCACACACAGGACCTACACTGCTCATACCAGGTCCTCTGGCATTATGGCTTCCAGTTTAGTGTTATTATGTATGGGATTCCCAATAGTATAAATGAATGGGTCCCTGACTTGTGCCTTCTCTTGAGGTCTTTTTCTTTTGTTAGTTTGTCTTATCCAACTTTGATGTGATGGTGTTTTGTCTTATATATTTGTTGTTATATTTGAAAATGAATGAATGAATGAATGAATGAATGAGTGAGTGAATGAATGAATGAATGAGTGAAGATGGCCTAGCCAGTAGGGTGAGAATTAGGAGCCAAGCTGTTGTTTTTATTTGCTTGGAGTGGGAGGATTGTTTTTTTCAGTGGAATAACACTGCGAATGTAAACCAAGTCAGCAATAGTCTTGTGTTCAGGAATGGTTGGCCAACAGATAATAGATTCTACAGGTTTTGTTTTGTTTTGTTTGCTTGTTTGTGTGTGTGTTTATTTGGTTACATTTTTTTCAGTGTTGTTTTGTTTTCTGGATTTGGGGGCTTTCTTCTAGTGTTGGGTAGAAAGAATTTAAAGTTAAGTGGCTGGAGAAGATCTGGAGAGGTTACAGAAGTAGAAGAATATGATCAAAGCGTGCTTAAATTGAGAATTGTTTCAAGTAATAAAAATATAATAATAAAAAGGGGATTTTTAGTTGTCAACCCCAAAACTCATGGAGCTAAAGTGAAAATAGAGAAATAGGATTGCATCAACATGAATATAAAACTTAGATATCATCAACTAGACAACAGAACTAAAGGCAAACTGTGAAGAATGAGAAGCTATTTCTAAGCTAGATCTCAAGCAAAATTAATATCATTGAATTCTGAAGAAAAAAAAGGCAGAACACGTCAAGTACTAACACCATCAGAGTTCACTCAAACGTGTAGAAAAACGTAGGCATCAGTAACACCTCCTTACACAATTCCATTCCCTAACTCTCAACTCTGAATTCTACGTATCATCTTTTTTAAGTCAAATCAGATCCAGTAAGGAATTTATGATGTTTTGGTCGGATTAGATCCTGGTGATGCCCATTGATCAAGAAGACCCAGATCCTCATGATAAATGTCAGAACCTTGAACTTGTGTGGGAGGGAGTTTGGACATGCACCATCCAAAGACCTCTGCTGTTCTTTGCCTGGAGTGGTACAATATAGCATTTATTTTTGTGGGTCCTGATTCAGTGAACATACTGTTAATAAACTTTTTTCCATTTTATCAAACAAAATATTATACTTTATGTTAGATAATATGGTGCACATGAATAATTTGTATCACTAATAGTTGGATTAAAGAAAAAAATACAGTAGTCAGCTTGAAGAAAACTTTCTCAACTTGGTGTTTTGAAAAAAGCTACAGAATATACTGAGGGTTGAACTTACTAATAATACATATCGCTCCTTATTAACTAATAAAATTATATGGCTTATATATGCACAGATATATCTAACACATACACACTTGTCAATGTGTGTGCGTGAGTGTGAGTGCATGTGTGTGTGTACAGCAATTTCTCGGGAAAGAGTTCATACTGTTGTCATATTTTCAAAGCATCCTGGGCTCCAACGGAATTAACAGCCATGATTTCTAGAAACCATCTATACTAAAATACAGTCACTGTTGCCAAACAATGGAAAGTTCTGGATCCCATAGCTTATGTCAGCACTGATCTGTACATTGATAGTCTAACATGGTAGAGTATCAAAAGGTCGAAGAGAAGGAAGCTGGAAATTGTGGAGTCACATTCCTAACTGACACACTGGAGAGACAGGGAGAAAAGCCTTTGTTTTGGTGCACTCTCCTCTGGAAAATAAGCAAGAGGTTCCAAGTTCAGATTCAAATTGATTTCAGTCAGAATCCCTGAAATGTGAATATGATATGAAATTCATGAAAAAATAACAAACTGAAAGATGCTGGGTGCAGGGGAATGACTGATGTATGGACATGTTTTTTAAATCACTAAATAAAATGATAAGACGTAGTGGAGGAGTCTTAGAGGAGTTGGACATTATCTGCCTGGTAATTTTTATGTCACCAGGAGTGAAAAAAGTTTAAACAGATGATGGATTGACTTAAGCTTCAATTTAGCCTTTAGTTATAGTTATGGGCAAATTTCACTATGCAGCGGTAGAGGCATAGATGCAGGCCAGTGAGCTGCGTGATTACATCTTGATGCATATGGCAGCGGCTTGTCTGTCTCGAGATGAATCTGAACTCATCAAGAAAATGCTGTGCGCTGATATTTTGCTTTCTTTTCATTTCTACTGTATAGTAGCAGCCTATTCAGTTAGCAGGGAAAGGGGATGGCCCATCTTTATATTGCTAACATGTTTTCCACCTAAAAATTAAGTGTGCGTGCGTTCTCCTTGCCCTTTGTAATTTTAAATTTGTATTCAGAAAACATGTATTGCACATTAAAATATAAGTTTGTTTATGTGACAGTTGCATTTTGGAACTAGTAAAAGCAGTTTGTGTTTTTATATTTTTATTCTGTTTCTTTCTGTACAGTAGTCCTTTGATGTGATCTAAAGCTTCAGAATAACATTTGACAAATAAGACAGCTACAAGGAAAAAAATGTTCAAAATGAAAACCATAGAATCCCATGTTCTGTTTTGTTGGTGAACTACAAGTAAGATGGAGAAAAGTTTAAATTTTTATTATATGTGTTTGACCACATTCCCATCATCTTAGAAATTTCTGCCTTTTTTTCTTTCTAGTCAGTTCTTTTTCAACTTTGTTTACTTTAACATAATATTTTTATTGATTATTTGAAAATTTTACATAATATACTTCGATCACATTTGCTTCCCATTCCTCCCAGGCCCACCCCCAGCCCTTTCGACCTCCCCCAAAACAAAGGAAGAAGAAGAAAAAAAGAAAGAAAACACACACCAAATCGAAATTGTTTTGCCCCTTTACTCACTGAAGCAGAGTCAAACTCTTAGTGGCCAGCCCCTTAAAGAAAACAGAGTCCTAGGCTAGAGTCAGATGGTAGGAGAGGAGGACTTCCAGTATCAATGGACTAGGGAAGAGGGATAGGGGAGGAAGAGGGAGGGAGGGTGGGACCGGGAGCAAATGAGAAAGGGGACTACAACTGGGATACAAAGAAACATTATAGATAATAATAATTTTTAAAAAGTTAAAAGAAAAAACCCGAGTCCTTCTCCACTCACACTTCTGCCAGAAGCCATCAGGTGTGCATAGCTAAACTTTAGTATCCCTACCCCAATTTTTTAAGAGTTCTCTTTAATGGCTTCCTGTACAGACTGATACTTTGTATGTGTGGGGGTGTGGTTTCCAGAGTAAGGGTTACCACAGTTGCCTTCTATGCCTCTCATTCTCAGCTGTGAGTCAATTCTCTTACTACTATACAAAACCAGGTACTTTCCAGACCTTACTTACTCATTGCTTACTTTTCTCGTTGAGGAAATCCTTGTAAGTGCTATCATCTGTCACCTGATCATTCTATGTGACCTTACTCAGGGTGTTCAAACTTAGTAATGCTGCATGAATCAGTAGTCAATATATTTCAGATCTGGAATTATGCCATTGTATGAACATAATTCAAATTTGATTAAATATATTTAACTGAGCTAATAGTTTGTATTAATTAAGATGAACATATCTAAAGAAATAATTTAAGTTTTGATAAGTTCACACAGCTTAGGAGTGCCATCTCTCTCTTTCTCTCTGAGTATCACTTTGTAGCACAGGATTACTTCCAGATCAAGATTCTCTTCTATCAGCTTCTCAAATTTTGTCTCTTGTTTCAGCTTCCCAAGCTCTGGATTTACAGTTATGCACCACCACACCATGCTGAAAGTTGGTACCACAATCCCAATCAACTTAAAAATACTTCTATAACCACTGAAAAAAATTTTAGAGGCTATGCCTTGGTTCCCCTAAGATTGTTAACTTACATGTACTATTTGCCTAAAGCTGTAATTTTTCCAATTTTTCTATATTGTCTCCTGCCCACATACCTTGCATAAATTTTTATTCATTTTAACATAATCATAATTTTAGTTTTAAACATGTTTAGTCATGTGCACTTGTGTGTGTGTGAATATGTGTGTGCAGTGATTTTTGAGGCAATGCATAGATTAGAGACAGTGTGTTTTAGCACAACTGTAGACTCTTTTCTTGCCCCTAGACAAGAAAGATAACCAACATTATCTCCTAACTTTTAAATGTAATTAACACATTCTCTTCAACCTCTTCTTTTCTGCAAGGAGGCAAACTTGAATTATCTAAGACTTAATCCATAATTGGTGATTTAAATCTTGTTGGACCTTACTATGTTTTGAGAACATCACCAGCAGCTTGCATCTAGTAGGCAAAAGGACCAAGAAAAAATGGCATCAGTGGCTAGGGCAACTAAATAATTGATATGTATGCAGCCTTCTCATTAACTTGCTATTATCCATAGAGTATTTGAGATTCACAGATGCAAATTTATAACAAAAGGTGGTTTCCTGAGCCCGTTTTCTTCACCAACACGATGCATCTGGTCTTCCTGGACTAGTCACTGTGATAGATTTATTTCCTGCACATTGCCTTCTCTTTTCACACAACTCCATTTTAGACTGAATCTATGGTTTCTGTGGTCCATTTTCCATCATTTTGACAAATTCCTGAGAGAAACTATTTAAAGGAAGCAAAGATTTATCTTGGCTCATGATTTCAGAGGCTTTTGTTCATTGTCCACAGTGAGCTGGTTCTGTTGTTTCTCAGCCATGGTGAGGAAAATCATTCTGAAAGAGGGAAAGGAGAAAAACAAGAAAGGGCCATGGACAGGGTACATTTTTCCAGGAAAAATGCCTAGTGGTGCTTTTTTTTCTCCAGCAAAGACTACTTCTTAACTTCTATCATCCTTCAGTAAAGTCATCAAATTATCAGTCCATCAATCAATTAATCATTCATAAATGATTTAGATTTAGGAAATCTTTGCCACCTTGTTGGATTCTTGACATTTTCTAGCTGTATCTTTGGTACCTCCTATGGCTCAGTATGTTTCAGGGATTTTATATTTTATGTCTGAAGAATTTTTCTGTAGTGATTTAATTCATGTGTGATACAATTCACCTAAAGTGCTTCCAGATTGCTTTTTGCTTTCATATTTTACATTCCACCAACATCATCAGTTTTATCAGTTATATATACATATCCAAATATGTATCTATATCCATCCATCTATCATCTATCTATCTATCTATCTATCTATCTATCTATCTATCTATCTATCTATCTATCTATCTATCTGCTCTTATGAACTTTCAAACAAAAAAAAATTATCACTATTAGGTTAACACAGTAATTTAAATCTGTCACTTACTGGTAGCTTTTAATTTTACACTAATGCATCCTTGAAAAAGCTTTCTAACATCTGCAGTCCCTGGCACTTTGTCTTAAAAGCTGCTTGAGAGTTCAATGGAAAAGGACCATGCCAGGTACTTAGAAATTCCAACTTCTCTCCCGGCATCACGGAAAAAAAAATTGAAACTACACCAGTACCCAGAGTCATAAATTCCAGAATTCTAGTTAAGAAGCAGATGGGCTAGCAAGGCAGCCAAATTCAAGACAGCCAAACAAGAACCGATTACTAAGCATGCGATGAGCTCATGTGGATGGATGGCTTTTACTCTGAGTGTGGCTGGTGCTTTAATGTTCTATTTTATTGCAGTTTCAGGAACGCTCTGGTTTATCTGTAACAAAAGTTTGATAGACTGCTTGGTAAGCAAAAATAAACTTGTATTTACTTATTTATCTGCCTGGTTTTTTAGAGGTTGAAAGTCTTTTCTGTGATTTTGATGCATGTCTTCCAACTCATGTGTGAAAGACCCACTCCCCATGTCTCTGCCTGTGGATCAGGACATGATGCTCAGCTACTGCTCCACTGCCAAAAGTACCACCATCGTCCCTCCATGCACCCACCATGATTATAATAAAATAGCTGAAACTGTAAGCAAGCACTAATTAAACACTTTCTATTATAAGAAAAGAAAGAGAAAAAGAGGAGGAAGAGGAGTAGAAGCAGGAGGTGGAGAAGGAGGAGGAACAGGAGAAGGAGGAGAAAGAAGAAACAATGATGAAGATGAAATGGGTCCAAGTTGGAAGTCAGAGCCTTTGGAGGGCTGTCTCTAAAAGAGATATAAGGAAAGCAGGCTCATGAGACCACCCAGAAGAGATTTGTGATAGGGAGAAAATGAAGAGAATGAGGAAGGAAAGCCTTTTCAAGAAGGAGGACGTGAGCATTTGTGTATACTTTCTTTAGTTACTTTCATGGGTATTCTTTTACTCATCATGACCATTTATTTCCTCAGGTAAATTTTAGGACCCTTTATATAGTTTCCTGTTTACATTTATATCAATTTAAAGAAAACGATGTCATCTTTGCAACCCTGTTGGTGTCTATCACCCTGATTACAGATAGCTGCATTAAAATAGCTAATATCTTCTGCTGTTTAGAGTGTTATGTTCTTTATTTGTATACACACCCTTTGCCTTCCTTTACAATAGAGTTTTAAAATTATGTGTGAAAATCTTACGTGTTTTTGTTAGGTAAATACATATGCTTTTGCTATTATGTTATGATTAGTTGTTTTTCTGTTAAAATACTACTAATTTATACACATGCTAAATCCAGAACATTTCTGTGTTCCATTAAAGTTACTCTAGTTTTTCTCCTATTTGCATGAGTAATGTAAATGTTTTGGTCTAACCTGTGTGTATCTTTAAGTCATGTTATACCTGTACAGAAGCTGCGTTTTCCCCTGGATCCTCTCATGGCTGTGTCATATACATCGTTTCTTGAGAATAAAATTTCAGTTATGAACCTGCTATTAATTTCTTCTACAAGAATATTATCAACTCCTTTAGGATAGAAACCCTTTTATACCTAATAAATGCAGAACTAGATTTATGATGAATGTTATTAGGTTGCATATGTTTTCATCACAATTTAGATAAATTGTGTAACAGTAAAAACAAAGAAAATGGGACTTTTTTTTTCTTGTGAGTCATACCTATCCAAACCTTGCAAGAGTATTCTAGAAATTATTTTCTTACAGATTGCAGCACCCAGATGACTCAGTCAGAGACTCCAGATCACTAGGCGGGGGCAAAACTTTCACCTAGATCAAATGAATTGTGGTTTCTCTTTCTTTCACAGTGTCTGCCAAGAAAACTGCCCATAAAATCCCAGCAATACTAATGAGATTTTCTTAGCATAACTGTAAAAGGCCCCAGAGGAGCTTGGGAGATACATCCCTGTGAATGTGTTAAAGTACGGGGAGATGATGTATTCCCTCAGTTGTCTGAGTGGTGGAAGAGCATGGACAGAATGTAGGAAAGGAGCCCCGCACATCAAAAAGTTATGGTGAAAAAAAGATGAGAACCTGGTTCATGTGCCATTATTTTCTTTCTCCGAGATGTGTTATTCTTACTACCTTCAATAATATTTTATAACCTATTCTGAAGCTTGAAATTAGAGTCTTACACATCTGCTTTGCTGTAATGTACCAAAATTCATCAGGAACTTGGAAATTCTGTTTGGTGGTAAAGCAGGGACTTAATGCCTAGGAAAGGGAAGGCAGATATTTGATGGTCATAGAGTAAGAAGCTTCAAGAGCTAAATATGACAATGGTGGACATCCAAGTCATAGTGGCTTATTCTTGTGGCTTTAAATATAGAATTAAAAGAAACTAAAACAAAACAGGTGATATAATGGCACAATTACACACAAAGGAAACAATTAAGTTAGTGTCTAACAAATAAAGTGGGCATTTTAAAAGTAGACACACCTTTACCAAGGATCACAGACTTTGGAGGGTCCTTACAAGACATGGGAAGAACTTTGACTTCTGCCAAAAAACAAAACAAAACAAAACAAAAAACCTACAATGGTTTTAGTTGAAATAAAAGCTTTTTTATAAATCTGCTATGGACATCTGTCATAGAAGTGACATTGACAGAGGTCAGTGGATATAGTAAGAAATGTTTGGAATGTCAGACAGACGGACTACTTCAGTCATACCACAGCCACCTGAGCAGTGGTTCCCAGCCTCCCCAGTGGCACCAACCTTTAATACAACTCCTTGTGTTGTGCTGACCCCCAAACATGAAATTATTTTAGCTGCTACATTATAACTGTAATTTCACTGTTGCTATGAATTGTAAGTATCTGATATTTGATATGTGACCCTCGCAGAAAGGTCATTAGATTCCCCAGGGACAGCAACCCACAGATTTAGAACTATGGATCTAGAGACTCACTAACTTTCTACGTCTGTAAACACTCACCTTGCTCATCTCACCCTGCAGTTGCAGATGGATGTATTTCATAGCCCTCTGACTCCAGGTAACAGCATGCTTATAAATTTCTTCTTGTGTTAATTTGACACAATTTTCTTTTGTCATTCCCACCATCCAAGGTGTCAACATGCTGGGCTAGGCTAAATACACATCATTAAATAGCGGTCCTCGTAGAAATAGATTAGGAAAGATAAGAGGCATACTAGGTGTTTTTATGTCTTAATTGAAACAGAGTTTAAACGTGTTTCTGAGAGCCATGTGCACTTTTAAGTTTGTCACTGAAGCAAAGTGGTAGATGAAACTTTTCTCTCAGCAATACGTATCTGTATGCTCTCTAGAGAACTGCTTAATCAAACTCATTAAGTGGTGCGTGTGAGACCAATGAGTGCTAATTGTGTTTATAATGAAAGATAATAAATAAATAAAAATGTGTTGATGTCACATTAAGCTATATTAAGAAATTTAAGAAGAGTCTATGCCATACCTATTACAGCAAGTCTTGTTAATTTGCACCAAACTTTCAATTTTCACCTATAATCTACTGGATAAAGTATTTTTATGTTATCAATTTAGATAAGTATAGAAAGTGAGTTAGAAACTGAAAAAAGTATTGCTATATTTAATAATTATTGCTGGATTTATGTTTACATGAAAAAAGGTATATTTACAATTTTGTTATTCTTAATTATGCATACATGTACGCCCATGTACATGCATGTCCTTTGTGTGTATGTGCCCATGGAGGTCAAAAGAGGGTGTCAGATCCTCTACAGCTGGGGTCCCAGGAAACTGTAGGTGCTTGGAACTGAACTCTGCTCCTCTATGGGAGCGGCCAGAGCCTTTAACCACTGAGCCACCTCTCCAGGCCCTAAAACTTTCGTTTCTCTATATTAGTATATAGTAAATTAGGTTTTCTTGGGCTGAGAAATTTGAAAATTTTTTCTATCACAACACTTTAGAAATAAAAATACATGAAAATAGCAAACAATAGCTTATTATCAAGACTGCAGTTTGAATTTTTCTCAAGTTTGAAAGTTGGTTTAGACATTGGGAATAAGATACAATAGACCTAGAGTTGCCAAATCTGATTGAAACTGAAGAAAACATACTGTTTGTTGCCAGAATTTATTAGGACATGCGGTGTTGCTTAAGTTCAGACATGCAGGTAGATGACAAAAATGAAGAGTTCAGACACAGAGCTACATTGCTGTATCATTACAGAATGGATGATGGTATCAAGGAATATCTGGGGTAAAATGACAGTATCTTAATGAAAGACATTATGAGAAAGTTAAACATCCATGTGAGATAACAACTGAATATAAACATATTTTTTTACTATTTATTATACTGCATTCAAGATTGGTTGAATATTAATTCTAAAAATAAATCATGAAGGTTGAAGAAAACACTGAAAAAAGTTCTGTGTCCTTGGGTTAGGTAAGGATTTCTTAGGTTGTCTCTAAAAGTCATAAGCCATCACTCATGGAAAATGCCAAATGGGAAAATTATAATTCAAATGACAATTTTTTACATCAGACACTACAGAGAAACATAAAGGGAAGTTTCAGGATGGAAGAAAATGCAAAAACCTTTGTCATAAGAAGGCTTGTATACAAATAGCAAAAGCACACCAACACCTCCATCAGAAAAACATTTCATATAAAGTGCTGACAACTTGTGACCCCATCTTTAGCCAAATTTAAGTGAACAGTAAAGAGGTAAATGAAAAGATGTTCAATGTTATGAAGTTTCGAGAATGATTAAAATTCATGAAGACTACATCAGTAGTGGTGAGGATTTGGAGTAAGGAATTCATGTGTTGTTGGTAAGTAGAAATGGTTTACTGAAAGGTTGTGGGGATGTGGGAATTAGGTCTCTGACCTTGTGTCCTTGAGGGATACAGCTTGCCTTGGGGCTTTCTGATTAATGGTCCTTTACTTTCTGTTCATCAAGAGATGGTAACAATTTCGCAGCCACTTCATGAGGCTACGAGGCGAAGCATAAGCGTAATGTGGGTCTCCATATGTGTAAATGTGTAAAGGTCAGAACCATGGGACTCAGGCCCAGAAAAAGCTGCAGATGTAAAGTGAGCTCACCCAAGGGAGAGGCTTGGTGTTGCAGGTTACAAAGCTGAAGTTGTTGAGAGTACTCAGGGTTTTGGAGCTCAGATAACTCTATTATGAGATACGTTGAATTTTATGAAAGAAGGGGAGATAGATCTAGAGGAGACAGGAGAGCAGCAGAGCCAAACAAACAAACAAAACTGAGCCCTGGGGCCCTGCAGAGACTGATACCCGAACCATGCATGGAGAGGACCTAAAACCCCAGCTCAGATGTAGCCTAGAGACTCAGTCTCCAAGTGTGGTCCCTAGTAAGGTGAGCAGGTGCTTTCTCTGGCATGAACTCAGTGGCAGGCTCCCTGATCCCCTATCCCTGATGTGTGTGTGTGTGTGTGTGTGTGTGTGTGTGTGTGTGCGCGCAGCCTTGCCAGACCAAAAAGGATCCCCTATCCCTGGTGTGTGTGTGTGTGTGTGTGTGTGCACGCGTGCGCGCGCGCAGCCTTGCCAGACCAAAAAGGAAGACAATGTAACCAGTCCTGATGAGACCTGATATGCTAGGGTCAGATGGAAGGGAAGGAGGACCTCCCCTATCAGTGGACTAGGGGAGGGGTATGGGGGAGAAGAGGGAGGGATCATAGCTGGGATACAAACGGAATAAATTATAATAAATGATAATAATGAGAAAATTGAGGAAAAAAGAGAGATACAGATGCTGGACATGGAACTCAGGTGTTGTTTGTCTTGTTGACTTGTGGTCTTGCTTTGATCTAATCTTCTTTTGTTATGTATTTGGGCTTCTCTTTTGAAATCGAATGTTTACTCTATACCATTGTACATGGGGATAGTAAAATGTGGGACTTTTAAATATTTAATTTAAATGTAAAATTTAAATTATTTTTATGAGAATGTTTTCTTTTTTCTTTTCTTTTTTGCTAGCAGAACCACAGGTCTATGAGGCTTATGCTGCCATTTGGTGGGGAATCCAAGGCAAGAGGCGCATGGCCTGAATCCAGAGAAGGCCCTGTCCTACCACATTGCTTAGACTTCTTAAACTATTTTTCAGTCGTGCTTATTGTTCAGAGGAGCGACTCAGTAAACCTGATGCTTCTGAAATTCCAAATCCCGAACATGTCTTGGATTTCATATCAAAGAAAATAGCATAGACATTCTACTCTAGGTTTGCAGACAGGAACTAGTTTTTGGATGCAGCTCTCCTAGTCCCAGAAAGGTCACAGACCAAAAAAGTGGGAGCTGCTATACTCGTAGCCTGTTTATCTTCCATAGTGACTACCATGAGGAGAAGTTAGTCTCCACTGACAGTGAATTGATCCAGAGCTGAGAGGTGATCAAGTGTTCCCCAGAGAATATTTCAATGCTTGTTAGTTACCAAAACTTGACCACATAGAAAGTTCATGGGGTTCTGAAAGGTCACACATAATTACTTTAGGTTGATGTTTAACAGACTTGGATCGAAGAAATACTGGTAAAACAAAGTCCTTGTGCATCGGTTATCTAGTGAGGGTGCTGAGGACTAAGGCTCTATTAACTCCTGGTTCCATTTATAATGAGGAGGCAGTGGGGGAAGAGTCCAGTGGAATGGTTGGTCTTCTCAGACTTATGCAGTTATCAGCGTCTGGATGTACTAAAACCAGAAATGTTTGAATATCTAATCTGGCTGTGAGGAGCTTAAGTAAGAATTTATATATTTTGAAAGGTCTTGGAGGATATTAATACTATTGGAATTTGAGTTGTGTAGAAGAAGACAAAAAAATGTAGTGCCAGATCACTAACAGTCTGGGCGGAGATTTTTGGGAGACCAGAGTCTGTCAGATTTTATTTTGGTGAGTTAAAGGTACCTGATCATTCTGTTCCCATAATCCTTAGCTTTCTCAGTTCCATGAGATGAGGTACTTTGAGAAGTCTATGAAGTTGGTTGAAATCTGATATCTGAAGCTGAGCCAGCCTCTGAAGAATTTATGAGCTAGAGATGCCCTTACCTCTCATGTACAGCAAGGTCTTTCCTGATTTGGGGAATCAACTAGTACGTCTCCAAGTCCATCAAAAGGGCTGAAATAAAGTTTCTTAACTATAGAGTTCTCTGAGGACTTAGTTTTATTTTTCATTTTTATAATTTCAATTAAATTAATGCACTATCCAATATTCAAGTAAAGCATAAAATATATAATAACAGTTCCCTACTCAACCATAAAACAAAATGGGAAGAAAAATGGATGCATGAAGTGAATGTGATATCTCTATGTGTTCATATTGCTCTGAAAATAATTGTGCAATAAATTACAAAACAAAGCATTTTATAAAATACAACACAGGACACGATTAAGGCTGTTAGAACTCATGTGCAGAATAAAGATTCAAAGTCCAGGTATAATGGATAAAATTTATGATTCAATTACATGAAATAACTCACTTTTAAATGCTAACATAAACTACAACTCTATTTGGCCTAATTATGACTGATAATAGAAACAAAATAAAAATTCACTAATAAGTTATAATATATTTTATTGTTAATATTAAATGGTATTTAAACATGATATTTTAATATTAATTTATGAAATACACTTGTACTTTTAAGCACTACATTTTATGTTTACATATTTCAGAACTTTGAAAAACACATTTTATTCAGAAGATAATAAGCTGGAGGCTTTCTTTCTGAGAGAAGTAATTATTTATTGCATAAAATCTCTCTTCTATTTTAAAATTGAATTCTATTAACAGAAAGAATTAGACTTTTGTTTTAACTTGAAAACTCCATTATTATTGATTATCAACTCAGGCTGCTTGGCAAAATTACTCTCAGCTATATTTTTCAAGTCTACAAAAGCAAAGTCCATTTATTTAAAGTTTGTAATAAGTGCTGACATCCTCATCAAAATATGTAAGTTTAAAAATATAAGAAGGTACATGAAGCATGTTCCATTCTTCAATTTACACAGTTTGAGTATTTCTATTTAGTGTAGAATTTCTTCAAGGTTTGCTTCCCCAAAGTATTTTAGACAAGAAAGAATAGATAAGCTATTATCTGTGCCACAAAATTCTTAATATGAATATTTTACTTTTAGCATTGAATAAAGCAGTTTAGCTGTTACGTTATCCATATGGCCTTATGTGTATTCATGAAAGATTTTCAATGTGCATTTTAAAATCAAAAAGCCAATCAATACTTTGCTTAAATTATTTAAATTGTGTATATGTAAGTTATATAACTATTGTGCTTATGTGGTTAAAAAGCAGTTAAACTCTTTTCTCTAATTTTTCCTGACTGATGGCTGTAAAGACTTTTATTAGCATTGAGAAGCTGGCTATGTCAGGAAGTAAATATGTCCAGCATTGGGCAGTAGTAAAAAAACCAAAAAAAAAAAAAATCAAGCGTAGCTACAAAAGGGAGGTGACATGTGACTTGCTTTATACAGGGCACTATCAAGAGAGCTCACTCTTTGATCTGAGAGATCCCACTGACGCTGTTCTTGAGGGCTCTGTCCTCATTAGGTGCAATTTCTCAACAGGAGCAAGCCTCAAGATGAAGGTGTGTGACAACAGGTCATACTCAATTGAATGGCTTTCTGTCTCTTTGTGGGGTTGTCCCCTCACTTGCTTCAGGTTGTGGTTCCACATTATTTATTGAATAGTTCTTCATGGACCTTCTGTTCATAACGAACCTCTCCATGATCACTCTGCAGGCCTTTCTTTGTCTTAATTCTCTTTATAACACTTATTTGGCTATTAATTTTGATTTAGTTGATTTTATAATATACATATTTAATGTGATATAGTTAGGTTATATTTAAATTCATAAACATCAATTTTTTTGTTGTCACTATTTCTAAGGAATATATTCTTTTTATTTATTTTATTTTTTCACATCATCTTTTTTATTTATTAAATTTATTTACTTTGTATCCCAGCTGTAGCCCCCTCCCTAATCCCCTCCCAATACCACCCTACCTTCTACCCTCTTCTCATCCCCTGCCCCTTTCCAAGTCCACTGATAGGGGAGGTCCTCCTCCCCTTCCATCTGAACATAGCCTATCAGGTCTCATCAGGACTGGTTGCACTGTCTTCCTCTGTGCCCTGGTAAGGATGCACCCACTCAGGGGGAGGTGATCAAAGAGCCAGTCACTGAGTTCATGTCAGAGACAACCCCTGTTCCCCTTACTAAGACACCCACTTGGACAGTGAGCTGCCATGGGCTACATCTGAGCAGGGGTTCTAGGTTATATCCATGAATGGTCTTTGGTTGGAGAATCAGTCTCAAAAAAGACCCCTGGGCCCAGATTTTTTGGTTCTGTTGCTCTCCTTTTGGAGCTCCTGTTCCCTCCAAGTATTTCTATCTCCCCCTTCTTTCATAAGATTCTCTGCATTCTGCCCAAAGTTTGGTTATGAGTCTCATCATCTGCTTTAATATCCTGCTGGATAGAATCTTTCAGAGTCCTTTTGTGACTCTGTTCTGTTCCCTGTCGTTTTGTTCTGATGACAGTGTCCTTTGCTTTACAGAAGCTTTTCAGATTCATAAGGTCTCATTTATTGATTGTTGATCTTACAACCTGTGCTGCTGCTTTTCCGTTCAGGAATTTGTCCCCTGTGCCAATGAGTTCAAGGCTCTTCCTCCCTTTTTCTTCTACCAGATTTAGTGTGTCTAGTTTTATGTTGAGGTCTTTGATCCACTTGGACTTTACTTTTGTGAAGGGTGATAATTATGAATCTATTTATAATTTTCTGCATGTTGATATCCAGTTAGACCATCTTTGAAAATTCCATATGTGTATATAATACATTCTGCTCACACTCATTTTCCACCTCCCTTATCTTTCTCCTGCCCCATTTCCATGCTCCCTCCTCATCTCAAAGTTTCCATTCTACATCTTGTCCTTGTCCTTCGTTTTGCCTTGCAACCTTCTCTCTTTAAGCAGTGACATCTCCATAAGCAAGCACTGCTCCATAAGCAGTGGAGCGTGAATAACAGTGGCTACAAAAGGAGATTACAAGAAGATATTGTCTTCTCTCACAGACAACCATCAAGCCATGTCAAAACCTCCCCTGGGTTGTGCATAGAGAGGAATGCCAAGAAAAGAAAACCCACAGTCTTGAATCACTAGGAAAGTCATGTTTATTTGCAGACAAAGCCCATGGGTTTCCATTTAGGTGCCTCATTTCATGAGATCACTTCTAAAATGGCCGTGTTAAAAGTCCCTTCTGCAAGGTCCAAATATATCAGGGCACAGAGGTCTTTTATGAGACTGTCTCTCCAACCAAGGACCATGTATGGTTATAATCTAGAACCCTTGCTTGTATGTAGCAAATGGTAGCTCAATACCCAAGTGGGTATACTAGTAAGGGGAACAGGGACTATTTTGGACATGAACTCATTGGCTGGCTCTTCAACCTTCCTGCCTCCTGAGGGAGGAACAGCCTTACTAGGCCACAGAAGAGGACATTGCAGCCATTCCTGAAGAGACCTGATAAGCTAGAGTTAGATGGAAGGGGAGGAGGTCCTCCCCTATCAGTGGACTTGGAAAGGTGCAGGGAGGAGATGAGGGAGGGAAGGGGAGGGGATAGGAAGGGGATGCAGGAGGGGGATACTGCTGGGATACAAAGTACATAACCTGTGATTAATATAAAATAAAAGTGAAAAAAAATAAAATGCAGTGGAAACCAAAAAAGTCCCTTATTAATTTTTTATATTAATTACATTTTATTCACTTTGTATCCCAGCTGTATCCCGCTCCCTCATTCCCACCCAATCCCACCCTCCCTTTCTCATCTCTTCCCCTGCCCCTCTCCAAGTCCACTCATAGCGGAGGTCCTCCTCCCCTTCCATCTGACCATAGCCTATCAGGTTTCACCAGGACTGGCTGCATTGTCTTCCTCTGTGGCCTAATAAGGCTGCACCCACTCAGAGAGAGGTGATCAAAGAGCCAGTCACTGAGTTCATGTCAGAGACAACCCCTGTTCCCCTTACTAGGACACCCACTTGGACAATGAGCTGCCATGGGCTACATCTGAGCAGGGGTTCTAGGTTATATCCATGAATGGTCCTTGGTTGGAGAATCAGTCTCAAAAAAGACCCCTGGGCTCAATTTTTGGGGTTCTGTTGCTCTCCTTTTGGAGCTCCTGTTCCCTCCAGGTCTTTCTGTCTCCTCTTCTTTCATAAGATTCCCTGTACTCTGTTCAGAGTTTGGTTATGAGTCTCAGCATCTGCTTTGATACACTGCTGGACAGAGTCTTTCAGAGGCCCTCTGTGGTAGGCCCCTATCCTGTTCCCTGTTTTCTCTTTTCTCCAATGTCCATCCCATTTGTCTTACTGAGTAAGGACTGACCATCTTACCCAGGGTCCTCCTTCTTGCTTAGCTTCTTTAGGTGTACAAATTTTATTATGTTTATCCTATATTATATGTCTAATATCCACTTATAAGTGAGTATATAGCATGTGTGTCTTTCTGCTTCTGGGATACCTCACTCAGGATGATCTTTTCTAGTTCCCACCATAAGCCTGCAAATTTCACAGCTTCCTTATTTTTAAATTGCTGAGTAGTATGCCGTTGTGTAAATGTACCACAATTTCTGTATGGATTCCTCAGTTGGGGGACATCTAGGTTGTTTCCAGGTTCTGGCTATTATTAATAAAGCTGCTATAAGTATTATTGAGCAAATATCCTTGTATAGTTGAGCATCTTTTGGATATATGCCTATGAGTGGCATAGTAGGGTCTTAAGGAAGAGGTGTTCCTAATTGTCTGAGATTGATTTCCAAAGTGGTTGTACAAGTTTACATTCCCATCAGCAATGGAGGAGAGTTCCTCTTTCTCCACATCTTCTCCAGCATGTGTTGTCACTTGAGTTTTTGATCTTAGCTATTCAGATGGATGTAAGGTGAAATCTCAGGGCACTAAAATCTTTGACTGAGATATTTCTTCACACTGACACATAAGGCACCCAGTTCTTGCAAAGTAGTAAGGTTGTTTTTCAGGAGTCTTACTTATGAGGCCTTACATCTCGCTTTTCTACCGCTTGCCCAGTGTCAGCCATACTCTCTGAACCTTCGTGCTGTCTCACTCAGTCTTCTGCTGCAGTGCGAACCGATACAGTCTCCATTTCAAGAAACTGCGAACCGATACAGTCTCCATTTCAAGAAACTGCGAACCAATGCAGTCTCCATTTCAAGAAACTGCAAACCAATACAGTCTCCATTTCAAGAAACTGCAAACCAATACAGTCTCCATTTCAAGCAGAAGGAAGGGAATGTGAAGAATAGAAATCAACAAATTTAAAATAAAAAATAATTTGGAAAATCACTGAAGTCAAAGATAAACAGAACACTTACTAAAACCAGAACTTAACACAGAACCTGATTACTTATCCTAACAGCTGTAGAGTGGTTTTCTTTTCTCAGTGTCTAGCAAACAAACAAAGTGTGAGACGCTAGATATATAGCTTTAGGTTATCATTTATCCTTCTAAAATTATTGATAACTCAAATAGCACAGTAATTTATTTCCTCTCTTGCATGACTATTAAAATGTGCTGCTATAAAATAAGATGCATAGTTGCATGAAAGCATAAACTGTGATTTCACAGAAATATTAAAATGATACTAATATTTAGAGATGAGACTATACATTGCAGGCACATTTTTGGATCTACAGATAAATGATGACTTGATCTGTAATATCCTAATTGTAGTGCATTCACACAATTCCAAGCTTGGATTTGATATATGCTTAATGGGTGAGGGCATGGCTTTTCTACTGTAGAAGGAATCCTGTTTAATTGTAGATCCTAACGGTGTTAGTGATTTCTAGGAATAACAGTCTTACAGACATGTTTGGAAGTTTAAGTGTGCTACTGAACTGCAACTTGTGACAGGTGACAACCAGAAGTGTGTGTGTGAAAGCAATGAATGGCAAACAAGCTTTCTATTGAGATACTCCATTTCCATGACTCCTAGAAACAGCAGCCTTGAGAGATGCCAGATCAGCTCACCTTTCTGCACCTCTCTGTGGCTTCACTGCATCTCTTCCTATCTGTTAGTAAAGGCTGTGGGAGAATGTCTACACATGGGGAGTAGAAATTTACTTAAAGCATAAGATTACTAAGAGCAGAAATGGACACACACCTGGTATTGGTGACCAAAACAAAATAAGATTTTTTAAAAACTTTTTGTAGTGAATTAATAGAAAAGGCTGTTAAATGCTGCCACAAGAATCTGAGTGTTCTTGTCTCCGTATAATATCGCTACTATAGTGGCAGCTTAATTTCTTCATATATATTCCGTTTAGCTATAGCAGCTGCTGGGCTTCACCAACATCCATAGTTTTGTTTTAAAATAGAGATAGCCATTTTGAGGAGTAAACAAATTGCTTTATTTAATACTGGTGTTGCTTGCCTCATTTACTGAAGCACTTTGCCACAGCTGGAAAATTCAGCTGCTTTCTTGTTCCTAACATTGAAAATAAGATACATTGTAGAAAAAATGCATTAGAAAATGAAATAGTTTATTCATTATTTAAATTTGGATTTCTGCAATTCAGAAATATATCATTCTCAGAAAATGAATACATAATTTAAATGATATATTAATAATGATCAATTGTTCTAACCATGTCGCAATAAAATTTGAATTTTTTTTCAGTAAAAGACAATTTTTTAATTGCATTGAAGTTTTAAAGAAAACTGAATTTGTGAAGGATGAAATCCCTTATGTAGTCGTGTTAAAGAGATGACCATGAGACTTGTTTCAAAATTTATCAGATGCTCAGGGCTCATATTATCCATGGTATCTGGAAAATGGAAAACATAATTATTTGTGATGATGGTCTAAGCTGGTTAGGAGTATAAAAATGACTTATCTAAACACTCACCATTACACTTGTCAGTAAAGAGCTGACTTCACACGCCTCTCTGTTTTCTGTGTGTACTTGAATGTCCTCTTGCCTGTCCCCAGAGGACCAGCCCACTGATATGTGATATGTTCCAGCTCAGGTGGAATTCACGGCACAGCAAGAAAACGTATCTAATTTCTTCCTTTTCTATATATGACAGAATAATTGGCCAAGTATGTTCTGCCTCCTTATGTGACAGCCAGAAGACAGCCAGATTTGTATGAAATAATTCTTCTTAGACAGTGAACAAACACAGCTTACGCCTGCAATTTTTTGAGAAAAGAGAATTCAGTTAAGTACTATTGGCACCCAATCATGTGCTTGTTCTTTCTTTTTTTTTCTTTCTCTCACTTCTTTTCTTCCTTCTTTTCCTTTTTCCTTTCTTCCTTCCTCCCTCTCTCTCTTCCTTTCTCCCTTCTTTCTCTTTTCTTTCCTTCCTTCATTTATTTCTCTTTCTGTTAGAGAAAGTGTCTCATTAAGCAGCCATGTGCTGTTCTGGAAATCACTATAAAACCACAGACATCTACTTGCCTCTCAAATGCTGGGATTAAAGGCGGCAGATCACCATCCCCAGTGGGAAACATAATTTTTCACTCCCACACAAGAAACAGAACAAACGGGACTGTCATAACCCACACTGAGCTCAGAAAACAGAGGCTCAAGTCTGACAAGAAAAAGGTCAGAACACTGGCTATGAAGAGAGGAGAAAGGATAGAGGAGAGAAAACAGAGGAAAGGGAAGAGTGGAGAGAGTCCGAGGATCTGCAGGGAGATCCCTAGACCCTACAACCTCTAACTAGGCACTGATTTGTGCAGATCTGTGGATGCGTGAAAGGAAATCACTAAAGGCCAGGACAAGAACTGCCAGAAAATACTAAGATAAATTATTTACAAACAATAAAAAAAAGAAAAGTTTTTTTAATGTGCCATCTAGCGTACAGATATTATAGTGCACAAAATAATTAGTAGACTCCTCAGAAAGTTATTGCTTTGGAAAAGACTGTCTTGCCCTGCACAATAATTGCAAGACACTTTACTATCAAAATATACCAACAAGCATCTTTTGGGTATATGCACAGGAGTGTTAGTGCCAGATCTTGAGGTAGTGCTATTCCCAGTTTTCTAAGAAAGCACCAGATTGATTTCCAAAGTGGTTGTACAAGTTTGCACTCCCATCGGCAATGGAGGAGGGTTCCCCTTTCTCCACAACCTCTCCAACATGTGTTGTCACTTGAGTTTTTGATCTTAGCCATTCTGATCGGTATAAGATGGAAACTCAGAGTTGTTTTGATTTGCATTTCCCTGATGACTAAGGATGCTGAGCATTTCTTCAAGTGTTTCTCTGCCATTCGATATCCTTCTATTGAGAATTCTGTACCCCATTTTTTAATTGGATTACTTGCTTTGTTGGTGTTTACTTTCTTGAGTTCTTTATATGTTCTGTATATTATCCCTCTATTGGATTTAGGGTTGGTGAAGATCTTTTCCCAGTCTGTAGGCTGTCATTTCCCACCATTCAGTAAGGACATTTGTTCAACTCGGTTTGTAGCAGCTTGATTTGTATAGCCAGAATCTGGAAACAACCTAGATGTCCCTCAATGGCGTAATGGATACAGAAATTTTAGTGCACACAGTGGAATACTAATCAGCTATTTAAAACAAGGAAATCATAAAATTTGCAGGCTAAGATCATCCTGAGTGAGGTATCCCAGAAACAGAAAAACAGGCATGGCATACACTCACCTGTAAGTGGATATTAGCTGTATAATATAGGACAGCCATCTACAGACCTAAAGAAGTTAAACACTAAGGAAGGCTGTAGGGAGGGTGCTTAAGTCTCATTCAGAATGGCAAACAGGATAGACACCAGAAATGGTGGAAGAGAGGAAACAGGATGGGAGCCTGATATAGAGGGTTTTCTGAAAGGATCCACCCAGCAGGGGATTGAAACAGATGCTGACATTCATGGCCAAACTTTGGGCAGAGCTCAGGGAGTCTTAAGGAAGAAATGAGGAGTTGTGTTAGATCTTTCCATCTTCTGATATCTTCTTCAATTTCTTTCTTCAGAGACTTAAAGTTTTTCTCAAACAGGACTATCACTTGCTTGGTTAGAGTCACACCAAGGTACTTTATGTTATTAGTAGCTATTGTGAAGGGTGTTGTTTCCCTGATTTCTTTCTCAGCTTTCTTGTCTTTGGTGTACAGGAGGGCTTCTGACTTTTTTTTTAGTTGATTTTGTATCCAGCCACTTTGCTGAAAGTGTTTATCAGCTGAAGGAGTTCTCTGGTTGAGTTTTTGGGGTCATTCATGTACACTATCCATCATCTACAAATAGTGACACTTTGACCTTTTCCTTTCCGATTTGTATCCCCTTGATCTCCTTTACTTGTCTTAATTGCTTTAGCTAGGACTTCAAGTACTGTGTTGAAGAGATATGGAGACAGTGGGCAGCCTTGCCTTGTCCCTGATTTCAGTGGGATTGACTTAAATTTCTCTCCATTGAGTTTGATGTTGGCTATAGGCTTGCTGTATATAGTGTCTTTACTATTTTTAGGTATGTGCCTTGTATCCATGATCTCTGGAAGGCTTTAAAAATGAATTGGAGTTGGATTTTGTCAAATGCTTTTGCGGCATCTAAGGAGATGATCATGTGATTTTCCTCCTTCAGTTTGTTTATATGGCGGATTACATTGACGAATTTCTGTATATTGAACCTCCCTTGCCTGCATGGGATTAAGCCTATTTGGTCATGGTGGATATCTTTTATGTGTTCTTGGATTCAGTTTGCAAGTATTTTATTGAGTATTTTTGCATCAATGTTCATAAGAGAGATAGGTCTGAAGTTTCCTTTTTTTGTTGTGTGTCTTTATGTGGTTTAGGTATCAAGGTGACTGTGGCTTCATAGAATGAGTTTGGGAATGTTTCTTCTGTTTCTATACTGTGGAAAAATTTGAAGAGAATTGTAAGGTCTGGTAGAATTCTGCGCTGAAAGCATCTGGCCTAGGGCTTTTTTTTTTTTTTTTTTTGAAGGGAGACTGTTGATGACTGCTTCAATTTCCTTGGGGGATATAGGTCTATTCAATCTTTCTACCTGATCTTGACTTAATTTTGGTAGATGGAATCTATCAAAAAATTGTCCATTTCTTTTATATTTTCAAATTTTGTGGCATATAGGCTTTTGTAGTACGACCTAGTGATTGTTTGGATTTCCTCAGTGTCTATAGTTATGTCCCCTTTTTCATTTCTTTTTTTTTTAATTTATTTATTTTTATCTCAATCACAGGTTAGGTACTTTGAATCCCAGGCATAGCCCCCTCCCTCAGTCCCTCCTACCCTCCCACTCCCTCCCTCATCTCCCTCCTCCCCGCCCCCTCCAAGTCCACCAACAGGGGAGGACCTCCTTCCCTTCCATCCAACACCAGCTTATCCTGACCCCTCAGGGCTGGCTGCAATGTCCTCCCCTGGGATCTAGCCAGTCTGTCACTCCCCAGCTTGTATGGGGGAGGGTCAAAGAGTCAGCCATCAAGATCATGACTGAAACAGTCCCTGTTTCCCTGAATAGGGTCTTCAGCCCTACACCGAGCTATGATGGGCCCCATCTGTGCGGGGGTTCCAGGCCACATCCACACATGGTC